>JBBBDQ010002397.1:505000-1000000 GCA_037127315.1 Ascarosepion bandense
ACAGTTGGATGACTCTACCAAGGTGTTCGGATGTTATGCCTCCATTCATTTTTCCACAGAGCCTCAGAGTGAACACAGAGTGCCTTGAAAGGGGTAGTGTTGCCCTGGGTCAAGAGGGTGACTGCTGCAAGGCCCTATGTTTGGTAACAGGATTCTGCTGCATGGCAAACAAGCAGAAGAAACCTGTCATGCGTATCAAACGATCTCTGCAGCCACATCTGGCTACCTAACTCCCCAGACTGCAATCCCCTTGAAGTTCTTGTGTGGGCGAAGTTGAGTGAGAGACCAACAAAACTCCTTGTAACACTATTGTGGAGTAGTTTTCGCACTGAAGGTTATAATCGGCCTATGTCGGTTGCTAATCGACTTAACGCACTCAAAATATTAGGAACTTGGTAATCTTAAAGCTGACTCCTTAGTATTCGGCTAACTGCCGACTAATATCAACTGCCTAGTAGTTCTACTGAACTCCAACAGAACTAAAGAACTTCTATGAACTTCTCAAGAACTTCTCAAGAACTTCTCCCGTTAACTTCCTGTTAACTCTTATTAATATATAGAAGGGAGAGGCTATTATCTGAGGAATAAGTGTGTTTTCGCATAAAGCCAAAGATGAACTGAAGGCAAGAATTATGGTAGCATTTACCAACTTAAACAAGGAGACCGTCTAAAAAATGATACAGTTGATTCCGAAGTCACCTGGAGGCTGTGGTTGAATCTAATGGCAATTTTATTGAATAAATTTACTATTTCGTATTTCAAGATATTTTTGCGATAATTTTGGTAAATATAACCGCAAAAATAAGACGTCAGTATTGTTTTCATTTTTGTGCATTTTACACATCAATCACCCCTTGTATATATAAAATACGCACCATGTATATATCTCACCCTGTATAACTGACAATTTACAGCGATTAAGCTTTTTATTCATTTTTTGTTTTTTCTATCGTGTGTTTTCTTTTCTGAAAA
Organism: Ascarosepion bandense; assembly: GCA_037127315.1. NCBI lineage: Eukaryota > Metazoa > Mollusca > Cephalopoda > Sepiida > Sepiidae > Ascarosepion > Ascarosepion bandense. Next base: position 505,973 of record JBBBDQ010002397.1, read on the forward strand.
TAAACTGTGTTAAAGCTTTCTGAATGATCTCTACATACGACCGCTGTATAACAGATTACAAAATAACCGAATGCGCTCGGATATATAGAACACACTACGCCCAGAAAAGAAAACAGAGGCAAAATAGAATGAAAAGCTTAATCATAGTATTTTGTCAGTCTTTTTTAATGAATTTGTATAAAAGGAGTATTTTCTGCACAACTAAACTATATATATATATATATATATATATATATATGTCCAAATAAATAATTGCTACGTTCAAAACATTACTTTAAAACAGTGCTCAATGTCAAAACAGAGCAATGAATAGTTATCACAAATTATACTTTTTGTTTCGACATTGAAAGAACAATGAGACATTGTTTTTTCTATGTTGAAACAAAATGTACGATTTTGTAGTAGTTTTTAGGTTATACATGTTCTAAAGTATAATTAATAAAAATCTTACATTTGTTTCGACATTGAAACTTCAATGTCTCATCGGAAAGTTTCAATGTTGAAACAAATGTACGATTTGTAGTGGATATATGAAAAAAATTCTAAAATATAATTTATAATAAATATTCACAGCTCTATATATTATATATCGAACACTGTTTTAAATTAATGTTTTGGACGCTATAAAAATTATTTCTTCGTTCTGTATTCACTCGGATGTGTATATATATATATATATATATATATATATATATATATATATATATAAAAACTTGTGTATTTGGGCAGCAAACCCTTTTTTATGCAAGTTCCGTTAGAAACAAATCGCTGTTAATTTTTTTATATAAATTTTTCATGTGTTCATATAATATATTTCTTTTCAGGAAATACATTATATAAAAAGCATAACCATAGCAACATTTCAGTGATTTTTAGCGAAATATGAATATATATATATATATATATATATATATATATATATATATATATATTGATCCGCAGAGAGATCTGTTTCGCTCATCAGTACGGATAGACAGCCGATTGTTGAAACCCGACCGGATTGGCGTCAGTCGGCGATTCTGTCTCGGAGCAACGGGCGCTCGGTAGAAGGAGGCAGACATTTTTAGCATGTGATTTATCATACGCCAGTATATATATATATATATATATATATATATATATAAACAGGCAAGCATATATGTGCGTACATGTTTATATGTAAGTGTGCGTACATGTTTATATGTAAGTGTATGTACATGGTTTGAAATGCATAGTGCACGTGTATGAATTTGATAGATATAGATAGATAGACTAATAGAGAGAGACCATTGCATAAGTGGCATTTTTGCATGGCGACTAAGAAGGACCTTGAAATAATTCATTAAAAGCAGCCGACTTTTGAAATCTTGTATAAAGCAAACTAAGTCAGCCTTGAGGATTTCCATTTCTGTAAAGTGTTGTTCCTTTTCTGTTTCCATCTCTTTTTGATTTTATTTCATCAAAACTTTCTCTTTCGACTACCTTCGCACATTCTTCTTGTCGTTTTCTGTGTTATTCCCCTGTGCGCATCATTCTTCATACTTTGCATTCCTGCGCAGAAACCGGAAGTTGTGAGAACAGCTCGATTTTCACGGCAACATATTGTTAAAAAATGGTAGCTTTCCGGGAAGACAGCTGGAGAGAAAAAAAAAAAAATAAAGAGAAAAGTGGGTGGGTGGGTGGACCTGGAGAATTAGTGCGATCGGGAGATTTGCCCAAGCGTTTCGTTCGAGGAAATAGAGAAAAGAATACGTGGCTGCTCATTTGCGTGGGAGATGTTTCAGATCGAAACTGCTTCCTTCTTCGATTTCACTTTTCAGAGACGCCGGCAGCGACAGCGTCGAATTCTTCATATTGTTTGTGCGTCACGTACACAATTTCCTACTCCTCCCACTCCTACTCCCCCCACTCCTACTACACCTTCTTTTTTACTCTTCATAGATCTATGCCTGTTTGTCAGGAATAATGTCAAATTTTAGGTTTATAAAATTTCCAGATTTCTTTGTTTTCGAAATCATTTTTAAAAGAATCTGTCTTGTCTACACAATGAAAATAAGGACTGTGCTGAAGTATGAATTGAAGTTACGGTAAACGAGGCAGAGAATGAAAGAAACCGGAGAAAATAAACTCAAGACAACAATAAAGGAAAAAACAAAATTAAAAAAATAATAAAGTGTAAATGTCGAAAACACATAATATTAAGGTTATAATAAATGCTTGCTTCGACAGACGTGCATAGACCTTGCAGAAATGAAATCGTATGCACACAAAGTCGTTCAAAAAATTGAAAAGCGTATTTTGTATTTTTACAACTGTTTAAAAAAATAACAGATGCTTAAATATAAGATTTCTTTTGCTTTTTTATATTAAGAAGTTGTTTCCAATTCTTCAAAAGACAAAAATCATATGAATACCACTGAATAATTTTTTCCAGATATTATTTTCTTAGTAAAATTAAATCAATACAAGGCTCGGGAGCCACACAAGGGAGGAGCGTTACAGTCAGAATGTTAATGTCTTGACATGAAGATATTGAGATGGTAGTAATAATCTATGTATGTATGTATGTATCTATCTATCTATATATCTATATATATCTACTTGATATATATATATATATATATATATATATATATATATATATATCAAGTAGATATATTGGGTTTTCTGGAAAGTTCATGTTAATTTTTAGACATTTATGTTCTAACACATTCGAACATGTCAAATTTATCAACAGTTAATTTTCAGTTAATATGGTTTAAATAGCAGAACAGACTGGGTGCTATAGCTTTGTTTGACAACCATTGTAACGCAAAAAATAATGTCAACGTACTTCGGGAAAATCTTCTTACTCAGTCATGTCTCCAGATATGATCGCCCAATCGTGTATTCCGCATGGCACGTAACTGATTGACTGATAACATGAAGGTGTGCTGTGAAATTTCCCCATTCCGGGGATCCCACTGCTGTGACAGTACCGCCCTCTTTGCGCTAATAGTGTTTGGTTAGGTGTAATATTGATGCCAGCATAATAGTGGTTTAATGGAGCCGGCAATTCTTATTTAAAATTTTATTTATTTCATCACACTAAAACTATATCTTGAGAAAGATCGTTTAAAATTAGTTAATTCATGTCAATTTTGCATCCCTACGAAAATAAAAGATTATAAGATGTATTTTATGCACTTGATGTTTTTTTGATTACCGTAAAGGCAAAAATGCATGTGTATGGGGAAGGTGTTTTAGTTGCTCATAATGGACAGATTCTTTCCTAAGATTAGAAAGAATTCTCCCGCCTATTTGATACCCGGATTTGCAGTCTTCTTCAGTTTGAAGGATAACAGCTGAAACACTAATGCAGAAGAGACGTACTGAAAGAATATTTCCCTAAAGCGTTACTTCATGATTTGTCTTGATGGTTGCCATAGAGTCTGTATCAGTTTTCTTTAGCAGATATTTCTTGTTGATTCTTGTTTTGCTCAGTAGCTGAACTAGGCTTGATAGTTTAATGCTATCAAATGCCTTGGTGAAATCAATGAAGGCAATATAAACAGGGTTGTTGAGTTATATTATCTCAATGATGTGTTCAATTGCTATTATTTGTTGAACGGTGCATCTTCTAGGCTGGTATAGAGCTTGTGTATCAGTGAATGATGCATACAAATCTGACTTCACCTGTCATGCTACAATACTAATGAACAGTTGGTAGACACGGCTGAATAGGGGTCGATAGTTCTTGCATTCAAGTCTGTTACATTTTTTTTATAAAGAATAATGATTAATGCTAAGTAGGCGAAGAATTAAAAGAATGGCGTTTTTTTTATCTTTTGCATATTTAATGTATTTTTTTAACAGAGACATGAACTTTTGTTGATTTCATTAATATTCTCACGTAAATATAAATTTTCTTTCTTATTATAATTTAATTTATCTGTTTCTCTTTTAATGATCCTAAATGATTAATCAACTAGTTTTCTTATCCATATTATTCCTTAACCCTCTAGGGCCATTCGTATCATATTTGATACAGTATGAAAACAAGCCTTGAAAGAAATATTTTCCTGAAAAATTTTTTTAGACAAATATTTTATAAATTTCAAATGAAAGCAGTACTGACTGCTCAGTCAATGAATACCAAATGTTTCCTTATAGGGAAATACCAAATGTTTCCTTATAGGGAAATACTGTATCAAATATGATACGAATGGCCCTAGAGGGTTAAAAACTATTACTTAATATTTCTTGGACAAAGTACGCTATTTTTACTTACAAAGACTACAATATTAGTTATAAACAACGCTGAGTATTTTCGACTAGTCCAATGGATAAATATCAGAATATAAAAAAGCACGGACAAATGAATGAACGAATGAATAATGTTTGTATATATATTAATAATTCTTACTGCGATGATGATATTACCGAATTGAAATTTGGCTCGGAATAATCTCTCTCGATGAGGGTAGGCGGAGTCTTAGTTGATGTTGTCAAAATAGTGATGTTGTCAAAATGATGTTGTCAAAATAAAAAACACATTCTTCCAACGTGTCATAAGCCAGCACGGGAGAGTAGGTGCACAAAATCCAGCAGAATCGAAATGGTTTGGCTAACATGAACAGAGGAACAACTCAAAGAAAAAATTCTTAAACATCTGCACATACAAATGATGCTCTATCAATGACTGTAACAATAACACTCAGGAGACCATCTTTTATGAACTGGAAACAGTACATTGGGATATCATCGGCCTTTAATAAAATGAGAGTTCAGAGAGTTATATCACCGGACACCCGGCAGACGAGGGTATATCAACAGCATCAAACTGGTGTTACAGATCAGAACAGAAGAGCAAGCCAGTAGCATTGAACTGGTCTGGCTAACGTGAACAGAGGAACAACGCAGACTGTACATAAAACACACTTACTATCAATGATTGTAACAATAACTCTCTCGAGACGATGTTTTATTAAATAGAGACAGTACATTGTAATATCATCGGCCTTTCTAAAAACAAATCAAAAGAAAACAAAGCAGAGACACATAATATCACTGGTCACTATATGTATTTATCAAATAATGAATCATCTCGAAGAAATGGAGTAAACTTTTAATAAAAAAGGACTGTATTTTCAGGACAAAGACGACAAACCATTATCAGACAGACTAGCTGTTTTGACTCAGCAGTGGAAGTTCTGCAAACTAGTATTAATCTTTCATCCAATGTTACATCCCAACATCTACGCATCCAGATAAAGAAGTTAATAAAATTTAATACAATATATAAGTTATTTTAGATAAGACACAAAAGCGATACCACTTCTTCTTAATGGGAAACTTTAACTGTAAAGTTGAACAACGGAATTAGTCATACCCAGTATGTATAGGAAAACATACTTCATGGTCTATTAATTCAAGAGGTGAATTATTAGCACAGTTTTATATCTGAAATAACCTACAAATAACCAACATCATGTTGCAAAAGAAAAATATTTTCACGTGGATATTCCAAGAAGGTAAAACAAAGAATCCGGTTGACTTCATAATTACCAGGAAGCCATCAATCAGACTTAACATTTTAAATATCAGTGCTCTAAATAAACCTGATATTTCTGATCACCGTATGGTATGTACAAGAGTTTGGATAAATCTTGGATGGCCACGAAAAAAAAAAAAAATTCCACTGCAACTCAATGTAAACAAACTTTCAAGTAGCAACACCGTCAAAGAATTTAAACTTGAGATTCAGAATTGAATCTTGGCTTTGCAAACTGATAATAATCCTCTGAGTATATATGATATAATATGCAAATCAATAACAGAAAAATCAGAAGACATATTACGAAGCCACGATAACGTAAATCCATATTGGCTGACACAATAACCAAAAGATTCAATATCAGAGAAACATAGAACCAGAAAGTTATGTGGACATTCATTATTACAATAAAAAATTATAAAAGCTGAACCAAAGAAACTTGTCAAATCTAAAAAACTGGGATAAAAGTACGAAACTATTGAAGAACTGAAAAGCCTGCCAACTCACAAGTTATGCCATGCCGTTCTGAAGAACTTAAGTGCAATGCCAACGAATCTAAATTGGTGTATCAAGGATTGAAAAAGCAACATCATCACAATGATCATATTCTTTAGCGTTGGGCTGAATTCTATGAGAACTTTTATTCATGCAATCTCGAAACTGCGGCTACTGATGATTCAGCTTCAGAGGAAACTCCAGCCATCGTGTTCCGTAAGGTATGGTATGCTATCAATAATCCAAAGAATGTGAAAATCCCAGGACTAGACCTAAAATATGGTAATGAATAACTTGTCAAGCACTCCAATATATTTTAAAACGATGGTCCCTTCTCTCTCTCTCTCTCTCTTTATATATATATATATATATATATATATATATATATACAACATATAATATACATTATATAGAATATATATGTATACGTATTATTTTTGTGATATATATATATGTATATTATATCTATATTATATAGCATAAATATATATTACATATATACTATATAATATATATATGTATATATAATATATCTATGTTATATAGTATATATATTACATATATTAAGTATATATATATATCATATATGTGTATAAATATACACGTTTATTATATTGTATATATATATAACATATATATATATCTTTTATATGTATGTTATATAATATATATATAATATATGTATATTATATATATTATATACTATATATGTATATGTGTATATATATATATGATGTATCTGTATTATATATATACACTATATATATTATATATATAATATATATACGTATGTATAATATATATATATATATACGCATGTATGATATATATATATATATATATACGTATGTATATATATATATATATATATATATATATATATATATATTATATTTAATAATGTTATTGCAGACAATTTGTGACTTTAACTGAGCAGCTACATGCCCATTAGTGAAAACATTGTAAAGATCCTCTCACGTTGTCTGCATGAATAATGTTTGTATATATATATATATATATATATATATATATATATATATATATATATCGGAGAATACTTTTATGAAATTGATTGCCAATCATTTCAACTAGAACAACCTCTTAAGTAAGATTTTTAATATTCATACGTTAAAAATTAACTAGTATTTTACTATCAACATTAACAACATTATTAATTCACATAATAAAACACTGGGTAAAATTTATAACAATCACTAAGTAGATAGTAAGCACCTTTTTAACTGTAGAGTCAAAGATAATTGTCCGGTTGGAATTATATGCAAATCTGAAAAAGTTTTATAGCATGTAATTATTTTCCCTATTGAATGCAAAAACGATGAAAAAATGTATCCATTAGGAATTTTCGCTGGACTCTGAAAACAGAGATCGCACTTGCAAGTTCACTTTCATTTTATGTTGATTATTCTTTGATAATTTTTTCGTATTGAAGAAATTCTGGTTGAATTTTTCTATGTATTTGATATATATGCCTATATATGTGTATAACTAATTTGTATTTTTACTGAATGTAGGTTTGTGTGTATATGTGAAGTTTGTATACTTGTGTACATATGTGTGTAATTTTGTGTATACGCGTGTATATATAATTTTCATAGGTGAATGTTGAATGTATGGGCCTGAGAATACGAGAGTAGATATACACAAAATATATTTGTATATATATATATATATATATATATACTTGTGAATGTGGGTGGATGTATGGTGCAGTGGATATCGGCTCAGAATGAAAAATCAGAAATCGGGCTAAAATTCTAGTTGAATTCGTTGCATTCACTTACCTGAAAATACCCTTAGGCAAGGTATGATTCTATTTCTTGTCTCACTAGCTATGGGTTAAATAGGAGAACAGACTGGGTTCTATAGCCTGGTTTGGCAACCATTGTAACGCAAAAGATAATGGCAACGTACTTCGGAAAAATATTCTTAGTCAATCATGTCTCCAGATATGATCGCCCAATCGTGTATCCCGCATTGCACGTAACTGATTGACTGATAACATGAAGGTGTGCTGTAAAATTTCCTCATTCCGGGGATCCCACTACTGTGACAGTAGCGCCCCCTTTGCGCTAATAGGGTTTGGTTAGGTGTAATATTGATACCAGCATAACAGTGATTTAATGGAGCCGGCAATTTTTATCCTTGGCCCATATGCATGATCATGAAAATGGGCGTCCGCATTAAAAATGAAAATATGAATATAAAGAGCTGAAATAAATTAATGCGATATTTCAATGCTCTTGTCTCACTGTTTCATCGTCCGCCTATGAACCATTTCAGCCTAACCTTGTAGATGATATATTGACCAGGACTTAAAATATCGCATTTGTTCAATCTGATATTTTCAAACGGCTAGTGATAACAAATATCGGTCATATAAAATCCTTTCCCCAAGCGCACGTGGCGATGATTGCGAGATTTAGGCGTTTAAAGCAAAATGACGCCGGGTGGACAGACAAATGAAAAATGGCACAGACAGGATTGGCTCATATGAAAAATAATTTCGTAATTCTATCAACCGATAGGCGATGAATGAAATCTGATGAATAATAAATAACGTTTAGTGCTGAAAGCGATCTTAAATAGGCGAAAGGTGTGTGCAGTAAACTATCGATTGATTTGATACCCATCTTTTTATTTTTGGTAGAGAGAAATGACAAATCGAATTCTGAATTTTGTTCCTAGAGAAACGTGTTATATTGGTTAGTCATTGTTGAAATCTATAGAATATTAAAAAAGCTAATAGCAACTAAACATCTATCTATCTATCTAGCTAGCTAGCTATTCTGATCAAACTAACACATTACTCAATAAGTCCCGGACCTGACACATAGATGGCGTCACTAATAAGAAATCCATATGGTTTTTGTGAAGTACAAAACTTTAAATGTCACGTGACAAAATTTGATTGTAATCGGATTATTAGTTTACAAATTAGATATTTAGGTGAAGCTACTGATGCAAATTTTCAAAACAATGGAAAAATCTAAACTTCGTGGGCTAATAAAGCATTGCATTCTGATGAGAAAAATTACTGTTCAAGCAAAGCAATAGTCAGTGATAAGAGTTATTCGGACTCTACTTCGTCGGAAACAACGGTTAAAAGATGGTATGCTAACTTTAAACGCGGTCGTACAGACACAAATTATGCTGAACAATCAGGCCCCACAAAATAGGCAGTTGTCCCGGAAAACACCAAAAAATCTACAAACTCGTTTTGGCCGATCGTAAATTGAAGTTGCATGAGATAGCAGAGGAGTTGAACATATCAGAAGGTAATGTATTCACCATTTTGTATGAACATTTGTGAATGAGAAAGCTGTGTTCAAAGTGGGTGTGCGTTTGCTCACAGTCGATCCAAAACAACAGCGCATCGGCGATTCAGAGCGTTGTTTGCAACTGTTTCAACGCAACAAAAAGGAGCTTTACTCCGGAGTCAAATCGGTAGTCAGCTGAGGGGACAGCAGCAGGTGATAGCCATCCAAAGCGACCAAAGCCGTGAACATCAACAGGCATCCATATTTTGGGATACGCAAGGCATTTGTTCATCGATCACCTTGAAAAAGAGAGAACCATCAATAGCAAATATGTTACATATTAAATATCACTGGATCAGTTTTAATATTTTATATTAATAGGATCCGTTTGAGTTTTACCTTTAAGCTGTTTCTTTCGGATTTATAACCAATATATATATATATATATATATATATATATATATATATATATATATATATATCATAATCTGAGTAATGGTTACTAATGGAAGTATATTCCACAGTTAAATATTTACTTTAAAAGTGTTCAGTACAAAAGTAGAGCATAAATATATGGTAATTTTTAAAAATCGTTTCACCCCCAAGCAAAGCAGTACCGCCACTGGTGCGCAGGGGGTTACATAAAAGGTGAGTGAACGCTTACATAGGAGGAGAGAAAATAGAAAGAGAAGCCGGTTAAAAGGGTGTCAGAAAAATGAAAAAAAAGGATAGGATTACTGGCGTAGAAAGACTTGTGAGAGTAGAGTAAAAAAGAGAAATACGAGATACATGGGTGTTGAAAAAAGGCAGGAGAATGACAAGAGAAACACTGGGGACAAGGGAATAAAAGATGGCAATTGACATTGCATTTAAACTTTTGGAGATTGTAGCTATCAGGGAAGCAACTATATGGAAATGAGTTCCATATGCGGAAAAGAAGCTGTGGGAGTAGACGTAACGGCTGCATTTAGTTGTTTTAACTGTAAAAATCTGATACCAGTCTGGTTGCTCGAGTAAGTTCTTGTAGAGGAGGCACCAGTGAGATCAGCTCGTTGGAGAAGAAGCCATGAAAATATTTGTAGAAGAGACAGAGGGAAGCCACATCTTGTCGATGAGAAAGTAGCGGGAGTCGACCCACTAGGTCGGGACCGATCACATTACAGATTCTCCTCTGGAGCCTATCGGGAAGCCCTAGATGAATAGCAGGGGCACCTGACCAGATATGACAACAATATTCAATGAATGGGCGAATGGTTGATTTGTATTGTGCAAGATGGGCTCAGGCGAGAAATGTAATCATTCCACTTGAGGTCAGAAGAGAAACTGAGAGTGAGGCCGAGGAGGCGCAGTGTATTGTTTTCAGGGAAACTAGTTAGGTACATGCTGATGGGGGTAGGTGGTACTGTCTATAGTGGTTGACAGATAGCATCTTTCTGTTGGAAGCGTTTAACGTTTACGAGCCATTTTCACCACAGATTTGAGGTCCTTCTCAAGATCGGCAGCGAGGTTATCTTTGACCGCCATGGGAGATTTCTTACCGAGGCGGGAGTAAATGGTGGTACGATTAGCGTAGATGGCTACATGGAATTTGATCACATGAGGGAGACCGTTGGATCCTAGCAAAGCGAAAGCCATACTGTCTGTCCGAACAAAGTCCTGTTAACCAACCGAAAATATTAAAATGTGTGATCAAAGAGCGAGAGAATCGGCACACGTTGCAAAATATACGGATACAGTAGATTCTATTGAATTACACAGCATGTGATAGCGTAAGATATGCAACTTTCTAGCGCTATTTGACTTGTGCTGATACCTGGATCATCTCCGACAGCCCGTATAATGTTCTTCGTGGTTAGGTATTCGTGTTCTTCGTGGTTAGGCATTCGATCGGATATCGTTTTTCCTCGATCTATAGTTTGTGGTGTAACGAATCCCGTCTCAGCAACGTGACGATAAATAGCAGCAAAGTTGGATGACTCGGCTATTTTCGGCCTGGAAACGCAATTTGATACAGTCGTGCAGCCTCGCGTCCACCAATATTTGCGTGGCCAAATGTCAAAATCATATCTGCCTGTTTACGATATGAAAATCCTGCCATTGTTAACCGGAACACTTCTCAGTTAAGTCACAGCTACACACATTATACCTTGAAGGCAGAATAGCTACAAATGTACACGAATGACAAATATAACCTAGTATACATGAAAACATGGCACCATCGAGAGTAAACTTACTTTAAAATTACATATATTTATATATATTTGCGAACATATATTTATATTGACATTTGTTCTTTTTTGGTTTGAAGAATATATATGATTAATCCATATATATTTATTTATATAATATAATAGTATAATAATAATATTATAATAATATATAATAATATAATATATTAATATAATATAAAAATATAATATTATATAATAATGTCATAATAATATATGATATGTAGTATAAAATAATATAAATATGATTAAAATAGTTTTATTCACTTACGCGTAAATATACTTGGGAATGATATAAATCTACATTTTCTCCTGCTATTTAGGGGTTGATTAGTAGGACTTGTATGCCTAAACCATTATCTCCCTACCCAAATTCTTACTATAAAAAACCTGAAAACTGCAAAGATTTGATAAGCTCTAGAAAACGAATCATTCAATCAATTAAATAAACGAGTTTTGTATATATATATATATATATATATATATATAGGAAAGAATATTAAAACGTTTTGAGTTTGAAAATGTGTTTTTTTTTTACACTATTTGTTTATTTCTACTATTATATTTTATATTTCAGACCGCTCTCGGTCCTTCATCAGAAACAAATGATTTTAAAATTTGAATTAGTAACGTATTTCGCGAGATTTCGCGAGATTTCACGAGAGCATAAGCAACATCACTTGATGTAAAAACAAAAACTCTCTCCACAAACGCGTCACGTGATGTAAACAAACGCGTCACGTGATGTAAGCAAACTCTTCACTGACGCTCTCGCGAAATCTCGCGAAATACGTTACTAATTCAAATTTTAAAATCATTTGTTTCTGATGAAGGACCGAGAGCGATCTGAAATATAAAATATAATAGTAGAAATAAATAAATACTGTAAAAAAAACACATTTTCAAACTCAAAACGTTTTAATATTCTTTTCTATATATATTAAGACAGTATACGTGGATCATCACTATGCTATATATATACATATATATATATATATATAGTGCTAACTTGTGATGATGTTTCGTGTAAAAATTGTATTTAGTATTTAGTGTAATGTTAGTGTCAAAATTGTTTTTTTCAGTAGTTTACTGCTGATAAGCCATTTTTGGTAGGAAAATGTTTTGTCATAAAGTGCACGATATCAAGAGAAGAGATGTAGAGAAACTTGTTTCTTATCTATCTATCTATCTATCTATCTATCTATCTATCTATCTATCTATCTATCTATCTATCTGTTTGTGTGTGTATGTGTGTGTGTGTACTTAAATAAGTTTGTACGTTCAAAATGCTTTAATGTCATGATAATTCAAGTTCTGTTTTGTTGACGTCATTCTCTACGAATCTGAAACAACTCAAAAAGTTAGCACAACAAAACTGCTCGTCTGCAAACTTCAAAACAGCCCCGAATATTAACAACCCATCAGAAGATATCAAAGGGGAGCGCCGTCCAAAAGGAACGGACAATTAAAAACAACTCATCTCAGCATCTGAATCGTCAGAGTGTGTGAATAAAATAAAACGTTTATTAAAGATGATTCATAGAATGTTTACAGTAACTCATATCAAAGTCCCAGAGAAAGAAAAAAATAATCAGGGCAAAATTAAAAATATGAAGATAGCCGAAACTGTTCATAAAATGCCATCAGTGTACCGATAGAAATATAAATTCGATTATATTATACTTAAAACTTGTTCAGAAAGAAAAACAGAAATACAAAATCTGCTTAGGCGGCCATCTTGCTTAAATGAGTCAACTTCACCTGCTGCTGGATCAAAACGATTTTCAGATCCGAATGTCTCTTCTGGGAAATAGAGATTATGTATTTGCAATGCCTTCTCTTTCAATGTAATTTTTTTTTTTTTTTGCTGGTGAGGGTACATTTTAGCACTTTCGTTGGAATTAGACCAAGGCTTTTAATCGAGATGAGTTATGGCCGGTCACAAATGCTTTCAATGACAAAATGCTTACAGGATTAACATGAAAATGGAAAGAGTCATCGTCATTGTATGTGTACCATCTCGCAAGCATGGCCTTTCGTGAGCAATGTTACGCCTGAATGTCATCTGGGTGTATAGAAATGCCGTTTTCAATCTCTTGTCTAGCAAATATATATGTACATATATAAGCATGTAAGGTGTGTGGGTAGCGCAAAGGATGTTTAGCGTTGCCGAAATCGAAGTCGGCGAACCGAGCTGAAATTTTCATGACGGTTTGTTGCGTTGACTTTCTCACAAATACCATTAGGAAAGTCAGGAATCCATACGTTCTTCCCCACAACAAGGTGTTAAATACCAGGATAGACAAAGTCTTCTATCTTTGGGTGATATTTAGTTTGGTGATATTTTGTTCCGAAAGGTAAGCAACGTAATTTTTTTAAAGAAGTGATTTAACACGTATGGGTTTCGAAAGATGATAACGAGAGAAATACTAGCTAAAGCATGGAACTATCTTTGCGATGATGTACTTCGTGACTCAATGGTCTAAAACACGACTGGCTATGTAGTCTTTTGCCTTGAAGAAGGAGAGCAGAAAGTCAAACTCTGCCGAATGGAACATTTTCTTCATTAAAGACTCTCTGAAAAACCCAGATCAAGAGATGAAGGTTTTCAGTCAGTCACTCAAGTGATACACTCTTGGGCGATCATTTCACTTCCGAGGCATGACTGACTGGGCAGAAGATTTTCCCGTAGTAGATCGCCATTAGTTTCTACGGTAGACTGGTTGCCAAACAAGGCTATAGAACTCAGTCTGTCCTACAATTCAACCCATAACTGGAAGGAGAAGAAATGGATTGTGAGTAAGTAAATAAAACGAATTCGACTGGAATTCGAACTCAGCCCTCCGAATTTTTAATTCCGAGTCAATATCCATTACACCACAACGCACAAGTTTATTTAGTTAGTTAAGTGCCATAGGTGATACACGCTTGGGTGATCATGTCTCGAAAGAGACATGACTGTCTGGGCAGAAGATTTTCCCACAGTAGGTCGTCATTACTTTCCAAAGCAATAGAACCCAATCTGTTCTGCTATTTAACTAATATCTGGAGGGGGAAGAGACGAATTAATACCTTTTTCAAGGGTATTTGGGTGTAAGTGAATTCAAGGAATTTAACTGTAATTCGAACACGGATCCCCCCGCCTTTTCTCATACCGAGGCGTTATCCAATGCACCTCAGCGCACACCCACGACAGTTTTACTGTTTCAAAAAACTGAAACGTCTATTCAAACACGTGTATCCGCTAAACATAACGCTAAACAAACTTTTTAAGCACACACACACACACACACACACACACACACACACACACACACACACGCACACACTCTCACACACATCACACATTATTTCCGTGTGACGCGAATCATTCCTGAGAACTTCATCGGACAAAACTCAGGTTTAAGTTGATGGGTTTACACAAGTCACCAAGGAGAGACTACGCTGAAATGTTAAGCTTTCAAGTTTATTTCTTTTTTAAATATGTGTTTTGCATATAAAAATCAGATTCATTAGGTTAATTTTCTTCTGGTATATGTTGCCGTTCACTTTAGGTATTAAATATCCAACATTGTTATAATAAAAGAGATTTGCCAAGAATGGTGAAAATATTGTAAAGATCATGAACGTAAATTTACTGACGATAATGTAATATTGTTCTGATAATTAAAAATATATGTATCTTATACGACACACATGCACATATTCGCACACACACACACACACACACACACACACACACACACACACATAGTTATGGGAATTATTAACTATGCATATAGAAATAAACACACGTATAAAAATATTATATTCAGTTGTTAACAAAACAGTGGCCAATACAGTATAAACAGAGTTTATATATATATATATATATATATATATATATATATATATATATATATATATATATATAACAGACAATGAATGTCTATTATGTTTAACTATGAGCCGTTCTAAACCTAATTTCAGGTGAAAATAAAGACAAACATTTTCCAACATTTGGTTATTTTTTATTATGCTGGTTCTAAGTACATGACCCATCTTCAGAGAGGTTACAAGGACGTTAAGTTTAAGAAATTCATCATCAAAGATGATATTATCTGGTATTGACGTAAAACATTGGTATGCGACGATAACAGTCACCTAATACGATGTTTACAACGGCTCATGATTAAGCATATTAGACATTCATTGCCTGTTGAATTTCACAACATATGTTTAGAAAACTATCTGCTAACTAACTACAATATATATATATACATATATATATACTACCGGGCATAATTATTAGACCACCCCAGTTATTTAAAGAAAATGATGTATTTCATACTATTGTTAGTATTTATTGCCAAGTGGTTAATTCTAAATGAAAATAGTATGGTTCTTTTGTTAATATTGCACAATAACATGTGCATCAAATGAACTATTCTGGTGTCCAGTTTTTGTTGTCTCATCCCCATGTTACTCTCTTCTTCTTATTGGCTGACTGAAGCTAAGGCGTCCTGGCTGCCTTGTAAAATTTTGCAAAATAATAATAACAAAAGAACTATAATTGCTACAATCTTAACCAATTCATGTCTAGAGTTGGCCGTTATCTTTCGCTCCTATCCTTAAAAGTAACCCTTAATGTAACCCTCTCATGACAATTTTATTGTTTGTAATTGTTTTTCTCTAGCACTCCGTGATAGTGAGACATATGAATATGGGAACAAAGATAAGAACAACAGTTCGAACGATGTAAATAAGTTTTAAGTTGCTTAAACTAAGTATAAAGCACCGATCAGTCAGTTAAGTTCCTTACATAATACACACTTATCTCGAAAAAAACGTGACTGAGTGGACAGAAAATTTTCCCGGAGTAAGTTGCCATTGTTTTCTGCGGTAGACTGATTGCCAACAAAGGCTATAAAACCCAAATTGTCCTTTTTTTTTTAATCATTTCACCCCGAGCAAGACGGAAACGCCACTGATGTGCAGGGGGCTACATAACTGTAAAAAGATTAATTAGGAAAGAGTGAGGAGTACAAACTAGTTAGAAAGGAACAATAGAAAGCTGAGAAAGCAGGTGCGATGACAGATACATAGGTGGAGAGAAAGGGAGGGTTATACAGGGGTGGGGAGAGAGCTAGAGTCCAGTGGTTAGTAGATGAGTATTGACATTGCATTTAAATTTCTGGAGGTTGTAGCCGTCAGGAAAGCAAGAATACGGCAGCGAGTTCCACAGGCGGGAAGTGCGAGAGAAGAAGCTGCAGGAGTAGAATTGTCGTCTGCATTTGGCTAACCTGACTGTGAATGGGTGGGACCCAGATGCCAGTCTGGTTGCACGAGTAAACACCTGTTGAGGAGGCATCAGTGACTTAAGTTCGTCTGAGCAGAAGCCATGAAAGTATTTATAGAAGAGACAAAGGGAGGCCACCTTTCGACGATGGGGAAGTGGCTGCAGTTATTTAACCAATAGTTGGGGAGATAAGAGACGGATTTATAGCTTTCCCAAGAGTATTTGTGCGAAAGAGAATGCAACGAAGTCAACTGCAATTCGATCTCGGCTCTCCGATTTCTTGTTCTGAGCTGATATCCACTGCACCACAACGACATTAAAAAAATCGACCACTACAATCTTAACTTGCTAAAGTCTCGAGTTAACCGTTATCTTCCCCTCCTATCCATATAAACTTCCCCTTGACGTAACATCCCTCGAGTGACCCCTAAGCCTTGTGCACCTTACTGTAGCAAACCACCTACATTCCCTACAAATTTCATCGGGCAGAAATAAGTTCTAATCGAACGTCTTGATCCGCAAACTACTGCCCTGACTTCTAAAATGATCTTTCAAATCACTACAATATTAACCTGCTAAAGTCTGGAGTTAACCATTATCTTCCCCGCCTATCCATATAAGGGGTAGCCTTAACGTAACTTACATCGAGTGGATCCCAGCTCTTGTGCACCTTTCTAACAAAAAAAAAAAAAAAAGAGAAAAAACTATTAATGAAACTAAATTTTGTCAGTAGCGTATCAGTCAGTTAAGTGCCATATGCGATACACATGTGGACAATCATGTCTTTTTCGAGACATGACTGACTGGGAAAATATTATCCAGCAGTAGTTTTCCATTAGTTTCTGCGGTAGACTGGTTGCCAGCCAAGGCTATAGAACCCAGTCTGTTCTGTTATTTAATCCATAACTAGAGGGAAGAGACGGATTAATACCTTTCCCAAAGGTATTTGCGCGTAAGTGAATGCAAGGAATTCAACCGGAATTCGAACTGGTTCCCCGATTTCTCATACGAGCTAATATTCTATGCACCACAACGCACATCCAGTCGTGTGTACACGGCAATAAATGTGTTGAGTGCGGATAATTAGTCTGTGAATATGTGTTTACACAGATACGCACTGAAATTCTTACGCGATTAGGAATTTGTTCTCTGTCCTAACGAAGACGTTTTTTTTTTACTGGTATCGATCTTTTTGTTTTTGTACCTGGGAAGCCTCGGGTAGTTTGTTTTGTTTATTTACCATTGCAATTAATGGTCTTTCAAAAGTAAACGAAAAAAATGAACAGAAGAGGAAAACAATCAGAAATACTTGTCTGAATTTGTTGTTTAATGGATTAAAGAAAAAAAGCTATATTTATCTGCAGCCATACTTGAAGCGATGTGCATCAGCTTAAAATGTTCACGTGATTTAGATACATGAGCACATTAACCAAAATACCAATACAGCAGTTTAGGAATTGAACTTTCGTGTTTATATGAGGTTGTAGTCCTTAACCTTTTCCCCACTCTCTTACTGTTCACTCATTTGCACTGAACAGCCTCCCCTGTTCTAAAATTTCACCAATATTGTGTCCGCAAAAATAGTAGGTCAAACGGACAGTTTTTCGTTTGACTTCGCTGTTATTTTAACTATTAACATTTCTCTTCGGAAATGTTAGTAATCCTGTGCGATGAAAATCATACCTATCACGTGGGTGGAAGAACTCTAAACGTGTCAAGAGGTAGTGTCTCAATAAATCACTGTGGAGAATATAACGGGAACTAACTCCACTATCAATCCCAAAACTCATGACTCTTAACATACCCTACCTAATGAAAAATAAAAAAGACATTGCAACCCCAATTTAAATTTGCATAAACGTCGCAGTAACTTCATTTTGTTACCTGAGAGATTCAATCCGTAGAAAATACCTTATATTAATTTATAGGATGTTTCTTGCTTTATATTCGTATAACTGAATATTCAAAATACGTTTAAAATTTGACAATATAGAAAAAATAAACGAATGCGTCTATAAATTGTTGTGATCTGTTCTAATCTGGGTCCAAATGATTGAAACATTTTACTACGCTGCTAAAATTATAGCAACTTCTTTCTTCTTTGAACGCTTTATACCCTTCCTTTGGAAGTTTATAACATAATCTTCCACTTTAGTATCGCCAATCAAAATAAAAAGCTGTTCAGTTTTTAAAATGTTCTTGTCGCTAATTGATGTATTGGCGAATTCTAGCCAGTTATAACCTGTACCTACCCTATTCTCAAACGACGCCATCAAAGAATCCTTCTACGACGTTTTAGGCTCAATAATTCGGACTACTTCACCGTACATGGAAGGGCATTTGCAGTCACCGTAGTATTGCCAACTGTAATGTAAACGGACATCTGATTCTCGGATTCTGTGCAAAACATGATCTGACTGTGACAAAGATCATGTTCTGACCTCCAAACAGGCACAAAACAACACAGCAGCATCTAAGATACAAGAACTGGCAGGCCTTGGATTACGTCTTCATTCGATGCCTGGATAAAAGAAATGTCCACATTATTGGTTACATTCCTGGAGCGGATGATTACTGAATAGAACACAGTCTTCTGCTCTTGTGTCCCAATATCTCGCTTCACCTACCACCAAGTTATCCTCCCCCAGAAAGTTCTCTTGTGTGAAGCTCCAGAACTCCGAATACTGGAGCTTTTTCGACTATCCGTTGAAAAGCATATCAATGACTCATCGGAAGCGGGGACCATCAGCGGAAAATGACAACCCAGCGCGATACAGTGGCATCATCAACCGAAGTGCTTGAGTTTCAGTAAAGAAAAAATTAGTACAGGTTTAACAACTATTAGGAAGAAAGTGGCCAGTTAATCAATCAAAAACGAGAAGGACCCTTAGCTTTCGAGAACCTCTTCTCAGTTAAAAAAGAAATGTCTATGAGGCGGCAAAAAACTACCAAAAAAACACTCCACACAATCCAGAATGTCTGGCGGCATGTAAAGACAGCGTATATCCGACAACATACGGACCAAAGGGATATGCGTCACTTCTATGCTTCTAAGACTCTTTGATCCCATCAAATCAACAGCGGTAGAGATTAAGAACTCGGACGGTACCACCACCCTTACTGATCCTGAGTCCATTCTCGACAGTGGGAAAACCCCTTCCAGAGTTTTCTCAGCAATCACGCTACCACACCAAAAGACCTCATACAGAATACCCCTTATTCCCTACTCGTCATTGGATGTTATTCCCTTCTATCCTCCGGGAATTGAAAGAAGCACTTCGCATTATGAAACCCGAAAAACCTCAACCAAGAAATTTTTTACTCAGACGTGCCTTGTGGTGTAATTGTTGTATATCTGCCTATATAGAGTAATGGAATGTTTCTAAATACGTGGACACAATTGGGGTAGAGGGGAATGATTATACTGAATAGCAGATCACTAGCAGGGTATTTACTTCATGCAGCTTGCGTGTCTTGTACTTGTTGATATACTATTATTCCCAACCTCCGTTTTGGCGATTACTCACGCAGTAAGCTTTTCAGGGTTACAACAGTAATGGATATCGGCCCCGAATAAGGAGCTGTGTTCGAATTCGTTTCATTCACTTACGCAAAATGTTAATCCACATCTCCTTCCTCCAGCTATGGGTTAAATAGTAGCACAGATTGAGTTCTATAACCTTGGTTGACAACCGGTATACCGCGGAAAGTAATGGCAACCCACTGCGGGGAAATCTTTTACCTTGTCAGTCATGCCTCTAAAGAGATATGTTCACCCAAGTATGTATCCCGTAAGGAAATTAACAGACTGATCCTCGAACGGAAAACTCGGTTAATGCCTCTCATACAGAAAATATGGTCAGATTAAGCACTTTTTGGTAAGCATTACCACACACTTACATACATACTTTTGTATACTTAATTACGCACGCATGCATATACATACATATCTGTTACACGTATTAACCAACATGGCAAGCCCTGGTTGGTTAATTCATCACACGTGACATTTATTTCTCGTGCTTAGATTTAAAGTATATAAGCCTTAGGACTCACGTGGACGTCAGTTGGAACATTTCTTTTCAGAAGCACAGAATGAATGATGCTGCTTCTTTCCAACTCACACATTGCGCTAATTATGCCCATAATTAGTTGCCCTCAAATATTCTTTAAAATATACCTTCTCTCTATTACAACAAATATCTCTACAAACAAACAATACACGTTTACAAACTAGCACAAGCAAAATGTATACAACTCTTTTTCGGGAATTCCTCAACGAAGAACATTAAGACATTTTACATCATGTTTCCAGAGAGAGAACATTAATTCAACTCTCTTGAATGCAAGATAATTATCACTTTGTAACCAACAGTCAATACAATGTTATTATTGTTGTTTAATCGCATTTGAGTTGTTCTTTATTTATATGTGGTGGTTGGATGACCATTCTTCCTTCTTTTTATTTGGTGACTCCGTATCGAAGATAATACATGGTCAGTCAACCCACAACAACTTTCTGAAAACTTTAAAAATATGAACATTATGATGATCTTCAAAAAAGGAGATTGCTTTCTATGCAGCAATTATTGCAGCATCTTCCACTTAAGCATCACTGTTAATACTACTGAATCGATTCTGCGTGGCATCTAAAATCTTCAAAAATTAAATTCAACGTCAATCGCCATTTTCTATCTTCCAGAAATTCCTGTTCTTTTCTTGTCTTTTCTCCTGAGTTCTCATTAAAATCTTCACATTCTCTTTCCCTACCTGTAAACTCTTCATTGCGTCCTATCGGCATTACCGTCTTAGTTGGGGTGAAATGATTAAAAAATGTTTTGAAATTGCTTTTAATGAAGCGGTAAGATCCCCTTTCAACGAAGAAATAAACACTAATTGATATTATTAATCATGACGCATTTTTGACTGATGATGAAAAAAAATAAAAAATAATGAAAGAAAATCTTAAAATTAGCAACTTTTTGTTAGGAAATCTGTTCCTTGATTTTTTTTTCTTATTGTGTTTGTGAAATTAACTACAAACTTCGCACGGAAACGATTATCCAAGGAAATTTTAACGTCTGCTAAATGCGAACAATGGCCGAGTAGATTTTTAGGAGTCATGAAGATAATACATTCTGACTATCTCATAACGAGTTTTAAGTACTATTTAAATAGTGCCGTTGTATGCGGACACTAATGTAGATTGAGTCTACTTCATTTGGATTGTGAGAAAAAATGCACTTAAGTGAAAACTAAAAAGTAAAAAAAGGCAAAACGCATCTTTACGTACAAAATTACACAGGAAATTAATGACGAACTTAATTATATCTCTAGTCAAGTACAACTTTTAAAAAAGCGATAGTTACAAAAGACAGAACATTTACGCTAATAGTCTGAGCGAATAAGTAGAATGGAAATCCGACATAAAAACAAAAACAAAAAAATAACTTGTAACTACAAGGTTTCGACGTAGAGGTTTACAGAGTAAGTGGCACAATTTATGCGGATTTGGGGAAGATAAAGGTTACACTTAGGCTGGAGCAATTTAAAATTGTAGTGGTTTCGGAAGTGGTTGTTTCCACAGAGAAGCGGTTCGAGGAAATAAGCTTCTCGAGTAGAAGTTAAATCTCACGAATGGAATACGAAGGGGAATGAGAGGTGGTTCTCTATAACGTGCGCGTCATGGCAGGTCTTAGCCGTGAAGGTTAGAAGTGGTGAGACTAAGGAATGTATTTCATCTGAACACTTTCCATGAAAAGAGCAATACTGTAGCGAGAGGCTTACGACTGAGGGGTAGCAGGATGGAAAATAATTCCTCAGTCACAAGTAGAAGCGTGCAGAAATAGAGCAGAGAGTGCTTCCTTTTATCATATCTATTAGTTGTAGGCCCCTATAGTTTTAGGGTGTGCGTTGTGACGCAGTGGATATCGGCTCGGAACGCAAAAGCGGGAAGCCGAGTTCGAATTCCAGTTGAAATTTGGAGTAGCTAGATCTATCTATCGCCCGGTTCACACTCCACCCACGTCTATTGAACAGGTTAAGAGGCTCATCCCTAGTTCTCTGTTTAGGATGATGGTTTCCGGCTTTCTCTTTTCCAATCTTTTCACTATTAGGTAGCCCCCTACACATCAGTGGCGTTACCGCCTTGCTCGGGGTGATACGATTAAAAAACAAAACAAAAAATAAAAAAACAATGACTTACGCGCAAATACCCATTGGGAAAGGTATTAATCCGTTTTTTCCCTCCAGTTAACCGGTTAAATAACAGGACAGATTGGGTTTTTTAGCCTTGGTCGGCAACCAGTTCTCTGCAGTTAGCAATGCCAAACTGCTGTGGGATAATTTTTTGCCCAGTCAGTCATGTCTCTTTCGAGACATGATCGCCCAAGCGTATGGCACTTACTGATAGTCTTAAGGGTATACAATCAAGAGTTGGCTCCCGGCATCACCAAAACTCTTCACGTCACTACCCACAAAAGCATGAAGACGCTTTCGAACTCTATCGTGACTGGAAAGTGATGTCAGACCAGCTCTTACCCATGCTAGCAGTACTCCATTTTCGGTCTGATCTGGCTTTTGTAAAGGCAGAAGATAGCAGGAGGTGTCAGGTAATTGCTATAACGGTACGGATCTCTTGTGATGGATCGTATATACGCGTTCTATTTGTGGTCTGGATTGAGTTAACGTCATAATAGGCGCTCAAGGCAAAGGATCATTTCAGAGGAAACATCCATTCATCGCAACTGTTAAAAGTTTTTGGTCCGATTGACGATGATGGAAGGACTTTTTTTTTATTCCTAACAACGCCAGAATATTCACTGATTCTCACAAATGGTGGCTCTAGTAAGAAAAATGAGTCTAAAATGGCGGCCATTTTCATTCGCTTACGATAAGCGGCACTTTTGATCAGAAATCACGAAAACAAATGTTTTAGCCTTATTTTGAAATAGTGATTTTTCTATCAGCCTTAATGTGAGCCCCGGACTGTTTAGTCTTATTCTAATTCACAGCAGGTGGCAGTCGATGCAAGGCATGTTACTAATCTCAGTTTTGCCTTTCTCTCAGTACTTGCAGTGATTATACTAATGCACTTTTTTATTTTTAGGAGGTAATATCTAGAGAACCACGAGAAATTGATACATACCTCTTCGAACTGCTAATCACGCCAAATTATGCACTCTGTTCCAGAAACGTTACATGAGCTGGGTTTGGGTTAGTTGCAGTATAAACCATCAGTGTGCTCTGGGTATTTAGCAGAAATTTGCCCACTGAGGCAGGATGTGACAGAAAGTCGGTTTTAAACGTGAGAATTCCTAGCTCCGTGGATGTTGAACAAATACAAAATGTCCTGAATTAGCGTCCGCAACATGGATTGGGCTAGCCCTCCTTATATATATATATATATATATATATATATATATATATATATATATATATATATATACACGAAAGTACACTCACATACCTAAATACGATTCTGGTGTTAATAAAACAGTTCTGAATGTGATATAACAGAGCTATTAAGTATACAATATTAAATATGCATATTATCTTACGTCTATAGCACGACTCGTTTCATACACTATCATCAAGTGCATATTCTGAACTGACCGTTTCGCGATTTGAAATTTGGGTTCTCGCGTTGTTCATGTTATATATATATATATATATATATATATATATATATATATATATGTAAATTAAATAGTTTTTGATCATAATTAAATTAGACCATTACATAGTTGTATTAAACACTGTTTAGTACAATTATATTGTAGAACATTTCAATATATTTAATTTCCCATAACTCATTTACAAATCAAAGATATATATATATATATATATATATATATATATATATAAATCATGAATATATATATATATATATATGTGTGTGTGTGTGTGTGTGTGTGTGTGTGTGTGTGTGTGTGTGTGTAGATATGCATACAAACGTACAAATATACTAGATGCGATGGGTAAATTCTTGCATGAACCTTGTTTTTGTTATTTTGTTGGCTTCACAGTATAGTAAGGTCAGTTGGGCCCCGTGGGCCAGAAAACAAACTTTATAACACAGTTCACTTCGCCAGAAATTTGGAAACGGCATGCTGTACTGCTTGCTATACACAGCGGAAGCTCCAATACGAACATTTCAGAGTGTTTGGCTGTCAATCTGAGGTCAGTGCAGAGGATTCAGAAAGAGTCAGGTGAGTCAAATTGCGATTAAGAATTTACGACAGCTCGGAAAACTCATCCTTATTGTTATGATAAGAAAGAGCTCCTGGTTTTGTTGGCAAGTTCTCCAGACTCAACACAGAAGCCTACATCAAGTGCTATGAACATGTAGCGCCCCTCTTGGGTCAAGGGAGTGGCTGTAGTGGAGCGCAATTTGTCGATAAACAAATTTAAAAACGAAAAATTTGAAGACATCTGTATATATTTAGTGTATCGAGGCAGCAGATAATTTTTTTAAACATATATTGTTAAATATAACGGACAATGAATGTCTATTATGTTTAACCATGAGTCGTTCTAAACATCGTGTTTTGCCATTAATTTCAGGTGAAAATGAAGAAAAAATTGTCCAACATTTGGATAGTTTTTTATTATGCTAGTTCTAAGCTTTCGGCTTACATGAGCCATCTTCAGAGAGGTTTCAGGGACATTACCATAAAGATATCCACCATTAGTAGATGTTTAGAAAGGCTCAGGATTAAACATAATAGACATTAATTGTCAGTTATAGGAAATATTAACGTGTTATATATATATATATATATATATATATATATATATATATATATATATATATATAGGTGTGTGCGTGTGTGTGTGTGTGTGTATATCCATTTGAAGAGAAGCTACAGTTTTACAATTCCGAGTTTTCTGGCATTTACTTTTTTTTATTAAACTAATCAATACAATAAATATTGTAGACAATGATATAACCATATAATTAAATTTGTTTTTAATTAAAAATACATTGCAACGCGGAAATTTCTATGTTTCGAGATTTTTACCTCGTAAAATTATTTTCACAACAATGATCTAACATTGCCTTATGATGAAGTAGAAATGTCGAAACATACAAATTTCCGTGTCGCAATGTACTTTTTAATTAAAAACAAATTTAATTATATATATATATATATATATATATATATATATATATATATATATATATATCAGCATGCAGTGTGGGTATAGAAGAATCCAAAGGAGTATCCTGTACATACAGTGGTAGGATAACTCTAAGAGCTCTAAACATATACGCATATAAATACATATAGAGCAAATTCGTGTAAAATCCTTTATTAAATAAAAACGGAAGCTGACGATGGTTCACCATCAAATAACATTTGTCTTAATTTTGCTTATATATATATATATATATATATAGCAATGAACGACTTTCTAGAATTTTTGCAATTCGATGTTATTTTAATTTCTTTTAAGGCCACTAATTTTGGCTCTAAAACAGATAAATAAAAGATTTCACATAATTTTTGATGCATAATGAAAAGTCATTGGAATGATTTTTATCTAAAGAGAATTCAGAGATTCAGGGACGAAAAAGTCGATTCTCTGAAGTTAATTCGATGTTTTGTAACCGCTGGTGTCTCGTGTAGCGTTTATCTTTATCTAAACAATAAACTAAATCAAATATTGTCTATCCCTCACTGAATGCATACATATGCATATATATAAATCATTTCCATTTGTTTTCTGACTTGTTCGATGCAATAAAATATGTTTTTAATGCAATGCAGTTTATATTGATTTTTTAGCCGTCACAAATTATTCCCCACTTAGGTTTATTCTTTTTCTATTAGGTCATGAATTTGTGTAAGCTATGCAGACTTACCTGAATATTCCTCTGGGAAAAAAAATTTAAGCAGTTACTCTACTGCCATTAAATATAAGCTGTTTGTCCGTCGATCAATGATTTTAAATAAAAATAAAACTTTGCCAATAACATCGCTCCATTGTGCCCCACTAAACATGTTTCAAATAACACGACCAAAACAGTATTATGATGATGATTTTTACAGATACTAGTGTACCGTGCCGTCAAAAATCACGGCAAAATATTAGAGAGAATTATTACATATATATATATATATATATATATATATATATATATATATATATATTTATGTGTGTGTGTGTGTGTGTGTGTGTGTGTGTGTGTGTGTGTATTTAGTCAGTTAGTTAGTTTTTGGTCGTAATTGAATGAGACCAGTACACAGTTGTATTAAAAAGCGTTCAATATAATTATTTTGTTCAACTTTTGAACATTTTTCATTTGGAAACGAGTTATTTCGCGACCTATGTTTCTACCTTACGGGGGTCTTCAGACAATTTACAATAATATATATTTACTAGCAGTATAGTCCGGCGTTGCTCGGGTGTAATGAAAGCTTTAAAACTAAGCCATGGTCCTGGAGCTCAGACTCTTTAGACGTTGGCACGAAAGACTAAAAAGCAATAGTTGTTTCCAGTTAAAGCGAAACCGTAGACTGAAAGAAAAATGAATGGATGTAAGTCAAATTTTGAATTCCTAGTATCGATATCAAATAAGTTTTTTTCGTCGTAAACTGAATTTTGAAGGCTAAATAAGACTTCTGAGTAAATGGTATCATGACTGAGACTAAGAACTACAACTATACCTACTTAGAGCCAAACCCGAAGCAAATACTAAAACAAAATGGCTGAAAAAATACAGACATACAGGCAGACAAACAGACACACACACAAACATCTTGCCTTTTATATATATATATATATATATATATATATATATATATATATATATATATATATATATTATCTATTTCCTGCACTATTGTAAGAATGGCAACCTTGAAACTTCTGAATATCGTTTCTTATGTCTTTGTCTATGAGTGTATCAAATTTGATTAAAATCGGACCACTCCTTCTTTAACCCGATCTTTTCGATTATCGATTATCGATATTCATCGGGGGTACCTTGACACAAAACCAAGCTAAGAACACTCGCAGACGCTTATAGTACAACTGTGTAAATTTTCAAGAAATCGGTTTAGCTGTTTCGGAGTCTATAGGTAACGGGGACACACACAGACACACACAGAGACAAAGTTCCATTTTTAAATAAGTTTAGATTGATATTACATAATTGTTTATCACCCTATTCTTTAATCCTAAAAAAATCTTGGTTCTTAATAGTTTATTTATTTTTTTGCCTGATGGGAAGCACATCTCACTAGGTTTGGTTTGTTTGATTAACGGCATATCAACTCCTTGTGGGTCATTTAATGCCGAAATTTTATTTTCTTGTGAGATTTCTTTTTCTAAAAATGTGTGGTTGGTAATATCTTTTCCAATTTATTTTGATATTTTTATATTTTCACTCCACTTTTGGTGTTCACTATTTGCCCATAGCTGGGACCCTAAAAGTTGCTGCCACCCTACATTTCATTGGGATTATATTATATAAAATAGTTCTAAAAATAAAACGTTGTTCATTTTGTCGGCATAATGCTGGGTTAATAAAGCTTAAGTAGTGCAAAGGATTTGTTTTTATATGTGGATTGTTCTGTATTCTAGTACTATTTATCACCCACACTAGCTTGTTAACTGTTACGCCACAACAGAAAGCTCACGTTAACACCATTTTAACATGAATTATTTTTCTGATTAAGTCATTTTCAATTTCTGTCGTTTACCCACTTAAAATATCGCCTAAAGCAAAACAATAAAATCCACTAGGAAACAAGAGGCTGCTGAGAGTGAAAGAAACGAAAAATACAATAAAAGAACAGGTTTCAAGGAGACAGAAACAACGATTGATATTGCAGATAAATCTTTGAAGATTGTAGTTGACAATAAAATATGAATCCGGAAGGGGTTTCCACAAACGAGAAGAGTGAGTGAAAAAAACTGTTAATATAAAACATACGGTTTCAATTCGCAACTTTAAGATTAGAATGATGAGACCTATCTGACAATCTAGTGTTTCGTTTAAATTTATGAGATACGAACATAGAAAGCATATCAGAACAACTTTCGTGATAATATTTATCGAAAAGAGAAAAAGAAATATGCTTCGCGGCTGTGAAAAATCACTGAAGACGATATACCAGGTCAGGACCGATGTTAGTTCTGAAAGGTTATAAAATGTCACCAAAGTTAAGCAACGTCGAACCCGGGTCAGTACCTAGATGGTTGATAGTTTGGGAATACCAGATGCCGTTAGTGTGGATGTACGTAATGATATAATGGATGACAGCTCAGAATGAGAATTCACAGAGTTCGTATTCCAGTCGCGTTCGCTAAATTTACTTACGCGTAAAAGATATTGACAAAGGTATGACACCATCTCTTTTTTTTCCCCCAGTTATGTTTTTTTTTTTTTAAATCATTTCACCCCGAGCAAGGCAGAAACGCCACTGATGTGCAGGGGGTTACATAAATGTAGAAAGATTAATTAGAAAAGAGTGAGGAGTACAAGCTAGTTAGAAAGGAACAATAGAGAGCTGAGAAAGCAGGTGCAATGACAGATACATGGGCGGAGAGAACGTGAAGATTATACAGGGGAGGGGAGAGAGCTAGAGTCCAGTGGTTAGTAGGTGAGTATTAACTTTGCTTTTAAATTTCTGGAGGTCGTAGCCGTCAGGAAAGCAAGAATACGGGAGTGAGTTCCACAGGCGGGAAGTGCGAGAGAGGAAGCTGCAGGAGTAGAATTGTCGTCTGCGTTTGGCTAACCTGACTGTGAATGGGTGGGACCCAGTTGCCAGTCTGGTTGCACGGGTAAACACCTGTTGAGGAGGCATCAGTGACTTAAGCTCATCCGAGCAGAAGCCATGAAAGTATTTATAGAAGAGACAGAGGGAGGCCACATTTCGACGATGGGGAAGTGGCTGCAGTCGAGTTGCCAGATCAGTACCTATCACATTACAGACTCTCCTTTGGAGCTTGTCAAGAACACTGAGGAGAACGGCAGGGGCACCTGACCATAAATGGCAGCAGTACTCCATGCACGGACGGATGGTTGACTTGTATATATGCAGGATGGATTCAGGTGGAAAAAACATCCTGGATCGACATAGTGACCCAATCTTCTTAGCAGTAGATTTTGCTATGGATTCAATATAGTGCTTCCATTTGAGGTCTGAGGACAGGGTAAGTCCGAGGAGGCGTAGTGTATTACTCTCCGGGAGAATCATCTGGTCCATGCTTATGGGAGGCAGAAGAGGTTGCCTGTAATGGTTGACAGACAACAGCTTGGTCTTAGAGGAATTGAAGTTGACAAGCCACTTCTTGCCCCAGTTCACCACAGAGTGTAGATCCCGCTCAAGGTCAGCAGCGAGATTATGTCTGTCCGCCACGACAGGTTTCTTACTGGAGCGGGAGTATTTTGTAGTGTCATCTGCGTAGATGCCTACTTGGGACTTGATCTCATCTGGGAGGTCGTTGATGAAAATAAGGAAGAGCGTTGGGCCCAGGATAGAGCCTTGTGGGACACCAGCATGTTAAATAGCAAAACTGGCTTTGACATATATCTTTAGTTGGCAGTCGAGGAGAAGGAATACTCTGAATTCATCATAGTCTGGAGGGTTAGCATATGGCGAATGAGCTTCTGATAAAAGCCAACGTCCAACATGCAGCTAGGAGATGGAAAACCTCTTAACACCCACCACCCACCAAAGAAAGAAAAAACCCTGCGATTGTAGCATTGTCTGACATGTGACATACAAAGCGCCAGAACAAAACCTGTGATATTCAGTACAAAAATATATGTTTTTTTTTTAATCATATCACCCTGAGCAAGGCGGTAATGCCACTGATGTGCAGGGGGGCTACATAAGAGTAAAAAGATTAAGTAGAAGAGAGTGAAGAGGAAGATGAACCAGTTGGAAAGGAGCAAGGGAAGGATGGGAATACAGGTGTGATAACAGTTGCAAAGTTGGAGAGAAAGGAAAGGATATACGGGGTGGTGAAATAACTAGAGTCAAGTGGTAAATAGATGAGTATTGACATTGAATTTAAATTCCTGGAGGTTGTAGCCGTCAAGAAAGCAAGAATATATGTACCGCCACTAATGTTCGATATGTAAGGTTTAAAATTAATTTTTAAAAAGAAAATGACATTCTTAAAGCTTTCTTTTTATCTTTCATTGAGAGCTAAATAATTGAATTTCTATTTCCAATCAGCAAAATACTCTGGTGTGTTTCAAACAAAAATTATACTTATTGGAATCGTTATTTTTTTTAGTTGCTTTAAGTAAAATCGTTAAAATTCGCCATTTTGAAACATTTTGCTCGATTTGTAAACAAAAGTTAATTCGATTTTTTAAATAATAATGAAAAAATTATATATATATATATATATATATAATGTTTTCATTAATTTTTCATATATATATATATATATATATATATATATATATATATATATATATATATAATTAAAATTGTTTTTTAATTAAAATTACTATGCTACACGAAAATTTCTGTTTCGAGATTTCTGTCTCCTCATCAAGCAATGTTGGATCATTGTTGTGAAAATGAAAATCATTTTCACAACAATCTAACATTTTCACAACAATGATCTAACATTGCCTGATGATGAGACAGAAATCTCGATACATACACATTTTCAAGTCGCAATATAATTTTAATTAAAAGACAAATTTAATTTAATATATTATGCTTTACAATATTTATTGTATTGAAAAAATGGGAAATGCTGGAGAACTAGGAATTGTTCTTAATCCTCTTGAATTGAACTTGATCCTCTTCACTGGATTTATATATATGTAAATATATTTAAGTATGTAATTCACCGAGTTTTTATTAGACCCCAGCAGAATGCAGAAAGCACTGGACAGCCGTTTCGTCCTATATTTGGGACACATCAGCACTGCGTATCCACTACCAGGAACTGAAACACAAACAGTCCTGTTATTAAGCAAACGTTATACCAACTGTACCACGGGCCCTGGTGACGAAAAGGTAACGAATTAAACTCGATATAACGCCGCTCATTCACATATTCCGTGGTGGAACTCTTCTCAGCTCCTTTTACTCATACTACTGATGAGTCCCAAATATAGGACGAAACGGCTGTCCAGTGCTTTCTGCATTCTGCTGAGGTCTAATAAAAGAATCGATGAATTACCTACTTAATTATTTCCAATCCTCCTACAATTTTTAGTCTGTATATCGTTGCTTGCACGGGCTTATAATGCTCTAGTGTGAGCGGTTGGTGATAGTAATCGTGGTTCTGAGAGGCACAGTCCTACTTAATTATTACTGACTTAATTATTACAAATCCTCTTACAATTTCTCATATATATATATATATATATATATATATATATATACATATGAATAAACTTGTTAAAGTTAAATTAATGGGATTTGAAACTAATATTGCTTATAGCATAAAACGTAGTATACCACCATGTGGTATTGTTTTTCTCAAGTACTGATTGATTTATTGATAGCCTGACGTATTGAAAAGCTAAGTATGGTGGAGCAGAATTGACATGAATTTATGAATTCTAAGTGAACACTTTGATTTATTGGCTTTAAGGAGAAGACAATTCTTAAAACATAACCTTTTGATAATAATGTAATATAGGAACTACTATACTTACAAAAATTGGAATGTTTATAAATAAAAAAATTAAATTATTTTAAAAATCTTAGTTCAAAATGGTTTTTATTAAACTTTTCAATTTTCGTTTTGTAAATATAGTTTTCACTTAATAACAATATCAGCTAACCAGATGAATGCAATACAGAATTTTAAAAGATTTATATTATAAATTATTTTTATTATTGAAATAAGGAAATGAAAAAAAATTATAAAAATTCATTATTCATCGAAATTGTTTTCTGAATAGTGTCCTTAGTGTCATCAATAGTGTCCTTAAATCTTATTTATAAATGCTATTAAAAGCTTTTCTCATAAATAATGCTGTAGTTTTATTGCATTTTTGTTGTAAGGAGTTCTGTTTTTAACTGATAAAAAATTCGGATAGAGATTTCTTCTTTTTAAATATGATGAAACTAAGTAGGTATGCGGGGGTAAAATTTGTAAAGGAAAATATTTTATCATGATTTTCTAAAAAAAAATTTGAAAAATAATTTAATTCATTTCTGAGTAAGTCCTGCAAGTTTCATTAAAATCAGACAATTATTTGTTTTTTGCAAGAATTTCCAAATAAATCTGTTTTTCATCGAAAAAAAAAACGAACTCAAAAACACTCATCGTAAATATTACGTTTACCGCTGATGCAAAAAAAAAAAAATCGAAAGTATTAGGTGAAAAGTTAATAAGAAAATATTTTCCTCTTAATAATAACATACATATTTTGACGATAGAACGTTCTTTGTATTTAGTTAGGATTTGTTTCTGCATGTTATGCTGTTTTTTCAGCGAAAATACATATATCCTTTGAGGTCTCCACCTGGATAAAAGCTGGCATCGATGCTTTCCTCCCAGTCAGGAAATTCTGACTTAAACCTCATTCATCTTTTTAGTTCTTTCAAGTTTGCTCGGCTGTCATTGCCCACAGGAATCACTACTTCTGGCTTTACCAGAGTGACACGTCTGACTATAATAAGCACTTGTCTCTGCTCGTAATGATTGCATGCAAGCGGTTCTAAATGATACTAAGCTGTTGTTTGCTTATAGAAAGAAACAGTCTGTAGCATCCCACAAGTTTGGCTCCAAAGACCACTGGCGGTTCTGTAAAAGTGTGTTAAACAGCAACAAAACCCTCGATCCCGTCTTTATTCAATAAACCTGAGGTCTTTACAGCCACAGCGGATAATGTTGAATTCTTTGCGTGTAAATTCTTCTTTAACTTCACATCTGACTCGACTGGAATACCCACACCAGCTTTCCCACCTAGAACTGAGGTTCAACTTAGTGACGTATACATAACCTCCTTTCTGGTCTCTAACATAATTTCTAAGCTTGACCCCCATAAGGCAAGCAAAAGTGACAGAATTCCAGTGGTCGTCCTTAAGAAATGAGCCCCTGAACTCTTCAAACTCTATAACTATTGCTCCGCTACTTCTTGCTTGCCTGCTTGTTGGAAGTCCTCTGTAGTCTCTGTCTTTAAAAACTCTGAAGAACCATCCGACCCCTCTAATTATCGCACCATCAACCTCTTACCGATTTTTTGGCAAAGTATTAGAAGTTATGCTAAAATGGTTTATATCTCACATCCCGCAACCTATTCTCTGACAAACAGTATGGCTTCTGCTTCGCCAGGTCAATCGCTGATATGCTAACGACCATCACCGAATACATATACCAGACTCTCGATAAGAATGGCGAAGCTCTAGCCGTTGGCCTGGATATCTCGAATGTATTTGACAGGGTTTGGTATACTGGCCTTCTGTGCAAGCTACAGGGCGATGGAATAACTGAAGGCTTGTTCGATTTAACCCAATCGTCCTATCAAATTGCATAAGGAGGATCGTTTGATAACCTAGTGGCTTATTATGCATTTTTGATCCTTTCTTAATGAAAAAGGACATAGCCGTTTCCAAAGTTTCTGAAAAATATTTATCATAATGCTTCCATTTGTTCAACCCGCCTACAAATATCCAATAAATTTTATTATTAGTTTATATATCAATATTATTTTGTTGTTTTAATATCTCTCTAATTTCTTTTAACGGTATTTTATATGTACGTATCTCTCTTCATATATATATATATATATATATATATATATATATATATATTCATTTCGGTAAAGATGACTCAAGGTTTTACGATTTTGAGTTCTCTGGTATTTACTTTTTTATAAAACGTGCTCAATACAATAGATATTGTACAGCATAATATAATCATATAATTATGAATTAACAGTACATTGCGACACGGAAATTTCTATGTTTCGAGATTTCTATCTCGTCTTCAGGCAATGTTAGATGTTAGTTGTGAAAATGATTTAAATCCATTTTACAACTAACATCTAACATTTCTGATGACTAGATAAAAATCTCGAAACATAGAAATTTCCGTGTCGCAATGTATTTTAATTCATAATTATATATATATATTTTTTTTCTAAACATATGTTGTTAAATATAAGAGACAATGACTGTCTATTATCTTTAATCATGAGCCGTTCTAAACGTCGTATTTTTGCTTTAATTTCAGTTGAAAATAAAGACAAAAATTCTCCAACATTTGGATAATTATTTATTAGTTTTCTTCTAAGCTTTCGGCTCACATGAGCCATCTTCAGAGAGGTCGTTCAAACTAAAATATTATAAAATCCACCATCACCGACGATTTTATTTTGTGTTGACATAAAACTCCGCTTGGCAACGGCAATAGTTACCAAAAATAATAAACGCAGTTCTTAAATTTGCGATGCGGTTTTATGACGCCACACCGCGTATAGCGCGAAATGACAACAAAACCATATAGTCAAATGCAATGTAATATGTTATTTCCTGTTTTAAAGTTGATTTTATTGAGTGTTGGTTGTTTCGATTTGATGTACATGGCCTCCAATATCTGCAGGCTCCTCTTACAGTGTGTATGAGTGAGGATCACCGTATTGTTGACCAAAATCTGTCTGATATTACCTACATGTTTATGTTTTTCAGAGAAATGTTGTTTAATAGTACTCTGATCAGAAAGATGACATGTAAATCTACGGGAGAGCGTGGTTGTAATAAAACCAATATATATACTAGGTTTTTGATTAGTATCAGAGATGCAATCTCTAAAAGGGCATGTAAATTGGTACACTACATTGGTTTTTTGTAGAGAATTTAGTTTAGTGCTTGTTGGATTATTATAGACTATGAGGTCAATTGATTTAAACTTTTTATAATATATAATGAGTTTAATTTGATTATTACTTTCAACTGGTTTAACATTTCTACGTATTATGTTTTTGAGACTTTTTTCATCTTGTTTATAATTATTATGCATTTGGTTGCAATAGTATAAGTTAATAGTGTTATGTTTATTTTGATTTAAACAATTATTATTAATATTATCATTATTGTTGGAGCTATTGTTAATTTTGTTGAGATACATTTTAATTTGTTGATCAATAACGGAGTTAGGAAATCCATTATTGACTAATGTTTGCGTAATGTTGTGTAATTCTTTATAAAATATAGATTTGGAAGAAGATGTGTGCGTTGAAGTAAGTTTTTTATAACAGCTAACTTATATCGTTGGGGGCATTCACTATTTAAGTTTAAAACAGGAAATAACATATTACATTGCATTTGACTACATGGTTTTGTTGTCATTTCGCGCTATCCCGCGGTGTGACGTCATAAAACCGCATCGCAAATTTAAGAACTGCGTTTATTATTTTTGGTAACTATTGCCGCTGCCAAGCGGAGTTTTATGTCAACACAAAATAAAATCGTCGGTGATGGTGGATTTTATTATATTTCAGTTTGAACGACCTCTCTGAAGATGGCTCATGTGAGCCGAAAGCTTAGAAGAAAACTAATAAATAATTATCCAAATGTTGGAGAATTTTTGTCTTTATTTTCAACTGAAATTAAAGCAAAAATACGACGTTTAGAACGGCTCATGATTAAAGATAATAGACAGTCATTGTCTCTTATATTTAACAACATATGTTTAGAAAATTACTTGCTGCTTCGATATACTATATATATATATATATATATATCGTTCAATCAGGTAGATACGTTTGATTGTATTCTGCAAGTTTTGCTGTGCGCTATAATCTATATCTCCTTACATGATGGTAACAAAATATTTTTCACTTACCCTTTATGAACTAATAACGATTATTTTAATCTCGCTCCGGAGAGAGAACAAAATTAGCTTGTTTTCATGCTACAGATAAGCCAGAGCCAATTTGGCCGAACGAAAGAAATCGTTATCGAAACAACATTTCTGTTTACCCACAATTCCCAGTTCTTATCGATGCGGCCATCTTGATACGCAACCAACTCTCTCTTTCTCTTTGTCACTCATTCTTTTTCCATTTCTTGATTTACAAATATCCAGATTAAGCATCTTCGATAATCAGATATATTGTGCAGTTTCTTTTTCTTTATATATGCATTCGTATTTTGAAAGACAAATTACAATCGTAATATTTCGAAAGTTTTCGTATTTGCGAAAAAACAAAAAACAAAACAAAAACGAAAATGAAAACAAAGATAGTAAATGAAAGTGATTATTCTTGGGAGATTGCACTTTTTTTTTTTTTTTTTTTTTTAGTGACGACTGTTAACGCATGCGTGTCACACATGGTAGAATAAGCCTTCCGTCGTGATTGTTTCTTTTTCAAAAGAATGTTATCCGGCTATATAATTAGGGTTTGATCATATAAGCCAACGTTTGATGCATGAGGAAAAGTTTCTATTTTTATTCGGCGTGTCCGTTCAGGATGCGAGCTATGATATTTTTTCACAACTTTCTGTCATTGTTTTTTTTTTACTCGAAGTAACTCTTGCGCATTTACACTTTTCTTTTCTTTTTCTAGTCCTTGTGCTCCCACCGTTTTAATTTGACTCGTTAAGCATATTGTACGCTAACTCTCAGCTCATCAGGTTTGCTTTGTTCATTTTGTATCTCAGAAGCTTTTCCGATTCTAATTATCACAAAGAACCGTTTGAACTGCTAGATAACCTTGAGATACCAGGGAGGAATATAAGAATATTCCAGAACTTATACTGACATCAATCCGCCTGCATACGGATAGGAAATGAATTCAATAAAGTTACAATAATAGAGACGGGCATGTCTTCTCAACGTACTTACTCAAATTTTACAGGGAGATGATTCTGAGAGAACTGATTTTTTTTTTCTTTTTCGTTTTGTACAGTGAGGTTCAAGGATGTGCGTTGTGGTGCAGTGGATATCGGCTCGGAATGAAAAAATCGAAGAGCAGAGTTCGAATTCCAGTTGAATTCCTTGCATTCACTTACGCGCAAATACCCTTGGGAAAGGTATTAATCGTCTCTTCCTTCCATTTATGAGCTAAATAACAGGACAGTTTGGGTTCTATAACCTTGTCTGGCAATCAGTCTACCACAGAAAGTAATGGAAACCTACTGCGGGATAATCTTCTGCCCAGTCAGTCATGTCTCTTTCGAGACATGATCGTCCAAGCGTGTATCACATATGGCACTTAACTCACTCACTCACGGTGACAAAGCTCGGGTCAAAGTTAAAGTTACGTTAGGAGACAATTTGTACGGAGAGGAGTGAAGGATAACGGTTAGCCCAAGCCATGAACAGGTTAAGATTGTAGCAATCGTGGAAAATCTCCCCTTGTAAGTCAGTTCCACTGAGTAGTGGTTCACGGGAAGGATCTCTTCGAGTGGAACATATGTATCACCGATGATATACGGAGGGAATGTGGGTGGTTTGCTGAAAGCAACAAAAGCAGGACGCAGTGGAGGGAAATAATCGACTACATTTTGAAGAGACATGACCACAGTACAGAAAAAGAGAAAGAATATATATATATATATTTTAATCATTTCACCCCGAGCAAGGCGGAAACGCCACTGATGTGCAGGTGGCTACATAAATGTAAAAAGATTAATTAGAAAAGAGTGAGGAGTACAAACTAGTTAGAAAGGAACAATAGAAAGCTGAGAAAGCAGGTGCGATGACAGATATATAGGTGGAGAGAAAGGGAAGGTTATACAGGGGTGGGGAGAGAGCTAGAGTCCAGTGGTTAGTAGATGAGTATTGACTTTGCATTTAAATTTCTGGAGGTTGTAGCCGTCAAGAAAGCAAGAATACGGGAACGAGTTCCACAGGCGGGAAGTGCGAGAGAAGAAGCTGAAGGAGTAGAATTGTCGTCTGCATTTGGCTAACCTGACTGTGAATGGGTGGGACCCAGATGCCAGTCTGGTTGCACGAGTAAACACCTGTTGAGGAGGCATCAGTGACTTAAGTTCGTCTGAGCAGAAGCCATGAAAGTGTTTATAGAACAATCAAAGGGAGACCACCTTTCGACGATGGGGAAGTGGCTGCTGTCGAGCCGCCAGATCATATACATATAGAAAGAGAAAATTAATTTTTTGCGCCTTGATAAATGTCAGGCTTTTTTTTAAAGGTGTGGGGGCTATTTTACTGGGAGCGTTAAAATAGATAAGCAAGCTTTTAAGCTTATCTTTACTGAGACCGGTAAAATTACCTCCGAGGTTATTTTGCCGGTAAATATTTCTATTATGATGAAGACAAAAAAAAAAAAACACACACAAAAACAAAAAAAAAAAACGAGACATAGATTTAACTCAGAAGTTTATTTATTTTTTTTACATCAGTTAAGACAATTTAATATTTTTTACACAGTCAATTGTAAATACACAAATTAAAATAATTTATTCATCATCAGTTAAAAAATGTATAGAAATCTCTGAATATCTAAATGCTTCAGTTATAATCCCTGCAAAACCAAAACCTGCCAATGGACATGATTCTCTCGCCAGTACACTTCAGGTTCACCTGCTGTAAACAACAGTCACAGATAACAGAATCCATATGCTCCAAGTTCTTCCGGGACAGTTCATGCAACCCATTCGACTGAATGATCCCAAATATAATACAATCTTAGTTCTAAAACAGCATATTTATCGGCAAAAGTGTATATTTTACCGGGCCTCTCAAAATACCCTTGGTGTATATTTTACCGGGTCTCTCAAAATACCCTTGGTGTATATTTTACCGGGCCTCTCAATATACTCTTGGTGTATATGTTACCAGGCCGCTCAAAATACTCTTGGTGTATATTTTACCAGGCCTCTCAAAATACCCTTGGTGTATATTTTACCGGGTCTTTCAAAATACTCTTGGTGTATATTTTACCGGGCCTCTCAAAATACACTTGGTGTACATTTTACCGGGCCTTTCAAAATACCCTTGGTGTATATTTTACAAGGCCTCTCAAAATACTCTTGGTGTATATTTCACCGGGCCTTTCAAAATACTCTTGGTGTATATTTTACCGGGACTCTCAAAATACCCTTGGTGTATATTTTATCGTGTCCGGCAAAACAGCCTGTCCGTTTTTTTCTTTTTAACTGGTGAGATTCTAGAAAGGCTAGCAAGAGTGCATGCCAGCAGTACCTGAATGATTAGCGCAACACAATCTTTCTCGGCTTCATTTCTTTGAATTTGGGATCGTGCCGTTCTATATGCACAAAATGTTAAATAATGGAATACGAACAGAGAAAATATAAATTAAAAAAATAACAAACCTTTTGACAGAAATATTGGATGAAGGTGATTGTAAAAATTAATGGGGAAGGTCATGCTTTAATCTTAAAAAAACAAAAAACAAATTGAATTATAAAGACAAGAATGAAACGCTGCTGTTAGGCATGACTAAACAACAACAACAAAAAAGCTGCCCCGACAGCACCCTCTACTTCCGGCTTTTCTTTCCTTCTCAACTCTGTCCTCATTTCCGTAAGTTTAGTTATCCTTTCATTTGTTTCCGGTGTTTTGTGTTACATCATATTCACACAACCTCCACGATGACCGCCGCTAGGCAATTAACCTCAGCTAGCCATGTTTGTTTTTCTATCTCTATCTTACAACCTTAACCATCCGAATGATATCATTTACATTCTCATCATCGAAGAAAGAGGATTATACAGATCACGCATTGGTTATCTGGTTCCGCACTTAACGTCATTATCGCAGAAGCTTCCGGTGATATGTTGTCTGTTTCCGGTGCGCTGGCGGTGTCCTATTTTAACTGACTGTACACGTCTTTACTTGGAAGCACGCAATCGTACAAACAATAAACTTTCATTCTCGATGCAATGTAAAAATATCTTAATCCAAAAAGCTTATAAACCTATGTAGTACTGTATGTATTAATTGCTACTCGAACAGCCATCAACATTAGGTTTTTTTTATTGTAGACGCGTACTCTATCTAAACTTATTTATAAATGGGACTTTGACTGCGTGTGTGTCTGTGTGTGTGCGTGTATGTCCCTGACCAATAGACTCCGAAACGGCTGAACCGATTTTCTTGAAAATTTACACAGTTGTACTATAAGCGTCTGCGGGTGTTCTTAGCTAGGTTTTGTGTCGAGGTACCCCCGATTAATATGGAAAATCGATAATCGAAAAAATCGGGTTATAGAAGGAGTGGTCCGATTTTAATCAAATTTGATACACTCATAGAAAAAGACATTAGAAACGATATTCAGAAGTTTCAAGGTTGTAGTTCTTACAATAGTGCAGAAAATCGATAATATATATATATATAAAAGGCAAGATGTTTGTGTGTGTCTGTTTATATATATAAAAGGCAAGATGTTTGTGTGTGTGTCTGTTTATCTGCCTGTATGTCTGAATTTTTTTAAGCTCTTTTATGTTAGTTTTTGCTTCGGGTTTGGCTCTGAGTAGGTATAATTGTAGTTAGTCTCAGCCATGATACCATTTACTCAGAAGACTTATTTAGCCTTCAAAATTCAGTTTACGACGAAAAAACTTATTTGATATCGATACCAGGAAATCAAATCAAAATTTGACTTACATCCATTCATTTTTCTTTCAGTCTACGGTTTCGCTTTAACTGGAAACAACTATTGCTTTTTAGTCTTTTGTGCCAACGTCCAAAGAGTCTGAGCTCCAGGACCATGGATTAGTTTTAAAGCTTTCATTACACCCGAGCAACGCCGTGCTATACTGCTAGTCTTGAAATAAAGGTCTCAGGAGTGATTAATATTTGACACAAGTGAAACGCTATTTATCTCGTGGCGAAAGATATTATATAGAATACATGAAAATATATCACCCGGTGGTTCTTCATCTTTTTTGAGTCAAGGATCCTTTGAGTTACAAACCCTTCTAAGAACGAGCCCTTCATGGACAGACAGCAAGATACAGTCTGGTTGTCTTTTCAAAATGTACGTGCTTTTCTCTGTACTGTACATTAGTGCACACAGCTCATGCATCACTTATAAATAACAAGAAACGCTTGAAAGAAAATGGGGTAAGAAATGGCCTGTAAATTTCAATGCTTCGAAAACGAAACTGCTGTCAGTCAACCATCACAGTCAGTCTCTTCTGTACCTCATAAGCATGACCAAGAAAGTCTCCCTGAAAGCAATATACTGCACCTCCTCAGCCTCAACCTCTCTTCCGACCTCAAGTGGCATCATGACATTGAATCAATAGCTAAATCCACCGCTAGAAAGGTTGGGTCGCTGTGTCAGGCCAGGATGATTTTTCCGCTTGAATCTATCATGCACATATACAAATCAACTATCCGACCGTGCATAGAATACTGTTGTCATATATGGCCAGGCGCCTCTGCTGTTCATCTCAGTGTTCTCGACAGGCTCCAAAGGAAAGTCTGTAATGTGATAGGTCTCGATCCGGCAGCTCGACTCTAGCCACTTTCTCACCGGCGGGATGTGGTTTTTCTCTGTCTCTTCTGCAAATATTTTTATGGCTTCTGCTCCGACGAACTTAAGTCACTGGTGCCCCCTTTACAAGAAGTTACTCGAGCAACTAGACCGGCAACAAGGTCCTATAAATACAGCCAACAGTTCTTATCCATCAGCTTATTTTCTTGCACTTCCCTCTTGTGGAATTCCCTTCCATATACTTACTTTCCGGACGGCTACAACCTCCAAGAATTGAAATGTAATGTTAATTCTCATCTATTATCCACTTGACCCAGTCCTTCCCTCGTCCTTTTTACATCACCCCGTGTATCTTGTTCTTTTCCTTTCTCTCTACCTTCGCAACTGTTTTTACACTTGTGTTCCCATCCTTCTCTTGCCCTTTCTCTGACACCCCCTGTAACTGGTTTGTCTTTCTCTTCACTCTCCTCCTGCCTAAACTTTTACTCTCTTATGTAGCGCTCTGTGCATCAGTGAAAGTACCACCTTGATTGGGGTGAAACGATTTAAAAAAATAATCACTAGTTTATTAAAATGTAATGAATCCGTGATAAATGGTGAAAAATTAGAATTAATACTTGCACTTATTGAGTGACAAAATGACAAACACTTATTGAGGAGAAAGGAAAATAAAAGAGCGAGACAGTAGGTGGCGATAGATGTCGCCTTTAAATTTTTGAAAAGATGTAACATGAAAGCAAAATGTAGAAAGAGAGTTCCACAGGTGAGAAATGCAAGAAAGGAAGCAATGAGACGAGAAAATTGCGGTTACACGATTACGGCTCTTCATAATTTTTTGTCCTTTGTTGCCCTTAACAAAATTTTGCCTTTTTTGTTATTTTTCCTTAACCTTGTTCCGACATTCATTTATTCGAGCTCACTAAATATGCAGGCGGTTTTCTAAGCGTAGCCTTTAATCTGTTCTCTGAGTATTAGATTTTCTAAGCCTTCTTTCCTCGTAATGTGTACTGGATATTTCAACTGTCTCTTCCTTCGTATGTTATAACACATCACAAATAGTTTAAATTTCTCTGCTTACTTGATTTTGACCTCTTCATTTTGTAACTTGCATCATGGCTTGTCTTATTTTACGATCATTCATTGTCTTCTTACAATTGATAAGTGAGATCAATCCTCACTGGGTGCACCATTCTTTTGGCCTTGTGTCACATTTAAGTTGCCCTTAGAAAATCACGGTGGCGATTTGATAAATTGGAGCTGAAAGCATCTTTTAGATTCTTACGAATTTTCATAAATACGTTATTATATACACAAAGTTTTGGTCAAATACTCTCTGACCATTTTCAAGTGTCCATTACTTTTGGTCGAGGTAGGATGTCGTTGGCTGTTGTTTTATCTTTATCCCGCTAAACGGTTTTTCGTTTGCTTCTGTTGAACTGAAATATATCGATTCGGAAAGAACGAACCAGAAACAGCATCAAAGTGAAAGAAATAGCACTGATCAGAACATACATATCAATAGAAAACAGTGTATAACTGAAGATAACCGAAGGGTATTGACGAAACGGGTTTCTAATAACATGTAGAACCACCAAAAATCAGAACAATAGTAAAGCTGTCAATAAGTCAATATACCTTGACATATTCGAATAAATCGTCATCTACGAGCAAGTACCAAGAGAAATCTGCCATGAATTTATAGTTCTATACATGTCCCACCAGAATATAACAGTACAGTGTGTCTCTACATTCTTGTAGTTGATGCATTATTGGACACATTGAAAGCAAGAGAGAAAAGGAAAAATGTGTATAAACTACAGGGTGTTGCAAAAAACTCCGACACTTGATAAAAAGAAAATGAAATCAGCAATAAAAACAAAAGTTGTATATACAGAAACCCGACAGTTTATTTAGCAACAGTTAGAGTTACATACTACATTATTTTTCAATGTAACCGCCGGCAGCGGCGACGGCTATCTCAAGTCGGGTGCGAAATGAGTCTCACGCTTTGGCGAGCATGCCCTTGTCTATATCGGTGAACCCCTCCACGATGGCAGCTTTCAGAGAGACGACCGTGTTGTGGGCGTGGTTGTTGCTCTTGGCCTCGATCACGCCCCAGAGTAAATAGTCAAGGAGGTTGCAGTCAGGCGAGGAGGGCGGACACAAGTCTGGCGACCAGTGGTGAGGAACATTGTGAGCAGCCACGCCTGGATCGTCTTAGCCTAGTGTGCAGGAGCGGAGACCTGTTTGAAGATGTAGGGATGTCCAGCGGCGATCTCGTCTATCCAGGGCTTCACCACGCTCCTCAGCACCTCATAGTAGATCTCAGCGGTGTATCTCAGTTCCTTTCGAAAGAA
The DNA here is from genome assembly GCA_037127315.1 of Ascarosepion bandense. Lineage (NCBI taxonomy): Eukaryota > Metazoa > Mollusca > Cephalopoda > Sepiida > Sepiidae > Ascarosepion > Ascarosepion bandense. The sequence continues at coordinate 550,493 of JBBBDQ010002397.1, forward strand.
GTACGGAGGCATGACGTGCTCCTCGCTAGAGATGACGCCAAGGACCATGACGAGGGATAAAGGTAGAGAGAAAAACGTTAGTTGTCAAATTGTTGGTTATCTGTATATACAATTTTTGTTTTCATTGCCTATTTCGTTTTCTTTATATCAAGTGTCGGATATTACTGCAGCACCCCTTAAATTGCAAGCTTGCGTAAATCGATGAGAAAGCGAAGTTTACGAAATACAAAATTTACTCAGAGCTACAAAAGACAGAATGTTGTTGAAAGCTATTCCCTTTCCAACAGACCAAACCTCTTTCTACTCTATCGCTATTTTCATGGAAAGTGTTCAAACAAACTAGGTTCCAACATCTCTAACATTCACAGCTAATACTCGCCAAGCTAGGCACATTGTATCGAACCCCCTCATTCCTTTCGTAATCTATTAGTGAGATGTCAGTTCTATTCGAACAGATTCTTCCCACGAACAGCAGCTTTGCTGAATCAGCTCCCAAGAGGACGCTTCCCCAAGTCACTGTAATTTTAATCTGTTTAATAACTGTTATATTCGCCACATATACTCATAAACTATGTGTCTTAATACAGAACCCATTTCCTGGAGTGTCTCTTGGTTCTTGTTCAGGGTGAACATTATTGCAAACGAAAAAAGAATCAGTGCAAGGTTTAAATTGTTAACCATTACTCAGAGGTGAGGTGTCAATAGTATTTACTTTTTCTAATCCAGTGGTTCACAAACTCGAGTACGCGTACCTTTGAGTGTCAGTTAAGGGCTATATGTGATCATGCCTTGAAAGAGACATAACTAACTGGGCAGATTTTCCGGCGGCAGGTTGCTATTACTTTCTGCGGTATAGTGGTTGCCAACCAAGGCTATAGAACCCAATCTCTCCTGCTATTTAACCCATAGCCGGAGGGAGAAACGGATTCATACCTTTCTTAAGGATATTCGCGCGTACGTGAATGCAACGAATTCAACTTGAATTCGAACTCACCTCGCTGATTTTTCGTTCCACGTCGACATCCACTGCATCACAACGCACATCTGGGTGTACGTGCGATTAATTAATTTTGTACGCGATCAACCCGTTCTCACTCTCGGCACTTCTCTTTTTATGATTCGCGAATTTTCTGTTCCTTTTTGTGACAGAAAGAGTGAACTTTTTCCTGAATTGTCAGGTAAACTTATTTTTGTAAAATCATTTCATCCCAATCAAGGCAGTAATGCCACGATAACGTAGGGGATTACAGAAGATTAAAGTAAAAGAGGATTAAGAAAAGCGAATTGAGGAAAGGACAAAATATGAACAGTGTTCAGGAAGATAAAAGATGGCGATTGAAGTTTCATTTAAATTTTTGAAATAGTCATCAGGGACAGATGTGCATTGTGGTGCAGTGGATATCGGCTCGGAACGAGAAATCGGAGTGCCGAGTTCAAATTCCAGTTGAATTTCTTGCATTCACTTACGCGCAAATACCCTTGAAAAAAGTATTAATCTGTCTCTTCCCTCCAGTTATGGGTTAAATAACAGGACAGATTGGATTCTATAGCCTTGACTGGCAACCAGTTTACTGCAGAAAGCAATGACAACCTACTGCGGGATAATCTTCTGCCCAGTCAGTCATGTCTCTTTCGAGACATGATCGCCCAAAGCTTGTATCACGCATGGCACTTAACTGACTGACTTGCTTTCCACAAGCTTCAGGCATTGTGCTTTCCAGCCAACTTTGATATAATTTAAATGCAATGTCAGTTGCTATCTACTCTACTTTTGATTACTCTTTTCTATTCCCGCTAATTAATAATATTTCTGTTCGGAATTTTTTCACACATTGTAAATCATTCTGTCTTAGTTCTTTTACTGCCTTGCGTGGGGTGATACCGATTGAAGAAAACAAACTAGTAGTTATCAAAATATGTTCCAGTTAGTTTACTCAGGCAATAAAAACATGTCATTGTTTATAATTGTACATAACTTTGCAGTCTCGATAGAGTTTAAAAGTGTGTACTTATTTTCCACCATACAATCTTTTCACTCTTATCTTTTTTTTTTTCAGTTGGAATAGATAGACTAAACTATTACCCGGTTCACATTCCACCCACGTCTATTGAACAGGTGAAGAGGCTCATCCCTTGTTCCCTGTTTAGGATGTGGTTTCCGGCTTTCTCTTTTCCAATCTTTTCACTTTTCTTTTTTTCTTTTTTTTCAATTGGAGTAGTTAGACTAAACTATTGCCCGGTTCACACTCCACTCACGTCTATTGAACAGGTGGTTTCCGGCTTTCTCTTTTCCAATCTTTTCATTCTTACGTAGCCCCCTGCACATCAGTGGCGTTACCGCCTTGCTCGGGGTGATATGATTAAAAAAAACAACAACTCGTTTTCCACTTGTCAAACGTTGGAAGCCTCTCGCTAATCTATCGGTATTTCCATAGAAAGTGTTGAGACGAACAACGCCCCTTTGTTTCACCAGTTCTAACATTCACGCCTAAGATACTATTTAGCTATTTAAAGAGTAAAAGTGTGGGGCCTATATGCCAATCTAGTATAACGATTCAATTTATGTAGTTCATAGTCATCATCATTTATCCATCACACCCAGATGATGCATAGAGCAGCGAAATTTTGTTGCTATTTCTGTAACAAACTGCTTTTTACGGGGCAGGGTTGTTAGCCCTGCGCCCAACCCTCAAAGACCGGCGGACCATTCTTTGTCCTTACGTTTACAGCACCTGGTATTCCCAAATGGTCACCCACTTACCAGGCTCGATGTTGCTTAACTTCGGTGATCAAACGGGAACCGGTGTATTCAACAAGATATAGCCGTAGACACTCTCATAGTAGTTTCCATGAAAATATTTGTAGAAAAGACAGGGAAACATCACCCTGGAAGTATGGAAAGGACTAAAGTCGTGATGCCTGGTCAGAATCGATTACATTACACACCTTTCTTAGGATTTTTCAAAAATCTGTAGGTGTGCAGCAGAAATATACGTGGGAAAGATATGAGAATAATTCAGAACTCATACAGGAAGCAAACCGCCTGCATGCGGATAGAAAAAGAATTCAACTGTAAGCATCAATTATATCTTGCGAGACATGGTATCGCGCTGTATGAGCCGACGAACACTGGAAGATACCATAGACAGAATTTGTAAATAAAAAGAAATATTTAAATTTCTGGCGCACATATTGATGCAAAACGGCCCATGGAATTTAAGCTCGTTGGGAGTATTGATTGGTAAGTGAGGAAACTACTTAACGTTTTCTGTGAATGGATATATGAAGAGGAATCAAAAATGAAAAAATGGTCGTAACTAGTCAAAATTGACTAAAAAATACAAGAAGTTGTGGAGAGCTATGAGCATCTACATTGCGAATGGATGTTTGTACACTACACAAGTGAAAACGATGCGTATGAGTCTATCTGAAACGGTTAACATAAATGATTAACTTGTTTGAAAAGAGTCAAGCTCCCCACTTCCTGTAACAAATAAATGTAATTATGGACACATAAAACTTATTCACCATCACTATCGTCAGTCTTTTGACTGTTTCAAATGTCGGGTGGGTCAGACCTGAGGACAGAAGAAACAGACAACCTCCTTTATCCTGATCTGGGGGCGGTACCTACCAGGAATTACGCCATCGTCATGTCCAATCACACTTTTTCTAGAACTGTAAAGATGGTACCCTGCGTTAGTAGCTTGATGATTGCTTGTCACTCCAGTCGTCACACTTGTCACATCTGCCCTGAAGTGAGACAAATAGGTAGGTGCAGCCGTATTTGGTCTGGGCAACGACCAACACATTATGGTGTTGATTTAATTTTTTTTTCCAATGATCTTTTCAGTTGGCTTTCAGATAGCGAGGTGGCTCTCATCTCATCTCCAAGCTCTTGACCGACAGGTTTCTATGATATTTGTACATTTTTATATCATATACACTATTTACATTTTTCGGACTGTTGTCCTCATCTTTGTTGCTTTCTTCTTCTTCAGATGATTAAACTTTCGAAGTGGACACTTTGTTTCATTCTCCGGTGTATAGTGCTCTAGTTCCATGAGTCATGCCACTTCCAGTTGATACAGTATCAGTTATCTCTCTTTAACTCAGCTCTCTAAGTGTTTTTTTTGTTCACCTATACTCTACGTGTCTTTGAGGACATATGGCCCAGTGGATAAAAGCTTTGGTTGGATCCAGTCATTTGACCCAAAGAGCTGTGAGCTCAATACTTGGTGACAGTAGTGGCGAATAAAGCACTTATAGATTTGAGTTTAAGAGAGATCAGTGATACAGCAACATTTGGAAGAGATCAATCATGGAACTAGATCAATCAACCCTGGTAAAAAAAATAAAGGTTTCAGTTTGAAATTCCAATCACCTGAAGATGGTCGGAGCCTACAACGACTGAAACATCGTGAATATGACAACAAAGATGAAATCAACAGTCTGAACAGTGTAAATATTATAAATAATTACAATACATCATCTCAGAAATCTAGATAAATATTCCATATCACATTTTTTTCTGAAAGAGTGTGACCAGTGCATTTGAGCTGGACGACAGAATAAGGCTGGAGGAACAAGTTCGTGAATCTCGTATTAGACCAATGAAGGCATCCAGTGGGAATGAAGTTTATTTACAATAATAAAGGCTTGCTAGACTTGTTCGTTAACTTATGACAAAAGCGTTCGTATCATTAATTTCTGGAGCACACTAAAAAGAATAACAATTTATAATAATAAAAAAAAAGAACAATTCGGATTACCAGAATCTAAACACCAGGATCTGAAACCGTATTTCTGTTTGTCGTCATTTTCCCCATAAACAATATTTCTCGTTATTTCTTCTATTTTAACGACATCACGAGTTGTCGAAAAATTGAAAGTTAATTTGAAAATCTTATTTCCTTCCCCACACCCATTCAGTTGTATTTTGCTTTCTGTTCTATACAATTTATTCGTGATTGAAAAAAAAAAATCAATTTTTACGGCAACTATTTGCATCCTACAAAACTGTTAAAATGGAAACAATTTATCGGCTCAGTCTTTGGAATGTCGGCGAGGAAAAATAGTAAAAAACAAAAACAAAAATAAATGTCATTCGTTTAATTGAGATAAACATATTTGTACTTAATAAATATGGCGGCTGCAAGTCAACAAGAAGTTATTGTAAAATAGTTAAAAAGAAGACGTGTAGCAATTCTGAGAGCAGAAGATATTTTAGTTGTCTGTACAAGATACATTTGAAGTTGTTTTGCGTGCCGTTCATTTTCGCTTCTAATCTAAGGTGCTTCGCCCAAACATTATTAATAAATATCAACTTAAAGAATCAATTCAATATATTATTCGGATTGTTATCGTTGTTATCGTTACCATTGCTTATCGTTACCGTTGCTTTCAATACTACATTTTGCCGGGTGTTTTCTTAGACGTTTCTCAACTTACGGTATAAAGCATTGTCAAAATTTTTACTCTAGTAGTCTCCGGCTCAGTATAAAATCTAATAGTATTCTTTTGCATCATTAAGTGAGATTACAAGTGTTGGTTTTTAGTTTTAGATGGCATCAGTAGTGTTTAATTAAGAATATTTAATATTAATTCATTATTCACTATTATCCATTACAAATACTTTTTTTGATTATATTAACTAGTTATATAGCCCAGCGTTACTCGGGGTTTTAGTGGTTATGTTAAAATAGTCAGGTCAAGTTCAAAAGCTCCAAAGGGCTTATTCAAAAAGCTCCAAAGGGCTTATTCACAAAGCTCCAAAGGGCTTATTCAAAAAGCTCCAAAGGGCTTATTCACAAAGCTCCAAAGGGCTTATTCAAAAAGCTCCAAAGGGCTTATTCACAAAGCTCCAAAGGGCTTATTCAAAAAGCTCCAAAGGGCTTATTCACAAAGCTCCAAAGGGCTTATTCAAAAAGCTCCAAAGGGCTTACTCAAAAAGCTTCACTGTATGAAGCTGCCGTCACGCGTAAGTTATAAAAATGTGAAGTATTAGTCTTTGTTGTATTTTCAAAATGGGATTTATGCTTGGTCAATGAACATAAATGAAGTATGTACAATTGGAAGAACGGGGACAGGCGTTACGAGAGCCTGTAATGGGATGCGATGACGTTGTGACGCAGAAGAAGTGGATGCATTGTCTCTGCAAGTTCGGAGGGGTTGGCACCTTGTAAAAACGTGAAATTGTTATGGTATATGATAAGGTAGAAGTTACAAAAAAGTCCAAATTTTGTTAGAATACAACTAAGCGCTTCGAAGAAATAAACGATCGCAAAAAGCAAAATTTTCCTTTAATTTTTGCCACCCACACCCCCTGTGTCAATTGAAATTTTTGTTTGCATATCAAGGCATCAGACCTTGATCTACCAGTGACTCGATTTCGGTTGAGTTTGAGTGAAGCGTCTTGAAGCAATGCATAAAAATGCGCAAAAGACCACCCAAATTAGGTTTGTCGTTGATTTTTGACGAACCCTATATATTGATTCAAAATGTTTTGTATACATCAAAGATACGGACCCTGATCTACACGTTACCGATTTTAGTAGAATTCGCATAAGACGTCTCGGAGGAGAAAAGTTCCTAAATTTTAAGCCTTTCAGTGATTTCTTCTGTACCCTGTAAATCGATTCAAAAGAATTTCAAAGGTTCATGTCATAGTCGACAAGTGAGCCAATTTTCGTTGAAATCGGACCAAAAGTTTCGGAGGAGTAGGGTTCGTTAGAATGGAGTCATATAAACACACAGACAGATAGACAAACAAACAGACATATTCATTTATGCATATATAGATGAGTTCTTAAAGTATATATATATATATATATATATATATATATATATATATATATATATATATATGTATATATATATATATATATATATATATATATTATCACTTTGCATTAATAGATCAACCATTTAAAATAGAAAAAAAAGGTTAAATGGTAAAAATTCGCATCTAGAATAAACTTAGGGTCTCTTATATTCTGCACTTAACAGTCAGTTTCGGTTTAATGCAGGGGTCCTTAAGGTTTTTTATTTTATGCTTCATCGCCCACTTTCACAGAAAAAATCATTTTTCACCGTCCCTTGTATCTAAACTTATTTATAAATGGAACTGTGTGTGTGTGTGTATGTGTGTGTGTATGTGTCTGTGTGTATGCGTGTGTGTGTGTGTCTGTGTGTATATGTGTGTCTGTGTCCGTTACCTATAGACTCCGAAAGAGCTGAACCGATTTTCTTGAAAATTTACACAGTTGTACTACGAGTGTTCTTAGCTTGGTTTTGTGTCGAGGTACTCCCAATAAATATCGAAAATCGATAATCGAAAAAATCGGGTTATAGAAGGAGTGGTCCGATTTTAATCAAATTTAATACACTCATAGAGAAAGACATAAGAAACGATATTCAGAAGTTTCAAGGTTCCAGTTCTTACAATAGTGCAGAAAGTCGATAATATATATATATATATAAAAGAAAAGATGTTTGTGTGTGTGCCTGTTTATCTGCCTGTATGTCTGTATTTTGTTCAGCCCTTTTATTTTAGTTTTTGCTTCGGGTTTGGCTCTAAGTAGGTATAATTGTAGTTCTTAGTCTCAGTCTTGATACCATTTACTCAGAGGACTTATTTAGCCTTCAAAATTCAGTTTACGACGAAAACAACTTATTTGATATCGATACCAGGAAATCAAAATTTGACTTACGTCCATTCATTTTTCTTTCAGTCTACAGTTTCGCTTTAACTGGAAACAACTATTGCTTTTTAGTCTTTCGTGCCAACGTCCAAAGAGTTTTAGCTCCAGGACCATGGATTAGTTTTAAAGCTTTCATTACACCCGAGCAACGCCGTGCTATACTGCTAGTAGCAAATATTCAAAAGCATACAATGATGCATAAATTATGGATTGACGGGCACATTTCTTGCCTTGATAAATTCGAGACGACCAATGTGATAAGAAAGTAAGAATAAAAATTATCCAGAGGTCACTTCTTGAAATACATTTTTACTACTTAAAATTGAATATCGCCAACCAAAATTTCCAATCGGCCATTTTTTGTTCAGTTGCTCTTTGCCTACCCAACAGCTAAAATCGTCCACCGGTGGACGATATCGCCCATGTTAGGAAAACATAGTTTAACCTCATGAAATATCATTACTTTAAAAATCAATATATTTGCCATTTTTTTTTCTTCTGTTTGGCAGTACCCTTTCAAACCTTGTTTTAGAATTACAATTAAAACTCAGTATTGAGTGTTCAGTATCTTCTACCTTAGTGATAAACAAAAAAAAATTGGAGTGTTGAGTTAAATACAAATAACTGATAAATCTGGAAGCGGCATGATTCATTGAACGAGGACAGTCTGGCCCAGTGAAGGGAATAAAGGATTCAGTTCGAAATTCTAATCACCTGGAGGAGGTTGGCGCATGCAGCGACCGAAACCTTGTGAATATGGCAACAAAGATGAGATCAGCAGTCCGAACCATGGGAATGCAAATGGATTCATTCTTGTCTTATAACCATTTCTATTTTTGTATATTTACCATGCATATGCGTGTGCGCGCGCGTGTGCGTGTGTGTGTGTGTGTGAAGAGAGAATGATGATAACCTTCCAGCTTTGCCTTTATAAAGACTATACTGAAGTTCTTAACGAGGGAAAGCTGCAGGGACTTGATACATATAGTCTGTAAAACATTCAAATGGAACTCTGAATGCTCCTTACTTAACGCAGTATATGTCTTTGGTAAAGCATGAATCCCACTAAAGATAGTTTAATAGACGTTCAGCTATCACAGACCCACCTGCATTGACGCACCTATGCCAATTATCTTCTTGTCTTTACGGACTTTGGAAGGTATCCTTCAAGAACGTACCTTTTAAATTCCGACCTTTGATCGATTCTCCAGACAGCGCCATACTACTCTAAATAACTGACAATCAAATGAGAAAGGTGAACACTTATAAACTAAGAATAACTTCAGTTAGGCTGTAAAGACATGTGGATTGGCTGATTTACAAGTAACAGTCTCTTACACTAGGAAGTTTGCTCAGCATATCTTGTGCTGACGTCAGGAATGAACAGTGTATGTAAATACACGTGACGTTTTCTGATCAGTTAGTTTTGGTTTATGAAATTGTACTATTTTGGAAATAGAATTGCAAAGAACTTTTTCTGTGTGAAGGAAAGTGGATATCTTACATTACCGTTGAAGGAAAGTGATCACAGAGCAAACAAAATGAACCAGTACTATCTCTACCAAAAAAAGAAAATGAAAATAAATAATCACCTGCAAGGCCGCGTAAACGATTTTGAACTCAGTCAATGCTAAAAAGTGAGAATTTGGCAGATCCAGCCAAATATGGCAGCAATACTCTATTTTTGGTCAGATCGGTCTTTGGCAATAATAGTCAGTAGAAGGTGGAGTTAATAAAAAGATGACAACAATTTTTCGTTTAAACCATTTCATCCTAAGTAAGACAACAAAGTCACTAAGATGGAAGGGGTTGCTAAGTATGAAGAGAATGAAAAATAAAACATTACCAAAGAGAGAGAACAACAAAAGAACAAGAACGAAAATAACGATTGACATTAGATTCAAATTTTAAAGAATATAATTGACTGAAAAGCAAGGAGCCAGGAGAGAATTTTGCAAGTGGAATGTTCGAGAGAAGAAACTGTTAGCATAGCCCTTACGGTTACGCATATCTGCCACCGGTGTGGGTGCTTCTTGTTCGTGTAAAGGTTAGCACATTTCTTGTGTTGATCATTCTTTATCAGTCGCGATTCCGATACTCACGGGGTACTTAATTCCAGTGACCTTATGGTGAAACTAAACTCAGCATAGCATGTATCTGTTTCTGATTGGTACCAGTGGTCTGTACTGAAAATTACTTAAAAGCTAGGAATTAGAATACAGGTCTCGTAGATAGATTGTCCATTTAACAGATTAACCTTAGACGTTTCACTAGCACAGTCAATTTGGCTGTACGTCATACAACGCTAAGATTAGTAGAGATGAAACACACACACACACACAGACAGAGGCATATATATATATATATATATATATATATATATATATATATATTAGTGCATGAATGAATATATATATATATATAAACATGCGATGTAGATATAGAAGAATCCAAAGGGGTATCCTGTACGTAAAGTGGTAGGATAACTCACTAAGAGAGCTCTAAATATATATGTATATAAATACATATAAAGCAAATATAAGAAAAAATTAAAGCAGACACGTTATTTCATAGTAAATCGGAAGTGTGGGCGTATTTCAGGTGAACCATCATCAGCTTTCGTCTTTATTATACAGAAAATTTTGCACGAATATATATATATATATATATATATATATATATATATATATATATATACAGACAGACAGACAGGCTGAGTAAATTGTCGGTATTTAATATCTTTAATTTCGCGGATGCGCATTTTTGTTTTTGGTTTTGTCGACTGCACAGTATAGTATGGTCAGTTGGGCACCGTACGTGAGAAAAACCACCATGACGCATTTTACTCTATACTATCTGTTTGGGATTTCCGATTGTTTGGATGTCAAATTGAGGACAGTGCTGATGGTTTTAAAAGAGCTGAATGAATCTCATGACGATGACAAAGGTGCGGCAACTTGCAAAACTCATTCAAATGGTTCTTATAAGAAAAAAAAAACTCCCAAATTTGTTGATGAGGGTCTCAAACTCAAAACGTAGACCAAAATCAAAAGCATTGAGGAGATAGTGATGCTCTGTGTCAAGAAGGTGGCTGCCTGAAGACCCTATATCTTGCAATAAGTCATGGCTGTCAGACAGTTTCTGAAAACTCATTACTATAAAATCTAGCCTCATAACTCGCCAAACTGTAAACTCTTTGGTTATTCTATACGGGGCGCATCTGAGCGAGAGAGTAACAGAACTTCTTTTAGCATCAAAGATGAACTAAGGGCAACGATTATGACAGCATTCACCAATTAAACAAGGAGACCACCCAGAAGAGTTGCAGAAGATTCCGAAATCGCCTGAAGACCGTAGTTGATGGTAATAGCGATTTTACTGAATAAATTTTCTTATTAGTAGTTCAAGATAATGTCTCTTTAGTAGTTCAAGATATTTGCATAAATATATCCATTAGAATGTGATGTCAGTGTAAATTTCCTTTTTGCGTAATTTGAACAACAAATTATCTATCTCACCCTACACACACACACACACACACACACACACACATATATATATATATATATATATATATATACATATATATATATATATATATATGAAGAGATATTAGTATATGTGTGTGTGGGATGCATATTATATATATATATATATATATATATATATATATATATATGAATATCCATATCTATCTATCTATCCATCTATCTATATATTTATTAAAGCCTTCTTTATAAAAAAAACAAAAACAAAGAAACCGTCACGAAACAAAATTGATTTCGAGCATTGTAACAATATTTTAAAGTACCTATAACGGAAGGTCTTTAAAATATCTAAGTTGTAATTTTTGAAGAAAAACATAATAGTTTAAAACAACTATATTGCAATTTTTATTGATATTTCCTTTATGACTTAGAATTGTTAAATCGGTGACGCGCGTTACTACGCGTACGCGCAAAACTCGTAACGGTTATAAAGAAAATTTTTCATAACCTACAACTTTTAGAACAGTGATGTGAAGAAAGCTGTATGAGAGTAGAGTGGAAAGGGAGAAGAACATGATACAAGGGTTGTCAGGAAAAGGATGTGTGTCAAACAGACAAGAGATGGCAATTGATATTGTATTTAAATTCTGAGAGATTGTAGCTGTCAGGGAAGCAAGTATACGGAAGGGAATTCCACATGAGGGAAGTGCGAGAAAAGAAGTTGGTGGAGTAGAAACTGCGGTTACATTTGATTGGTTTCACTGTAAAAGGGTGGGACCTAATTGTTAGTCAAGTAGCTCGACTAAATTTATTCAGAGGGGGAACCAGAGAGCTAACATCATCGGAACAGAAGCTGTGAAAGTATTTGTAGAAGAGACAGAGAGAAAACACGTCGGTAAGAATTTGACTGTAGTTAAGGTCGGGATCCGTTACATTGCAGATTCTTCGTTGTATGTGATAAAAATGGCGAAGCTCAAGCTGTGCCTCTAGATATCTCAAAAAACGTTTGATGAGGTTCGGCATGCAGTAATTCTGCAAGATTATTTGATTGAATTCAATCTTTCCTGTCGAATCGTGTAATGAAAGTCGTTTTGAACGGACAAGCTTCCAAATCCTTTTGGACAAAAGCGGGTGCCCTACGTGGATTTATCCTTGATCATACGTTGTTTCTGGTCTTTATCAATGATCTTGATGCCATCAGTTCCCAAGTAAGCATCTATGCAGGATACCACCATTTACTCCCGTCTCAATAGGAAATCTGCCAAGGATGACGAAATTAAAAAAAAACAACAAAAAAACCCCACAAAACCCACAAACCCTCCCCAGAAATTTACATTATGTAACGGTCAGTCTCTACTCAGTATCTGAAGATTGCGTTGTGCATATAACACCGAGTCGTGCTATCTGTGAAGGATAATATATATATTTAGTACTATATAATTAAGAGCTATGTTGTATTAAATCGAGCATTGTTTTATTAAACACCAGTACTATATATATCCCCAGTTATGGGTTAAATAGCAGGACAGATTGGGTTCTATAGCCTTGGTCGGCAACCAGTCTACCGCAGAAAGCAATGGCAACCTACTGCGGGATAATTTTCTGCCCAGTCAGTCATGTCTCTTTCGAGACATGATCGCCCAAGCATGTATCACGTATGGCACTTAACTGACTGACTATATATATATATATATATATATATATATATATATATATATCACGTATGGCACTTAACTGACTGACTATGTATATATATATATATATATATATATATATATAAAGTTTTGGAGATTTAAGAAATGAATTCACAACCGTATTTTAATTTATCTGTTTGAACATTATTTTTAATAGATACTCGTGTTTGAGTAGATACTCTGTTTTTAATTAAACAGTATATTTATGTTTATATCTCTACCGGCTTGTATATTTTTGGGAAATATTTTTAGGAAAATATGTGTCATTCGACATGATTCGAAGCTGCTACGCCTAAATACACAGAGGAAGCCGTCAATTGATCTGATTGATTTCTGTTTCCGATTTTCTTGTAATATTAATGACTAATTTGAAAGCCTATCTTAATATAGATAAATGTAAACAGACAATTTTACGTCAAGTTCTGGAGATTTACGAAATGGATTAACAATCGACATATTTTAATTTATTTGTTTGGACATTTTGTTTAAAGATACGTGTGTTTGAGTCGTTACTCTCTTTTTAATTTAACCGTATATTTGTTTTTTTGTTTTTTAATCGTATCACCCCGAGCAAGGCGGTAACGCCACTGATGTGCAGGGGGCTACGTAATAGTGAAAAGATTGGAAAAAAGAAAGCCGGAAACCACATCCTAAACAGGGAACAAGGGATGAGCCTCTTAACCTGTTCAATAGACGTAGGTGGAGTGTGAACCGAGCGATAGATAGATCTATCTACTCCAATTGTATATAATATATCTACTGGCCTGAGTATTTTTGAGAAATTTTCTTTAAAAAATATGTGTCATTCGGCAGGATTCGAACTTGCACCCTCTAACAACACAGAGGAAGCCGTCAGTTGAGTTGATTAATTTTTGTTTATAAGGCATAATTCAGTTTCATTTAGACTGAAATCATTCATGGTCGAGCGTCTAATATGAAACAGATCAATTGACCGTAATATTTAATTTTTTATTAAGTTTTTCCAGTATTCTAATATGTTTCCGCTTTTAAAAGTTAAAGAATATAAAAAATTATCCATGCTTTTTTTTTGTTATTATACTGAGCGCTTTCGGTCAGTGTTTATCAATTTCAAAGGTGTTGTATTTGGTATATTTATTCTTCGTGAGGAATACTACATAGCAGTTTTTACTACTGTGTGAAGATTCTTGTGAAAGAGTTACAGTTTTGAGCAGTCACGTGTCATAAGTGCTGGGTTGCCGTGAGTGTCACTCCCGTTTTTAACTTTCAAATCGGTGTATATATTTATGTATATGAATATCTATATACATATATAAATATATAGACATATATATATAGACATATATATATATGAGAAAATGAGAATATTAATACAAATATAAATATTTGTATATATATATATATATATATATATATATATATAGATATATATATATAGGAAAAACTACTAAAAAGTTGTAAGTTTATAAATGTATTTTTTTAAATTTCTATTATTATTACTGTTACTAAATACTGTCAAAAAATACATTTTTAAACTTACAACTTTTTTGTAGCTTTTCCTATACATATTAAGACAGTATACGTGGATCATCACTATGTTATATATATATATATATATATATATATATATATATATGTATATATATATATAACATAGTGATGATATATATATAACATAGTGATGATCCACGTATATATATATAAATATACAGATAGATAGATAGATAGATAGATAGATATGTATATATTTCATATATTTCATTTGTAAACGAGTTATTACGAGACCTAGGAAATCACCTGAATACCCCACATGGTAGAAACCTAGGTCGCATAATAACTCGATTACAATATATATATATATATATATATATATATATATATATATATATATATAACGTGCGTTGTGGTGCAGTGGATATCGGCTCCGAACGAAAAATCGGATTGAATTTGTTGCATTCACTTACGCGCAAATACTATTATCCGTTTTTCCCTCCAGCTATGGGTTAAAAAGCAGGACAGATTGGGTTCTTAATCTTGGTTGGCAACCAGTCTATCGCAGAAAGTAATGGCAAACTACTGCGAGAAAATATTCTGTCCAGTCAGTCATGTCTCTTTCGAGACATGATCGCCCAAGCGTGTATCACGTATAGCATTTAACTGACTGATATATATATATAAGAGAAAGAGAGAGTGAAGCAATTAACAAATATTAAGCAAATACAAATAAGAAAGAAAGAGAGTGGGTGAGTGAGAGTGAAAGAGAGAGGGAGAAAGAAAGAAAGAAAGAAAGAAAGAAATGGTAAAAAACAATATCTAACGGGGAAATGACAATCACCCTCTGAGCTCTAAACGAAGAAATGGCCGCATCCTGCACATTTCACTATCCCTTTCATTTTTTTTTTTTTTTTCATCGAGAAATGGACGTCATTCCTGTTATGTTCCGCATTGATGGCTGATGGTTGATGGCTGATGGCTTTTAAAAGTGACAGCAAATCCCTTTAGACGTTGTTGTTTTGTGTGTAACCCGCATGCGAAACATGCTGACCATTTGTTCGGCTTCTGACCTGGCCAGACTCCGAGGACTGACCTTCAGTTTTCTTCTTGTTTCTTTTCTTTTACATTTCTTTTTTATTTCGATTTTATATTATTTTATATTATTTACTTTAACCTCTCCAGCTATTTTTCTACTTTCTTTCCATCTTTTTCTTTTCATATCTAGCTTTTCTACGGCCACCATCGAACATTTCACAATATTTCTCTTTGAATTTTTCTGATGCATTGTAGTTCTTAATTTACTTATTGAATAAGCTACACTACTATAAAATCCTATATAAAATATCCTATCGTATCGTTAAATATTTCAGATTAACAACTACAAAAATTATTGAAACCGTAATTTAAATATATTCAGTCAGTTAAGTGCCATATATGGTACACGCTTGGGCGATCATGTCTCTTTAGAGACATGTCTGACTGGGCAGAAAGTTATCTCGCAGTACGTTGCCATTACTTTCTGCGGTAGACTGGTTGCCAGCCAAGGCTATAGGAACCAAACTATCCTGTTATTTAACACATAACTGGAAGGAAGAGATGGATTAATACCTTTCTCAAGGGTATTTGTGCATAAGTGAATGCAAGGAATTCAACTGGATTTCGAACTTGGCTCTCTGTTTTCTCATTTCGAGCCGATATCCACTGCGCCACAACGCACATCTTAGAAGGTGCAAATTAAAAGATTAAAAATTGACATAGTTTTCCATTTCTCTGCAGCAGACGTTAAATGCATGAGAGCATTATCATCGCATTTTTCTTCCATATTTTTCTTACTATTATAGGGATTTTCTAAGCGTAGCTTAGATGTGGCACAAGGCTGAAATGTTGGGGATCCTAGTGCAGATTAATTTCTCTATTCAGTTTGCAATTTATCTATCAAGTCAACCTTGTTAACTAGTGCACCACGTCAATCTCCTGTGATGTACTAAGCGTAGCTAAGAAAGCTAAGAGACTGGAGCACGGATTCGTAAATGATCTAGATTGAAAACTTAATAATTTTTATTAATTAAAATAAAAAAAATTAAGACAATTATCGTAAAAATTCCTTATTCATCGATTTTTTTATGCCAATATAGTCCTTAATACATTTTATTAATAAAATCAATTAAAAGCTTTTTAATTAATTAATATCAGTTTTGTTGCACTTTTATTTTATTATTCAGAGTAGATTTTCGGTCAGTGGTGTTTGTGGGTGAGAAAACCAAATTGATGATTTAATTTTTCCAAGGAGTCATGCTTTTGACTAATATAAATTTGAAAAGCAGACATTTTAATTTCTCGAAATTTCATAAAATTAAGTAGGTGGGGGAAAGAAATGTAAAAAAATAAAATAAAATAAATAAATAAAAACAAGAGTTGTCTCAGATTTTCTAAAAAAAAAATTAAATAACTTAATTCCTTCGTGAATAAGTCCTGAAATTTTCATTAAAATCCGACAATTATTTGATTTTTGCAAGAATTTCCAAACTAATTTGTCAAAAAAGCTTATCTTTGGCCCATCCGCTGACGCAAGTAAAACAAGATTTTCAAATAAAAATTTGAACATGCAAGAAAGGATTAAACATAGAATAAATAATACAAATTCTTTCCTCTTAATAATAACAAATATTTTTACGACACAACTTCATTTTATCAAGTTTGGGGCCTTTTGACATGATGGCATGTTTCGGATGTGCGTTGTGGTGCCGTGGATATCGGCTCGGAACAAGAAATCAGAAAAACGCGTTCGAATTCCGGGTGAATTCGTTGCGTTCATTTACGCGCAAATACCTATTGGGAAATGAATTAATCCGCCTCTTCCCTACAGTTATGGATTAATAACAGGACAGATTCGGTATTTAGCCTTGGTCGGCAACCAGTCTACCGTAGAATGTAAGGTCAACCTAGTGCGAGGAAAAATCTTCTGCCCTGTCAGTCATGTCTCGAGAGGGACAAGGTCACCCAAGCGTGTATTACGTATGGTACTTGACTGACTGATTGATGTTATTTTTAGAATCGCCTAACTTGAAAGAACCAATGTTATAGTAGCTAGGGAAGCCATCCTCTCGGTAGATTTTACCCACCAAGAAACAATTCTGGGAAAGACGTTGTGTGAGTGGAACTGGCTTTTTATTAAGAGGAGCACGAAGGGAATGTGGACTGTTTACCACCGTGAACAAGGCATGACAGACCTAGCTGTGAAGGTCTGAAATTGTGGCACTAAGGAATATAACTCTCCGAACATCTGCTATAGTAATAGCAGGTTTTGAGAAGCGTGGAACCAACAATATATATTATATAGACTTTGTATTACTTAATAGAATGTGCTTTGTGGTGCAGTGGATATCGGCTTGGAACGAGAAATCGGTGAAGCTGAGTTCAAATTTTTGTTGATATTCCTTGCATTCACTTACGCCCAAATATCCTTGAAAAAGATATTAATCCGTCTCTTCCCTCCAGTTATGGGTTAAATACTAGGACAGATTAAATTCTGTAGTTTTAGTCGGCAACCAGTCTACCGCAGTAAGTAATAGCAACTTATTGTAGGAAAATGTTCCGCCCAATTAGTAATGTCTTTTACCACCGTGAACAAGGTGGTAAAAGAGATATGATCGCCCAAGCGTGTATCACGTATGGCACTTAACTGACTAGTGAGAGTTTAGCAACGTTTCGTCGGTGGGATAAGGGTTGCTGGATAAAGAATGATTCATCACCCTCACAGCGTTTTTTTTTTTTTTTAACTCTGTCGGGGTTGGAGAGTGAGGATTTGGGCAGCACCAGCGCTGATATGTCAGTAATACGCCGTTCTTGGTCTGATCCTGTTCTTTTACAGACAGAGTAATAGCAGCGGAAGTTCGGTATTTTTCTGACCGACACAAGGAACCGACTATTCTTCCAGCATCTTTTGCGATGGCACAAATATACTGGTTCCATTTGAGATTGGAAGTGATCATCAGTCCCAGTAAGAGTTCGAGGTAAATAACCTTTTGGGGGCTATAACCACTCCTGGTGCTGTTTTAGGGTCTGATTGGTTGGGATTAAATGTTACGAGTTTCATCAAACGTTTCACCTCATTCACTCCCCTTGGGAACCTCGAGGTGGTGTAATGGTTAGCAAGTTTACCTCCCTAAAACTTATTACAATTGAGTAGTGAGTTCGACCCTTGCTAGTGTCCCATACTTTTTAGCTTGTGCCACATCTAAACTGCGCTTAGAAAATCACAATCATTCACTCGCCTTTTCCTAGTTAACTTTCATATTATCTTTCGTTCTTTTTGTCTTTTGTATCTCTTTCTCTCCCTCCCCCTCCCTCCCTCTCTCTCTCTCTCTCTCTCTCCCTCCCCCTCTCCTCCCTCTCTCTCTCTCTCTCTCTCCCTCCCCCTCTCCTCCCTCTCTCTCTCTCTCTCCCTCCCCCTCTCCTTTCCCTCTTCTCTCTCTCTCTCTCCCTCCCCCTCTCCTTTCCCTCTTTTCTCTCTCTCTCTCTCTCTCTCTCTCTCTCCTTCTCACTCAATGCACTTTTCAAACTTTCCTTTCGTCTATTGTCGTCTACAGATGTAAGATGGGATGTTAAGAACTACAGATTATGAGGATATGTAAGATAGAAAACTGTTGCCCCTTAGACTTCAGGAAGTTAAGACTGGAACGATTGGGGATGCATTCTTTCGGGAAATGATTATACAGAGTAGCAGCACTAAGAATGAAGCTGTTCGATCTTCCTTCGGACCAGTGAAATACGAAAGGAATGAAGATGACTCTCACCTGTGTAAACAATATGGCGGGTCTTAGCTGTAAAAGTTTAATTAAGTTTAACGATATATCAACTTCTTATGGGTAATTTAATGGAGAAATTTAATTTTCTTGAGAGCCTGGAAGTAATAAAATGTGATATATATTATTCTGCTTTCACAATTGAAGTTGATATTCAGATTTTGTGCATATAAATGCTTGTGTGGACATAATTACAAAATGAAGTGATACTTATATTTTATGTTGTAGATTTATTGAGATTATAATTAAGTTTGATTGTAGGATATTATATAAACTACTATCACGAAAAAGTTCTTTCGTGTTGATTGTTTACTTGGCTGATTTTGTTTGACGGCACATCAACACCTTTAGGTTATTTAATGCCAAAATCTAAATATTTTGTACGTATTTTTATGCTTTCAACTCCAGATATTTTGAACATAATTTTATATTTTCAGTGACTTTTAGATATATATTTTGTATATCATAAAATAAATTGTTGTTAATTTTACTATAAAAAGTTTTGTTGACTTTTGTTCGGAGGCTTATTTACAAACAGCTGGAACCCTAAAAAGTGCTACAAACCCGGGTCAGAGTAGGCTAAGGAACAACAGTAATTAAGAGGCGATTTCATGCTCTTCAAAACCTCGAATCTAATTATCAGAGGCCTTGCTGCCAGATGTAGTCTATCGTCATGCCCAGTAAGAGTAAAAATTTCAAATGTGGGGATGAATCTGTATTCTCTATAATATTTACTATGCAGATGGCAAATAGAGTAGTGACATAGATGCTTGCGACGTTTTGTCTTTAGGAAAGAGGTTGTAGGGTGGAAATGATCCGTTACCCACAGGGTTAATTCAATTCTTCTGAGGATTGAAAACAAAAGATTGGGTAGCGTCATCCCAGATATGACAGTAATACTTCATTTCAGGTCTGATCTGGCTTCTGTAAAGATAAATTCTGACAGAAAGAGCCATGTTCTTTCGGGAATGGTACAAGTAGTCGACTATTTATCCAGTTTCCTTAGCAATATACCGTTATATATATGAGTTCTACTTGAGGCCTGGGGTAAAATTCATCGTGAGTGGAGAGAATTTCATAGCGTATTCGGTGATTATGAAGAGGTACAAGCTTGATGTTTTATTTCGATTTTTTTCTTTCTTATTTTTTCACTGTTTTTGTCTCTGTTTTTTTTCTCTTTTAATATCTTTTATTTATCTTACTTATGTAGCATATTGTCTTGTCTTCATTTTGGTTTCTCTGTTTGGTCTCGCTCTACCCTTGTTTTCTTTTTGCTTTCTATTTTTTAAGTACTTTTTCTTTCTTTCATCTTTTTTTATATGCAACATGTTCCTGACTTTTTTTTTCTGACATTTTATATTTTGCTTATTTTGTCGTTTCTTCATCTTCTCCTTAATTCTTTCAATTTTGGTATTTTGTTGCTTTTCTTTCTTTCTTTCTTTCTTTCTTTCTTTCTTTCTTTCTTTCTTTCTGTCCTTTTTACTTTCTTCTTTTTCTTTTTCTCTCCAAGTCATATCTTTGCATTTTTTCTTTTCTTTTACTTTCTTTGACTCTCACATTTCTTTCTACGATTTTGTTCTTTTTCTAATTCTCTTTTTACTTCTTTATTTTCCTTATTTTCCTTTTTGCTTTCTTGTATTTTCTGTTATTTTCTCGGTTTATTTTCTCAACAGCATATATATTTTTGTGATTCTTTTTCCCCCTTTTTTCTTTTTTTCTTTTTCTTTTAATTTCTGTCTTTTAGCTTTATCTTTTTTCCTTTTTTTTTCTTTCACTTTTTCCTTCATTTTTTTTCCTCTGTGAATCCCCACGTTTGTTTTTCATTCATTTTTACCTTTTTATTTATTTTCCCCTCTTTTATCTCTATCTTCCCCCACTCTGTTTATTTATACTTTTCCTTTCCTTTGCTTTGTCATTCTTTTATGCTTCTTCGTTTTAATCTCCTCGTTTTTTCTTTTCTTTCCTCTTTTTTTTATGGTGATATTCTAAACGTAGCTTAGATGTGGCACAAGGCCGAAAGTATGGAGCACCCAATGAGAATAATAATTGATTTAGCGAGAGAAGCTTGCGAAGTGCCTCTCTTTCTCTAGCGATTTGTTCTTTTAATTCTCAATTTCAAGTTCTTTTCCTTTTTTCTTATATCTATCACCCTCCCTTGTATTTTCTTTTTCCCTTCTCTCCCTTCTCTCTCTTCTATCTTTATGTCTTTCCTTTTACTTTTTCTTTTTATTGCCATTCTAATTCTCATCTCTCTTTTATCTTTTTTCTTTCTTTTATTTATTTTCTCTTTTTTTACATTCTCATTTTTTTAAATCTTATTTTCTTTCTCATCGTGACTGTTCTGTTTGTTTTTTAATTATTATTTTATATTTATAAATCTGCATTTTTTCCCATCTATTCTTTATCACTCAATTTTCAGGAATAAAAGATGACGCATATTTTTTTTTTAAATGCTAGATTATTTTTAGACATTGTATCGTTTTTTTCTCTTTTTATTTCCATGGTTTTTATTTTGTGAATAGTTTTCTCTGAGCTTCATTTTAATGGCCATCATTTTTATAGCAACTAATGCGCATGAGCAAAGCAAAAATAAATCCAGACGACACGCATATTTACTGAACGAGTAGTCTTCATCGAGTCTTTTAACAAGCACACGTAGAATGCTACAAATTCGTACACAAATTCCTCTCATCCAAATGGATTGCTAGTCTCTTCATTTTTTTTTTACTTTTGTAAAAGTATTTTATTTTTTCAAACTATTGTAACTTTTTAATATTACTTCAATTAGATTGAATTTCAAGCTTTGTCTTTTTTTATCACAGTGTTTTAACTGCTTTGGTCTCCGACCGTTTTCAGGTGTTTCTAGTGTTGGTCCAAAAGTGGGAGGGGTATTATTCTTTCATACTTCACATCTCAGGTTCGTCTAACTGCGAGTTCTTGTCGTTTTATAACTATGTCCGTAAATTGAGAACCTGACTAAATGAAGAACGTAAATTTTCATTAAAACTCAGATTTTAAGAGTTTTTAAAATCTAAAAACTCATCATCATTATTATTATTATTATTATTATTATTATTATTATTGGGTCCTATATGTTGTATAATCTATTTCGCCGATTAATGAATCTGTCCTGAATACATATATTCAGGAGAACTCTGCTTGTATTTAGAATACATTAAAACTTACATTTAAGCTAATCTACTGCTAAGAAGATTGGGTCACTATGTCGATCCAGGATGAATCCATCCTGCATCCATCCTGCATATATACAAGTCAACCATCCGTCCGTGCATGGAGTACTGCTGCCATTTATGGTCAGGCACCCCTGCCGTTCTCCTCAGTGTTCTTGACAAGCTCCAAAGGAGAGTCTGTAATGTGATAGGTACTGATCTAGCGACTCGTCTGCAGCCACTTCCCCATCGTCGAGATGTGGCCTCCCTCTGTCTCTTCTATAAATACTTTCATGGCTTCTGCTCGGATGAGTTTAAGTCACTGATGCCTCCTCAACAGGTGTTTACCCGTGCAACCAGACTGGCAACTGGGTCCCACCCATTCACAGTCAGGTTAGCCAAATGCAGACGACAATTCTACTCCTGCAGCTTCCCCTCTCGCACTTCCCGCCTGTGGAACTCGCTCCCGTATTCTTGCTTTCCTGACGGCTACAACCTCCAGAAATTTAAATGCAAAGTCAATACTGATCTACTAACCACTGGCCTCTAGCTCTCTCCCCTCCCCTGTATAACCTTCGCTTTCTCTCCACCTATGTATCTGTCATCGCACCTGCTTTCTCAGCTTTCTATTGTTCCTTTCTAACTAGTTTGTACTCCTCACTCTTTTCTAATTAATCTTTTTACATTTATGTAACCCCCTGCACATCAGTGGCGTTTCCGCCTTGCTCGGGGTGAAATGATTAAAAAAAAAATACAAATTAGGAACAATTATTTTGCCATCTTTGGTTTACTCCCGTATATTCATTCGAATAGAGGGGATTCATTTATGTCAGAACGTGTATTACGATTCCTACAAGTGCAAAGAATAGACGTCAGTATAACAACACTATAAAACCCTTAAGGTAATGGAGAGGTGAGAGGTATCATTGAATAATCTGGAAAACTATTGCATTAACAGCTGTTGATAAAGGTAACTGTAGAGAGTTGGGAACAATTACTCCAAGAGGCACTACATGCTTATTAAGATGTTGCGTTGCATAGCCACTAATGCAACACCATATGAATGATTCCACCCGTTTCTAAAAAGTTCGACTGTAGCTTCTTAAACTTCTTGGATCTCGAAACCGAGAATAATATTACTAAAAAGACACTTGCGACTGAATAAAAACAAACCAAGTGGGGCTAATAAATGCCTACCCCAATATGTGCGTGTCTGTTTCTCGGATGAACGGGAAGGCACAATTTCACTAAGAGACTTGACTCCAGCAGGGGACGAATAGACATAAGCGAAGGTTGTCTACGAGACACTTCAACGGATTTTGAAGAACAAGAAACAAAGAAATGGTCTTCTTCTGAAGATTACCAGAAACCCTTTTTTTTATTTATTAAGTGTCAATGAACAGATTAAACAGATTTCTTATACCCACCTACTGATACTTTAGATGAACAAGTCACTTGTAAACTACGAAAACGAAGCAGGAGTAAATTCAGTTCGAGAGAACGAGAAAGAACCTTATCATGCTTCTGACAATCCACCACGGTCTCGCAGACAGTAAAGAATCCCTGCTCGAAGAACTTCTTTCTTTTCTAGAAATAATACATGGAAGAGTGTGGTATGATCCATTTTCCCCAATAATAGATCACACCTGATTACATATATTCAGGAGAATTCTGCCTGTATCCAGAGTTCATTAAAACTTGGCATCTTGTCGTGGTGTAATAGCAAGCTTGTTTCACTAGGACCATCATAATTGAGTAGTGAGTTCGATCCTCACTGAGTGTCCCATACTTTTAGCCTTGTGCCACATCCAAGCTGCGCTTAGAAAAGATGCAGTTCAGCGCAGCACTTTCTACCTTGCGCATTGTCGAATTCTCCCCCCAGTCGAAACTCCGCCGAATTGTAGAATCACGTCTGGGGAAAATTAAACAATAAATCTTTTCGCGGGCTATATGGCCCGGATTACCCACATTAAAAAAGCCTTGTGTCACATTTTGTCTTAAGTGGGGAGGCAAATAAATACTAGATCATTAAAGCTTACATTTAAGCCAATTGTTTTTAAAAATTTAATGAGCTCTGGTTGTTAACTATTTTGATAAAGGCTAAAATATTCTGTCTAGAAAAACTTATTACTGATCCCAACGCGTCTGACGCCGAACTAGAATGCCTTCACTGGAGAAGAACGTTCATAAACTTCTTAAGTGCCTACTGCGAAGAAAGTTCTAATAAGCTACATTAGTTCGTGAATGTGTCTTGTGGTGCAGTGGATATCGGCTCAGAACGAGAAATCGGGGAGCCGAGTTCGAATTCCAGCTGAATTTATTGCATTCACTTACGCGCAAATACCCTTGGGAAAGGTATTAATTCGTCTATTCTTACCAGCTATGAGTTAAATAACAGTTCAGATAGGGTTCTATAGCCTTGGTCGGCAACCAGTCTACCGCAGCAAGCAATGGCAACCTACTGCGGGATAATCTTTTGCCCAGTTAGTCATGTCTCTTTCGAGACATGATCGCCCAAGCGTGTATCACGTATGGCACTCAACTGACTTCGAGAAATATGTCTCAGCATATGTTTTCGAGTATTTTGCAAACACACCTACCTACAAAAAGACTGTAAAAACACTGGACAAGGTCGACATAAATACGAGAAATGAAATGGTCTGTAGACATTTACTGGCTACGAGGCGTCAACTCCGCTCAGATTTAGTTGATGGTTTCTATGAAGCCTTAGTAAAACTAAATAAAGATTATTCATTTTCTTCACTATCAGCGGAACAATGTCGAACCGAATTGGTTTTAGATACCTTCATAAACAGGCAATCGTCCATGGATATTCAACACAGAATGCTCGCAGATAAAGCCTTAAAGTTACAGCAGGCCTATGACCAGGAACGATTACTAGATTTAGCAAAACAAACTGCTAAAAAGTACGATACAAATTCAGTAACATCGGAGACCTCTTCCCCTATTTCCTACTCCCATCGTATAAAACATTAGGACCTCAAAAAGGAAACAAACTTAGTTAAATGCACGTTTTTTTCTGTGGAGGAAAGAGACATTCAAGGTCATTATGCCCACCAGAAGAGACAAATGCTAAGCATGCGGAAAACGTTGGTTTGTAGAAGTACAAAGAGGAGCGAAACCTTATCTTGTTTGGCCTCGTTGTCTACACATACCACACTAGCAACTACAGCGACAGCGATAACGGATAACGAACAGCCACAAAAAGCATTGATTGACACGGGGAACACAAAAAAAACTTCTTTAACGTAATCAAGGCGAAAGAAAAAATTCACGGCGAGTCTACCTAAACCAAGTGGAAATTGGTCGTTTATCTCTCTTCATACAAATACTGGGATACAATTTGGTTGTCCTTAAAAATAAAGAGCACTTTATACCAAGGAGGAAAGTGTCTAACATATCACTCAATAAGTCCCGTGCCTGACATATAGATGGTGCCATTAATAAAAAATCTATATGGTTTTTATGAAGTACAAACCTTCAAATGTCAGATGGCAAAATTTAAGCCCAATCCGTTAATTACTTCACAAATTAGAGTTATTTAAGTGAAGCTACTGTTGCAAATTTTCAAAACAATGGAGAAATTGGAATTTCGTGTGTTCATAAAGCATTGCTTTCTGATGAGAAAAATACATTTCAAGCAAACCAATGATTTGATAAGTGTTATTCACACTCTGCTCCATCCGAAATAACGGCTAAGAGGTGGTATACTCACTTTAAACGTGGTCGTAAATACACAAATGATGCTGAATGCTCAGGTCGCCCAAAATCGGAAGATGTCCAGAAAAATACCCACCTAAAAAAAATCCACAAACTCTTTTTGGTCGATCGCAAATTGAAGTTACGTGAGAAAGCAAAGGAGTTCAACATATCAGAAGGCAGTGTATTCACCATATTGCATGAACATTTGTCAATGAGAAATCTGTATTCAAAATGGGTGTGCATTTGCTCACAGTCGATCAAAAACAACAACGCATCGACAACTTAGAGCAACTGTTTCAACGCAACAAGATGAAGTTTTTGCGTAAATATGTGACAACGGATAAAAACATGGATGCCCCACTTCAATCCGGAGTCGAGTCGGCAGTCAGCTGAGTGATCAGCAGCAGGTGAAAGCCGTTCGCAGCGACCAAAGACACAAATATCAGCAGACAAAGTTTTGGAATGCGCAAGACATCTTGTTCATCGATTACCTTGAGAAAGGGAGAACCATCAATAGCGAATATTATATAGAATTATTGGTGCGTTTGAAAGAAGAAATCACCATGACAACGCACCTTGTTACAAGTCGATCGCAACGATAGCAAAACTACATGAATTGCACTTCGAATTACTTCTGCATCCACCCTGTGACTTGGTTCTAATGAAGAAGTGATATCGAAAACCGAGGTGTATTTTGAGGCCAAAGTCAAATCGTTCTACAAAAAAGGCATCGAATTGTTAGAGAAGCATTGGAATCAGTGTATCACCATAGAAGGAGACTATGTTGATGAATAAAGTTGAATTTTACGTAAAAGTTGTTGTTTTATTAGTTATATTACATGTCACAACCCTTTCCAGTTAGGGGCTCTCTAAGCTTCGTGGTGACAATGTTGTGTCTTCCTCTGCAATAATATCAACCTTCCCGGATAAATGCCGAGATAATTTATTGGGTATTAGGCGATTAGATTCTGTTATTTGTACATCGAACACATGGGAAAATTATAACACAAAATGTTTCGAACAAGCAACAAAATGAAGTAAACACAAGACACGTAATTAAAAATTAAACTATTAATTTTTATTGACATTTGTGAATAGAAGTAACACCTAATTTTTCCGGACTATAGGATTAAAGTCGCTACCACAAAGGATGCGATTTCCCTTAATATTTTTCGTGTACGCAATAAAATACTTTTAATAATTGGTGATGTGTGCAAATCTACGGGCTGGAAAGGAAAAAACTATTAAAAATATAGAATATGACTTTTGTAACTTACAGTTTCTCTTTCTCTCATAATTATCGGTTATCTCTTTTTTTCTTTTTTTTTATATAGCTTTCAGTTCTTTTGTCTTCTTTTCTCCTTTTCTTTTTTCCAACATTAAATTTCTTCGATACATGACACAAGGTCGACACACGTTCCTGCGTCACAGACAATTACGGTCTCTTCACCGATAGAATTGGTTACTGAAGTTGAAACTAGTGTTATGTTCAATTTTTAAGTTCTCGAACTTTCGGTTTATTATTTTAGTCTGACACAAGGTCACCACATTGCGTTGTATCTTGGTTAGCTGCGTCTCTCTACGACGATAAATCCGGTTGCTGAGCCTGAGCTTGCTATTTTTCATTCTTTATAATTCTTCTAATTTTGAGTGATGGGTTTTTAATGAAGGATTTATGTTGCGACCTAATATTCAGCCACATCCTCTTATGTCAACATTCATTGGTAGAAATACCTTTCGTCAGCTTTAAGCTACCCTTTGAAGTCTGCGGCTTAGTGGCCATGAGAATCTCATACCCAGTAAATTTAAGAAATCTAACACTCGATTGCAAAGAGGTAGCTACTAAATCTAGGCAACACACAGAGGAGGATAAATTATTTCTCCAAACCGAAGTTACATGTGTGTTGAAGGACCGTATTATCGAACTTGCCGGGGAGAGCTCAAGCCTTCGTAGTTTCATCTGAGAACAGGAATATTAATCGATAAACCGGTTTACTATTTTGGATGCCTACCCTCTGCTAGGAATAGTCAAGATGATAGAAAAATAGCCAAAACAGTCTATTTAGTCCCATATATCTCAAAAGTGCCTATTAGGGCACAGTGATAAGTCATATAAAACCTTAAAAATTAGCGGCAAACTATCAATTTTGAAGACTACCGTTTAGCGTAAGTAACGGAGTAGCTAGCTTTCAACGTGTAATAGGCCATATAATATCAAAAAAGGACCCGTAAGGCACATATGCTTACATCGATAATGTAACCATTTGAACGGAACTTGACAGAAATCTCAGATTATGCTTGGCGGCTGTTAAAAGGTACAAGCTGAAGCTTAATCAAAACAGATTTTATTTTAAGTATAAAAATTTAACTCCTTGGATAAATAGTCAATAAATATAGCATAAAACCCGATACAGAACGTCTGAATCCATTCCTCTCCTACCGGTCCCAAAAAATTACCCACTCTACGCCTTACATTCGGAATGTTTCCCATAATATGCACATTGGATACTGCCGTTTTTATAAAAAAAAATCCACCCTCTAACATCTGTATCAAAATTTCCGTCATCTCCCATAGCAAAAAAAAAAAAAAAAAAAAAGCGTTTAACGTGTGAAATAGGGCAATACCAAAAGCAACTAGATCATACACTACCTAGAGAAGTAGAGAAAGACACCCCAGAATGCACCATAGCCACCTCTTTAAGACAGTTGGGGAGGCCCATATACTTTTTCTCTAGAATCATGTCTAAATCAGAACGTAGACATCCTGCAATACAGAAAAAAGACTGCTATTGTCGAATCAAAGAAAATAAAGCGATATTTGATCGAGCGACATTTTAATTAATTACAGCTAAAAAATCAGTCACATTCATGTCTAACGCGAAAACGACCAGTAAAATAAAAAATGGATAGATAACCAGGTGAAGAGTGGAACTATTATGGTACTCGTCCGACGTAACATACCGCCCCGGTAAAGAAAACGCAGCTGTGGACGCCCCATCTCGTGTATGTAATTCGGCTACTACCAAAGAAGAATTTTAAAGACATTATATACGGAGTTATACCACCCAGGAGTTACACGCATGCTCCACATGACGAAATATCAGAAACTTTACCTGCTTAGTAGAGGAAGTCAAATGTAAAACTAGAGCTGAAAATAAACCCAGGTTCTTCTGTCCTCACAAGGTCATAAAAGACACAAAAACCCACGAATGAATTGCATTGAATCTTCGATGAAAACGAGCAACAAATACATGTTGACAGTAATTAACGAATATTTTCTTTCGCTATGTCTTACTTAGCTATATCCTTAACAAATGTCAGACAAGCTCTTTGCACAGTTTTTGCCGTCTTCGGATTACACGCTTGTATTCATTCGGACAGAGGGGAGTCATTTATAACGTATTGCGATTCCTACAGGTTCAAGGAGAAGCCGTAAGTAACCCATATAACCCATAATGCAATGGCTAATGTGAGAGATATAATGGAATAACCTGGAAAACTGTTAAATTAACAGCTGCTGATAAAAGGGTAGCTATAGAGAATTGAGAACAGTGACTTCTAGAGGTCCTGTATACTATTAGAACGCAGCCAATAACGCAGCACCCCAAGAAAGATTCCTCCCGTTTCCAAGAAGTTCGACTGGAGTATCTCCATTTTCTCGGCTCTCAAAATCGGTAATGATATTACTATAAAGACACACGCGACTGAATAAAAGCGAACCACTAAAGGGTCAGGTGGGGATACTAGACACCACCTACAGAATGCACGTGTCTGTCAATCGGATGAACAGGAAGGCACACTCTCACTAAGAGACTTAGCTGCAGTAGGGGACGAATCGAAACCCACAGTTATAAGCGAGAGCTGTCCTCAGGACATTTAAACTGATTTAGAAGAGACAAAAGACAAAGACATGGTCACATTTTGAAATTTATGAGGAACCCTTGAGTTCTGATCACATGAGTGGCTACGAGCGAATTTCTCAGAAGATGGTCCACCCACCTAGCAATACTTCAGAGGTCAAACGCAGCAGGATTGATGAATGGCTACTCAGTTCAAGGAATTCTTTCCTCTTTAGGAATAAGGCAGGGGAAATGTGGGATGCTCTTTGTTTGTTTGTTTCTTTCTTTCTTTATCTCATTTTTTATCTCCTTCTATCTCGTAAACCTTCTTCAACGCCATACACATTTTTGTATTTTTATCTATCCCTTCTTTCTTTCTTTCTTTCTTTCTTTCTTTCTTACACATTCTCATTTACTCTTGTTTTCTTTTTTACACATTCTCTTTTCCTCTTTTTTCTTTTCTCCTATTCACGAACCTCAAACTCCTCTTCACAGTATTTTCCTATTGTACTCTTCTTTCTTTCTTTCCTTCTCCACCGTGCATATTTTTTCTTCGTTTTTTTTTTCTCCTGTTCACGCACTTCTCACTCCTCTGTACAGTATTTTTCTATCGTATTCTTTCTTTCTTTCTTTCTTTCTTTCTTTCTTTCTTTCTTTCTTTCTTTCTTTCGTGCATATTCTTTTTTCCTCATTTTTTTCTTTCTCCCGTTCATGCAGTTCTCACTCCTCTCCACAGTATTTTCTATCGTATTTTCCCTTCCTTCCTTCCTTCCTTCCTTCCTTCCTTCCTTCCTTCCTTCCTTGCTTCCTTTCCACTGCGCGCATTCTTTTTTCCTCTTTTTTCTTTCTCCCGTTCACAGACTTCTAACTCCTCTCCACAGTATTTTCCTTCCTTCCTTCCTTCCTTCCTTCCTTCCTTCCTTCCTTTCCACTGCGCGCATTCTTTTTTCTTCTTTTTTCTTTCTCCCGTTCACAGACTTCTAACTCCTCTCCACAGTATTTTCCTTCCTTCCTTCCTTCCTTCCTTCCTTCCTTCCTTCCTTCCTTCCTTCCTTCCTTCCTTTCCACTGCGCGCATTCTTTTTTCTTCTTTTTTCTTTCTCCCGTTCACAGACTTCTAACTCCTCTCCATAGTATTTTCCTTCCTTCCTTCCTTCCTTCCTTCCTTCCTTCCTTCCTTCCTTCCTTTTCACTGCGCGCATTCTTTTTTCTTCTTTTTTCTTTCTCCCGTTCACAGACTTCTAACTCCTCTCCATAGTATTTTCCTTCCTTCCTTCCTTCCTTCCTTCCTTCCTTCCTTTCCACTGCGCGCATTCTTTTTTCTTCTTTTTTCTTTCTCCCGTTCACAGACTTCTAACTCCTCTCCATAGTATTTTCCTTCCTTCCTTCCTTCCTTCCTTCCTTCCTTCCTTCCTTCTCTACCGTGAACATTCTTCTTTTTTTACCTCGTTTTCCTTTCTTTCATTCACGAACTTTTCACTTCTCTCCACAGAAATTTTTCTTGTCTTCCTTCTTCTTTTTCTCTCTTCTCCACCATGCACATTGTTCTTTTATTCTTTCTTGTTGTTTGCCAGTCATTGACTTTTCATTCATCCCCGCTGTAGTTCTCTATCGTACACACTTCACAATGAGCTTTTCTGTCGTTTTCATTCTAAATTAGACTTTTTCTTTCTTTTCTGTTTTCTTTCTTTTCTTCTTTCTTTTCTTCTCTCTATTTCTTTCTTTTCTTCTCTCGTTTCTCTAGTACACTCTTCACTCCATTTTATTATGTCTATATCACGTTCTCTCTCTCTCTCTCTCTCTCTCTCTCTCTCTCTGTGTGTGTGTGTAAAAACATTATTCAACTAGAAAAGTCAGTGAAGTCAGAGATAAAATAAATAAACATAGCCAGAAAGAAACTGGTTCAATTGTGTATTGTGGCAGCTGAAATGTGGACGCCGTGGATGACTCGCATACTCTCCATTGATTTGCGGACGTTGTGTTGTGTGCCGCCTACCAACCTCTTCCGTCATTTTACCGACTGCTACCCACTGTGTAACAATTGTCTACTGATGACATTGTCACCAAACGGAGGAAACAAGGAAATATTGAGCAACGTACGAAGAAGATATTTATGAAAAAATTATTCAAGAATTTTCAGTAGTTTGCATCGCTGACTATATTGTAAGGGTTGTATTGGGAGATTCAAGTGACAAACAACAACGGAGAAAACATTTACATGTAGTATAAGTTACTGGCATAGTATAATGTGTAGGGTATTAATAATTTAATATTCTTTCCAATTTCCAACTGAGATGTTTTATGTCAGGATGAACGATCCCGTGCCATTATCCATTATTCTGCCATCACATCCAAGCTTACAGCACCTGGAATTCCCAAGCGGTCAACCATCGATAACTCTACAAGAACAGGTGTTTCAACGTGATACAGCCGTAAGCCGCGCTTGCTATAGTTTCAGTGGGTAATTGAATGACAAAACAAAATAATTCCGACTGAGGTATTCAATATCGGAATTACAGTCCTCTCTACTATAATAAGGATGTGCGTTGTGGTGCATTGGTTATCAGCTCAGGACGATAAATCAGGGAGCCGAGTTCAAATTCCAGTTAAATTCCTTGCATTCACTTATGCACAAATACCCTTGGAAAATGTCACTTCCCTCCAGTTATGTTAAATAACAGAACAGACTGGATTCTATAGCATTGGCTGGCAACCAGTCTACTGCAGAAAGTAATGGCAACCTACTGCAGGAAAATTATCTGCCCAGTCAGGCATGTCTCGAAGAAGACATGATCGCCCAAGCGTGTATCAAGTATGGCCTTTAACTGACTGACTATTATAATAAAGAAAATTGTTTATATATATATATATATATATATATATATATATATATATATATATATTTCATTTATAAACGAGTTATTTCGCTACCTTGGTTTCCACCATGAGTGGTTTCTTCAGGCGATTTTTAATAACTGATTGTACCTTTTACTGTTTTTCTTTTTAAGAACGCAAAAGAAATAATTTATAAGGCAGAGGTACATGACCCAGATAGCCCAAACAAAATATATTTGGGCTCAGCCAAAGACACTTTTAAGACCAGGTGGTTCAACCACAGATCCACATTTAAAATAGAAAAATTAAAAACAATACAAAATTGGTTAACCGCGTCTGGAAATTGAAATCAAAATATGAAAAAGTTCCACACATAACGTGGAGCATTGTAAAAACAGACAAGCCTTACAATGGTGGACAAATATGTAGACTGTGCCAAGAAGAAAAATTAGAAATTATGACATACCCAAATAAAGACGAACTGTTAAATGAAAGAACAGAAATTATGACTAAATGCATCCACACTAAGAAATACCTCTTAGGTTCATACAACCATGAATGAAAACGTCATAGTTCGTTTGAATTTAAACAATGCGCATTTATAAATTCTCTGCCACGTGAACGTTCAAATAAAACACCGTTACAAGAGCGTTCTTAAAAAGAAAAACGGTATAAGGTAAAATCAGTTATTGAAAATCGCCTGAAGAAACCACTCATGGTGGAAACCAAGGGAGCGAAATAACACGTTTATAAATGAAAAATATTCAAAAGTTCTACAATATAATTGTATAGAACTTTTTTTAATACAAATGTGTACTGGTCTAACCCTATTAGGGTCAAAAACTAAGTATTAAACAATCAATATATATATATATATATATATATATATATATATATATATATATATATATCCCACCTGTCACTCTTGTGATGAGAGAGACACTAGCGACACAGCGTCAGCTCAGTTCATTCTCTTTACAACTAGTTATTAAACTACCAGTTATGAAAGCTGTTGCCGCATGTTTGCTTTTTAACAGTGCCTTATTTTTTTGCAATAATATTGTCGTCGACTAGTGAAGAATATATATATATATATATATATATATATATATATATATATATATATATATAGATTGATTGATTGATTGATTGATTGATTAATTACTTAGGTTTTGGTCATAATAAAATTAGGCCAGTGCACTTTTGTATTAAAAAGTGTTCAATACAATTATATTGTAGAACTTTTGAATATTTTCCATTTATAAACGAGTTATTACGCGATCTAGATTTCTAAATTGAGTGGTGTCTTCAGGCGATTTTTAATAATTGATTTTGCTGTTTACCTTTTTTTTTAAGAACGTTCACGTAACAGTGTTTTTTTTTTAACGCTCATGTGGCAGGGAATTTTTAAACCCGCAATTTTTTAAATTACAAGAAACTATAACGTTTTCATCCATGGTTGTATGAACATAATAGGTATTTTTTCGTATCGTTACACATAGTCATAATTTTTGTTCTTCCATTCAATAGTTCATTTTTGTTTGGGAATAGCATCATCTCTAAGCTTTTCTTGCTGGCACAATCTACATATTTTGCCACGTTGTAAGGCTTGGCTGTTTTCACTATACTCTAAACACTTTGCATCGTGCATAAAGCTACCAGTCATCTTACACACGTAGAATAGTATATATAATTTGGAAATGAGTTATTTCTGCAACATAGGTTTCAAGTTTTCGGTATCTTCAGGTGATTTATGATAACCGATTTTTCCGCGCAACTTGAATGTTTAAACAACCAAAATTTTTCAAAATTAGCGAGGAGTTATTTAAGGATATTAAATCACTAGATTGCGGTTGTTGTTACTATAAAGCTTATTTTTAGTTTTTTTTAATAGAAACACGTGTCTTTGTTGTTTTTTTAATAGCGCAAGAGTTGATAAGCCGTAAGAAAATCAACCAGTTAATACAATTAAAGCTGCGTTGAGATTGATTTCAGTCTCGTTAATTAATACGACGTAATTTTTTAAAAGCTCACATTTGTGTTCATATAATCTTTTACATAAATCACTAGATGCTTTGCCTGTGTGCACGACAGTCGAGATTTTGGGAACAAGAAAGTTTTAAAACATTTTAGTGTATTTCTCTTCACCACACAAAAATTGAGTTACAAATTCTAAGTGTCATTAAGTAGAAGCCTATTCCAGATTTGATTTTGATGTTGTGGCGTGAGTAGAAGTTTTATGTTATTTCTTTTTGTTTTGTTTTTGTTGGTAGATTTATGATAGACGTTTTGTGGGGAACGCGTATAAGTACAGACACAAAAGAGGCCCCTAGTTACGTGAGGGCATGTCCGCCGAAAACAGTCACGACTTTGTATCTCCGTTAGCAGCAAAACAGCTTGTCATATCCAGATATTGACCTCTCTTTAACTTGGCCAGAACTGCCTTATGTCAATGTGACGGAAGAAACGCACAGTGGCTAGTCTGTTTTTGGCGATATTCGCTTTGCTCTCGCCAGTGATTCAGTGTCTTGAAGTACAGATTTTTTTCGGGAAGCTATTTTTTCTTATTATTAATATTTTTAATAATTATTCAGTTTTTAATTTCTTTTCGTCTTTCTCTCTTTTGTGTTTTCCTACTTAATTGTTACGAGAACAATCTGCTATCTTTTAAGTGTTTCCTCAACCTCAACACTTTTTTCTGTTTTTCTACGCGTTTAATATTAGATTATTATTATCATAATTACACGTTTAATATTAGATTATTATCATTACAATGTATCATGATATCATAGAAAGGTAGATGTAAAGTAATAAACTAGTTTACTGAACAGCGAATGCTCTTTTCGGAATATTCGTTATGTTTACGTGCAAAAAATATTCTTTATGTTTACGTGCAATAAATTTTTGCAATTGAAATCTGCTGGATTTAAATGCTTAATCTTAACCATGACAGGCTACGTCGGCTTAGATCGTAAAAATTACTAAATACAAAACTCTAGCAAATGAATCAACAAACTGTATAGAAGACACCCTCTTTGAAGCCAAAAGAGAAAGAACACAACTGTGAAATTCAGCAAAGATCAAGATAGCATGCGCGACTCCGTTTCCTTCCTGAAGCAGTTGATTGGCTGTCAAGAAGGTAAAAAATATAATGTTAAAAGATACATTAAATGCTCACAGAAAAGAAAGGGAGGGGATAGAATAGTAGAAAAAAGAGAAAAAATAACGAAAGAAGGAGGATAGAATAACAATAATAATAAAAGAAAAAGAAAGAAAAAAATAGAATAATAAAAAAAAGGAAAGAAAGAGGATAGAATAATAATAATAATAATAATAATAATAATAAAAAGAAAGAAAAAAAAGAAGATAGAATAATAAAAAAGAAGGAAAGAAAGAGGATAGAATAATAAAAGAATGAAAGAGAATAAAATAATGAAAGAAAGAGGACAGTAATAAAAGAAAAAAGGAAAGAAAGAGAGTATAAAAAAGAGGATAAAATAAATAAAGAAAGAAAGAAAGAAAGAAAGAAAGAAAGAGGAAAAGAGGTTAGAATAATAAAAAAGAGAATAAAATAATGAAAGAAAGAAAGAAAGAAAGAGAGAAAGAAAGAACGGGACTATAATAATAAAAGTATGAAAGTGAATAAAATAATGAAAAAAGAAAGAGGACAGAATAATAAAAATAAAAAAATATATAAGAAAGAGAATAGAAAAATAAAAGAAAGAAAGAGGATAAAATAATAAGAAAGAAAGAGGTTATAATTATAAAAATTAGAATAATGAAAGAAAGAAAGGAAAAAGAAAAAGGCTATAATAATAAAAGGAAGAAAGAAAGAGAATAAAATAATAAAAGAAAGAGAAAGAAAACCGAAGAAAGAAAGAAAGGCAATAGAATGATAAAAGAATGAAAGCGGAGAGAATAAAGAAAGAAAAAGAAAAGGGAATAAAATAAAAGAAAGAAATACTTTGCATAGATTAATAAAAGAAAAGAAGAGAAAGTGGATACAATAATAAAAGGCAGACATAAAGAAAAAAGACAAACTAAATAAATAAACGAATAAAAAAGAATGAAAGAAAGAAAAAAGAAAGAAATTAGAATTATAAGAGGAAACATAATGAGAAAATAATAAAAAAGAAAAAAACAGAAAGAAAGAAGATAGAATAATAAAAGAAAGAATGAAAGAAAGAAAGAAAGAGCGAAAGAAAGAAAGAAAAAAGGGACAATAAAGAAATAGAATGAAATAAAGCAGAAAAAAGGGATATAATAATAAAAGAAAGAAAGAAGCAAAGAAAAAACAGAACACTAAAGAGAAAAGGAAAGAGAAAAGGATTAATAAAAAAAGAAAGAAAAATGAAAATAAAAAGGATAAATGAAAGAAAAGAATGAGAAAAAATAAAATGTATAGTAAAAGAAGAAGAGAAAAGAAAAAGAAAAGAGAATGCAAAGAATAAAAAAGAAAAGAAAAAATGCTAATTAACAAAGGAAACGAGAGAAAGCAAAATGGATGGACGAAAGTTAAAAGGAAATAAACTAGAAAGGTTATGTTTACGTGCAAAAATGACTTCTTGCAACTGAAGATTCTTCAAATGCTGTGTGTCACAAGGTTTACTTTTTTTGTTCAGATGAATAAATTTCTGCCACTGCTGAAGACAAACATGTCACCATACGCAAACACTAGAAATTTGATACACACCAGGTACTCACTCATAGAAAAGGTACGTCCATACATCAATAAGTCCTCATTTACGAAACTATGCTAAATTTGGAACAAAGCTGCATGTGTTCAACACCCAGATACTTGAAACAACAAAAATGTGGTTCTACCGAAGGATTCTGAGGATACCATGAACCGAAAATGTGACCAATGACGAATTTCTAAAGACAATCGTAATAAGAACACTAGTTCTTAACACCAGAAAGAGACAGTTGAAATGTCTAGTGCACAAAATGAAGAAAGAGGGCATGGAAAATTTGATACTCACAGGACAGATTAAAGGTAAGGGAAACAAAAGCAACATACAATCTATGAAGCGAGCCCGAGTGAATAGATAGCGAAGCAGGTTTTGGGAGATATAGCAAAAGATAAAGTGTTTAAGTGTTTCAAAAGAAAGGGAAATTGTGGAAAACCATTATCGCCAAGAACAATGATCAAGTAGGCAATCTTCTTTAACATAACTGTGGCTGAACAGAAAAATAAAAATAAAATTTTCTGCCCAGCACAGAAAGCGAGCCCACAACCGTCCGTCAATCAGAGATTTTAGTTTTGAACGGAGATGTCACTTCTCGTGACCGGAATAAAATATCTCAGTGGAGCTCTACAAAACCAACACTCTTAGTTTATTATTCGTTATTTTTTGACCTGTTGCGAGTTCCCTCTCCCTTAGCGAGTATGCTACTCTGAATTTTTGTTGGGTAGACGGGTCTTACTAACTTCTGTTTATTTTACTTTGAAAACGTTTTGTTTAATTTTTTAGTTTGTTGTCTAGGTTATCCATCCCCTCATCTCATATCTTTAAATTTTTAAATTTATTTTTGTATTTTATTTTATATAAATGAAATTTTTGTCATGGGGTTGTTCCCCCTTTTTTAGGTTTCCTCCTGCGAAAATGTAGTATAGTGGTGTATGTAGGATTGTGAAGTGATGGACAGGTTCTTTTGGTGAATGAATAAATAATTTGGCCTGTTGCCAGTGGGAAACATTTTGTCAGTCAACTTTAATAATCACTCTGGGTTTTTACCAAGATAGCAGAGCAAGACAAGAATATAGTACAGTTTAGGAAAAATGAAGGCGATTACTTAATTCGTTAGCGTTTAAACATCGGTTCCTGTATGATCACCGAAGTTAAGCAACGCCAATCCTGGTCAATGCCTATATAGATGACCGCTTGAAAATACCACGTGCAAATGGCTTTGGGAAAATTATAAATCTTATAAATCTGGAATTCGAACTCGGCTCCCCGGTTTCTCGTTCCGAGCCGATATCCACTGTACCACAAATCTAAAATAAAAAATGTACACATATAATGGCTCCATATATGTTTTTCCCTTTGACCATTGCAGATGTCATCTTTTCTTCATATGTCGTATCCCTTCAGGACGTGGGTGATCTTGGACTTCCACTTACCTCTGTCCCATTTCGCTCTTAATATTTTTCCTCTTGGTATCTTTTGCAAGCCTCGCTCCGCTATCTATTTGCTGAAGACCGTCAAATATGTCTCGCGTTGGTTCTCATGTCTATTTCCCTCTATCCATTCTGTGAGTATTAAATTCTCCAAACCTTCCTTACTACGTGTCCCAGACCACTCATCTATTTCCTCCTGATGCTAAATATAAATGTTATTGTTTGCATTCTTTCCGATAACTTCTCGTTATCCACGTGCTCGGTTGATGGTATCCTCAGTATCCTACTGTAGAGCCACATTTCCGTTGCTTCCAGCCTCTTTTAACAGATTTAACATAATTTCAGCAATCTATAAACGTCGGTATTTGATCAAAAAGAAAAGTTTGGACATTTCATTAATTTTGACCTCGACATAAATTGAAAAGAATATAAAATGTTTAACAGACAGACCTTGTCGGTGTTATTTAATAAATATGAAAAAGACAGCATTCCACTTATAGAATTATTGTTAGAGGAACATTTAGATTTTTATTTTTAATTCAATTACCCGCTGAATATCGAGTATGCCCGACTTACCACCATATTACGTTGAAACACCGGTTCCCGTAAGACCACCAACGTCGCGCTTAGTCAATGCCAAGGTGGGTGACTGCTTGGAAATATCAGATGCTGTAAACATGGACGTGCGTGTCGTCTAATGGATAATGGCTTGGAATTGTTAATCGAAGAGTGGTTATATTCACTTACGCGAAAATACCTTTGAGAAAAGTAGGGGTCCACGTTTTCTCACCTAGGTATTAGTTTATCACTAAGGCTATAATTACCAAACCATTATCCCAAAAATAAATTAAAAAATTAAACACGTTAGCTCCCATCCACCCACCGGAGGGCCTTAAAAGCTCACACGTTCCTCCGATGAGACAGTTACCAACTTCTTTTCGATGAGGGTTATTGGGAGTGGGTTACTAGGATTGGTTGATTGTAGTGCGTCGTGAGGACAGAGCGTCTACATCATACGTTACAATAATAATAATAATAATAATAATAATAATAATAATAATAAAAGGTCTTTAACAATAATAATAATGAGATATTGTTTAATCGTATCAACAGATGAGGAAAGTATCCGTGCATATATCTGCAATGTTATTGGTCCTGGCATCTCAGTTTCATTCTCTTTTCGACCGCTATAACTTGTCTTATCTGCTTTACTATAAATACATTCATTGTAATTATTCTGATGAAGTTCCCTCTATGGTACCTTGTCTTCAAGGATTTGAGAGCAGTATTTACATTATTTGTCCGCATCTTTGTTGCCATTTGTATGACGTTTCTATTGTTGTACGCTCCGGCCTTCTTCAGGTGCTAGAAATTTCGATCACTGGGGTATATCATCATCATTCCTTGCGTAAAGTCTCGATTGGAATTCATGAGTTATCTCCCTCTAATCCTGCAAGTTACTTGTTATACACTGCTGTAGCCTGGTATTGAACTCACTACTCTAAGAGTCAAGTCAGGAAATAGCCAACGTCTATAATCCAATCGGGGCTTTACGCAAGTTATGAATTTTTTTTTTAACTATGATATCAGGGATTAAATGTTTCCTCGACTGAGCACAACGTAGGCACGCAAAAACGAACGAAATAAACGGGTTGGGGAAGATGATAAATTTAATTGTTATTTTTTTCTTTTAAGCCTCTTTAACAAAGCTTTTTGTTTTTCTTATTTCAGGTAAGTGATACATTCTTTCGGATAAAAGGTGAAAATCTTCTAAAAGTAAAAGATTCCCTTTATAATTCAAAGATGGACTTTCGCCAAGGTTGGTGCTGCCTGATTCCCTTTTATTTGATTTTTAATCGATTCCGCTGCAATTTTACAAACAGCTATATTGAATATCTTTGTTTTCTTTTAACTAAAACTCCTTCTGTTAGCACGGGTTATTTATATGTATTTAATTAGACTAGCAACTAGTTCCCACCCTTTTACAATAAAACCAATAAATTGTAACTGCTACTTCTACTCTAATAGCTTCTTTTCCCGCAATTCCCGCCTGTGGAATTCCCTTCCCGGGAAGCTACAATCTCCAAGATTTTAAATATAGTCATCTCCTATCTCACCGACTCGCATCCTTTTTCTCGTGCTTTTTTATCCGTCCACTCCACTCTCATCACACCAGTATTTTCAACTTTCTCTTACTAACTACTTGATACCCCCTATAACCTGTCCATCTTTCTCATCACTTTCCACCTATGTAACCCCATGAGCACCAGTGGCGGTGATGCTGTCTTGCTTGGGGTGAAATGATTAAAAAAAATTATTCAAACCTGTTTGTGCCAGTTATGTTTGCCTGTTGGTTGCTTTTTCTAGATGACTTAACTTTCAAATGCTTCGTTGTCGTCAACATGGAAGGGAAGTTTCATTTTTGGTGCCAACTGCATACGAAGCCAGTAGAGGTTGAAATTATTTATTTGACTGAGAATCACTAAAAACATTTTACTGTATGCTTTGTATTATTTTACTATAGAATTTTACGCATTGCATAAAAATGCGCATTATTTTACCATAATAAATTCTATAATGAGCTTAATGCATGATATAGATGTATTGTGCATTATTTAAATCTATTGGACAATGAAATTGTAAACCGCAAATTTTATTCTAGAAAAAGCAATGATATAATGCATGCTACGAAATTGACTTGTTTTTTTTTGTTTTTTTTTTACTATATAAGCAAAACTGAAACTAATGATTTCTATAGAAATGTATTGTCAATTATTTTATACAAATCAAATTAATTTTATAGAATAAATTTTACCGTAGAAAAGCACTGAAGTGAATTTTTACCATCGGTAGCTCTGAAGTTAATTATCATTAATTAATGATTACTGTAGAAATCGCATAAATGTATTTTATTAAATACATTGTATTTTCCTATAGAGAAGCACTGAATTAAAGTATTCTATAAAATTGGTGATTCTTTGTACTGAAATATATATTGCTAAATATTTTATTATAGAGAACAACGAATTTAACACATTCCAGAGAACTGTCATGTGAATTGTTTGACTATAGTAAAATCTTAATTAATTCTACAGATACGTGAATTACTTTAATTGCAGAAGCACTAAAATCTATGTATTCTAAAATATATATATTTTAAAACCAGAAACGCCCAAAATATCTTTAGAAATTGTAAATGCAGTAAAGAACGACTTGACATTACTGCATTTTATAGTGATATTAGTTTACTATAGCAGATGTACATTAATTTACTATAGCAGAAGCTCTGAAATCAATGTATATGATAACAATGTATATTGTTTTACGGTAAAAGGTTTTGAAATGAATGGATTCTACAGAATAGTGTTGAATTATTTTACGATACTAAAATTTTAAAATTAACCCATTCTAAAATTTTTAATTAACCCATTTCCAGTTAGCAAGTTAGAAGAAGTCTTGTGTCGTAGAGAAGGCAAAATTGGGCGTGCTGAAAGAAGCATCCGAGAGTATAGGATAAGTTAGAAAAACCCTAGTGATGTGGAAAAGGGAAGATTGGGCTTGCTGAAAATAAGAAACGTACGAGAGTATAGGATCAGTTACCAGAACCCATGTTATGTGGAAAAAACAAAATTGGGTTTGCTGAAAGAAAGAAACATACGAGAGTATAGGATAGTTTAGAATAACATTTGTGATGTAGAAAAGGCAAACTTGGGCTTGCTGAAAGAAAAAAATATCCTACTGTATAGGACAAATTAGAAGAACTCTTGTGATATAAAAAAGGCAAATTGGGCATGCTGAAAGAAAGAAACATCCGAGCGTATAGGATAAGTTAGAAAAACCCTTGTAATGTAGAAAAGGCAAAATTGGGCTTCATGAAAGAAAAAATATCCTACTGTATAGGACAAATTAGAAGAACTCTTGTGATATAAAAAAGGCAAATTGGGCATGCTGAAAGAAAGAAACATCCGAGCGTATAGGATAAGTTAGAAAAACCCTTGTAATGTAGAAAAGGCAAAATTGGGCTTCATGAAAGAAAAAATATCCTACTGTATAGGACAAATTAGAAGGACTCTTGTGATATAAAAAAGGCAAATTGGGCATGCTGAAAGAAAGAAACATCCGAGCGTATAGGATAAGTTAGAAAAACCCTTGTAATGTAGAAAAGGCAAAATTGGGCTTCATGAAATAAAAATTATCCTACTGTATAGGACAAATTAGAAGAACTCTTGTGATATAAAAAAGGCAAATTGGGCATGCTGAAAGAAAGAAACATCCGAGCGTATAGGATAAGTTAGAAAAACCCTTGTAATGTAGAAAAGGCAAAATTGGGCTTCATGAAAGAAAAAATATCCTACTGTATAGGACAAATTAGAAGAACTCTTGTGATATAAAAAAGGCAAATTGGGCATGCTGAAAGAAAGAAACATCCGAGCGTATAGGATAATTTAGAAAAACCCCTGTAATGTAGAAAAGGCAAAATTGGGCTTCATGAAAGAAAAAATATCCTACTGTATAGGACAAATTAGAAGAACTCTTGTGATATAAAAAAGGCAAATTGGGCATGCTGAAAGAAAGAAACATCCGAGCGTATAGGATAAGTTAGAAAAACCCTTGTAATGTAGAAAAGGCAAAATTGGGCTTCATGAAAGAAAAAATATCCTACTGTATAGGACAAATTAGAAGAACTCTTGTGATATAAAAAAGTCAAATTGGGCATGCTGAAAGAAAGAAACATCCGAGCGTATAGGATAAGTTAGAAAAACCCTTGTAATGTAGAAAAGGCAAAATTGGGCTTCATGAAATAAAAATTATCCTACTGTATAGGACAAATTAGAAGAACTCTTGTGATATAAAAAAGGCAAATTGGGCATGCTGAAAGAAAGAAACATCCGAGCGTATAGGATAAGTTAGAAAAACCCTTGTAATGTAGAAAAGGCAAAATTGGGCTTCATGAAAGAAAAAATATCCTACTGTATAGGACAAATTAGAAGAACTCTTGTGATATAAAAAAGGCAAATTGGGCATGCTGAAAGAAAGAAACATCCGAGCGTATAGGATAAGTTAGAAAAACCCTTGTAATGTAGAAAAGGCAAAATTGGGCTTCATGAAAGAAAAAATATCCTACTGTATAGGACAAATTAGGAGAACTCTTGTGATATCAAAAAAGGCAAATTGGGCATGCTGAAAGAAAAAAACATCAGAGCGTATAGGATAAGTTAGAAAAACCCTTGTAATGTAGAAAAG
The DNA here is from genome assembly GCA_037127315.1 of Ascarosepion bandense. Lineage (NCBI taxonomy): Eukaryota > Metazoa > Mollusca > Cephalopoda > Sepiida > Sepiidae > Ascarosepion > Ascarosepion bandense. The sequence continues at coordinate 594,587 of JBBBDQ010002397.1, forward strand.
GCAAAATTGGGCTTCATGAAAGAAAAAATATCCTACTGTATAGGACAAATTAGAAGAACTCTTGTGATATAAAAAAGGCAAATTGGGCATGCTGAAAGAAAGAAACATCCGAGCGTATAGGATAAGTTAGAAAAACCCTTGTAATGTAGAAAAGGCAAAATTGGGCTTCATGAAAGAAAAAATATCCTACTGTATAGGACAAATTAGAAGAACTCTTGTGATATAAAAAAGGCAAATTGGGCATGCTGAAAGAAAGAAACATCCGAGCGTATAGGGATAAGTTAGAAAAACCCTTGTAATGTAGAAAAAGGCAAAATTGGGCTTCATGAAAGAAAAAATATCCTACTGTATAGGACAAATTAGAAGGACTCTTGTGATATAAAAAAGGCAAATTGGGCATGCTGAAAGAAAGAAACATCCGAGCGTATAGGATAAGTTAGAAAAACCCTTGTAATGTAGAAAAGGCAAAATTGGGCTTCATGAAATAAAAATTATCCTACTGTATAGGACAAATTAGAAGAACTCTTGTGATATAAAAAAGGCAAATTGGGCATGCTGAAAGAAAAACATCCGAGCGTATAGGATAAGTTAGAAAAACCCTTGTAATGTAGAAAAGGCAAAATTGGGCTTCATGAAAGAAAAAATATCCTACTGTATAGGACAAATTAGAAGAACTCTTGTGATATAAAAAGGCAAATTGGGCATGCTGAAAAGCATCCGAGCGTATAGGATAATTTAGAAAAACCCCTGTAATGTAGAAAAGGCAAAAATTGGGCTTCATGAAAGAAAAAATATCCTACTGTATAGGACAAATTAGAAGAACTCTTGTGATATAAAAAAGGCAAATTGGGCATGCTGAAAGAAAGAAACATCCGAGCGTATAGGATAAGTTAGAAAAACCCTTGTAATGTGAAAAAGGCAAATTGGGCTTCATGAAAGAAAAAATATCCTACTGTATAGGACAAATTAGAAGAACTCTTGTGATATAAAAAAGTCAAATTGGGCATGCTGAAAGAAAGAAACATCCGAGCGTATAGGATAAGTTAGAAAAACCCTTGTAATGTAGAAAAGCCAAAATTGGGCTTCATGAAATAAAAATTATCCTACTGTATAGGACAAATTAGAAGAACTCTTGTGATATAAAAAAGGCAAATTGGGCATGCTGAAAGAAAGAAACATCCGAGCGTATAGGATAAGTTAGAAAAACCCTTGTAATGTAGAAAAGGCAAAGTAGGCTTCATGAAATAAAAATTATCCTACTGTATAGGACAAATTAGAAGAACTCTTGTGATATAAAAAAGGCAAATTGGGCATGCTGAAAGAAAGAAACATCCGAGCGTATAGGATAAGTTAGAAAAACCCTTGTAATGTAGAAAAGGCAAAATTGGGCTTCATGAAAGAAAAAATATCCTACTGTATAGGACAAATTAGAAGAACTCTTGTGATATAAAAAAGGCAAATTGGGCATGCTGAAGAAAGAAACATCCGAGCGTATAGGATAATTTAGAAAAACCCCTGTAATGTAGAAGAAACAAAATTGGGCTTCATGAAAGAAAAAAATATCCTACTGTATAGGACAAATTAGAAGAACTCTTGTGATATAAAAAAGGCAAATTGGGCATGCTGAAGAAAAACATCCATAGAGCGTATAGGATAAGTTGAAAAACCCTTGTAATGTAGAAAAGGCAAAATTGGGCTTCATGAAAGAAAAAATATCCTACTGTATAGGACAAATTAGAAGAACTCTTGTGATATAAAAAAGTCAAATTGGTATGCTGAAAGAAAGAAAACATCCGAGCGTATAGGATAAGTTAGAAAAACCCTTGTAATGTAGAAAAGGCAAAATTGGGCTTCATGAAATAAAAATTATCCTACTGTATAGGACAAATTAGAAGAACTCTTGTGATATAAAAAAGGCAAATTGGGCATGCTGAAAGAAAGAAACATCCGAGCGTATAGGATAAGTTAGAAAAACCCTTGTAATGTAGAAAAGGCAAAATTGGGCTTCATGAAAGAAAAAATATCCTACTGTATAGGACAAATTAGAAGAACTCTTGTGATATAAAAAAGGCAAATTGGGCATGCTGAAAGAAAGAAACATCCGAGCGTATAGGATAAGTTAGAAAAACCCTTGTAATGTAGAAAAGGCAAAATTGGGCTTCATGAAAGAAAAAATATCCTACTGTATAGGACAAATTAGGAGAACTCTTGTGATATCAAAAAAGGCAAATTGGGCATGCTGAAAGAAACATCCGAGCGTATAGGATAAGTTAGAAAAAAAACCCTTGTAATGTAGAAAAGGCAAAATTGGGCTTCATGAAAAGAAAAAATATCCTACTGTATAGGACAAATTAGAAGAACTCTTGTGATATAAAAAAGGCAAATTGGGCATGCTGAAAGAAAGAAACATCCGAGCGTATAGGATAAGTTAGAAAAACCCTTGTAATGTAGAAAAGGCAAAATTGGGCTTCATGAAAGAAAAATATCCTACTCGTATAGGACAAATTAGAAGAACTCTTGTGATATAAAAAAAGGCAAATTGGGCATGCTGAAAGAAAGAAACATCCGAGCGTATAGGATAAGTTAGAAAACCTTGTAATGTAGAAAAGGCAAAATTGGGCTTCATGAAAGAAAAATATCCTACTGTATAGGACAAATTAGAAGAACTCTTGTGATATAAAAAAGGCAAATTGGTACGCTGAAAGAAAGAAACATCCGAGCGTATAGGATAAGTTAGAAAAACCCTTGGTAATGGTGAAAAGGCAAAATTGGGCTTAATGAAAGAAAAAAAAATCCTACTGTATAGGACAAATTAGAAGAACTCTGTGATATAAAAAAGGCAAATTGGGCATACAAAAGAAAGAAATATCCGAGCGTATAGATGGAATTTAGAAAACCCTGTGTCGTAGAAAAGGCAAAATTGGGCTTCATGGAAAGAAAAAATATCCCATTGTATAGGACAAATTAGAAGAACTTTGTGATATAAAAAAGGCAAATTGGGCATGCTGAAAGAAAGAAACATCCGAGCGTATAGGATAAGTTAGAAACCTTGTAGAAAAGGCAAAATTGGGCTTCATGAAATAAAAATTATCCTACTGTATAGGACAAATTAGGAAGAACTCTTGTGATATAAAAAAGGCAAATTGGGCATGCTGAAAGAAAGAAACATCCGAGCGTATAGGATAAGTTAGAAAAACCCTGTAATGTAGAAAAGGCAAAATTGGGCTTCATGAAAGAAAAATATCCTACTGTATAGAATAAATTAGAAGAACTTTGTGATATAAAAAGCCAAATTCAAGTATGCTGAAAGAAAGAAACATCCGAGCGTATAGGATAATTTAGAAAAACCCCTGTAATGTAGAAAAGGCAAAATTGGGCTTCATGAAAGAAAAAATATCCTACTGTATAGACAAATTAGGAATCCCAGGATATAAAAAAGGCAAATTGGGCATGCTGAAAGAAAGAAACATCCGAGCGTATAGGATAAGTTAGAAAAACCCTTGTAATGTAGAAAAGGCAAAATTGGGCTTCATGAAATAAAAATTATCCTACTGTATAGGACAAATTAGAAGAACTCTGTGATATAAAAAAGGCAAATTGGGCATGCTGAAAGAAAGAAACATCCGAGCGTATAGGATAAGTTAGAAAAACCTTGTAATGTAGAAAGGCAAAATTGGGCTTCATGAAAGAAAAAATATCCTACTGTATAGGACAAATGTTCAGAAGAACTCTTGTGATATAAAAAAAGGCAAATTGGGCATGCTGAAAGAAAGAAACATCCGAAGCTGCATAGGATAAGTTAGAAAACTCTTGTACGTAGAAAAGGCAAAATTGGGCTTCATGAAAGAAAAAATATCCTACTGTATAGGACAAATTAGGAGAACTCTTTTGATATAAAAAAGGCAAATTGGGCATGCTGAAAGAAAGCTAAAACATCCGAGCGTATAGATAAGTTAGAAAACCCTTGTAATGTAGAAAAGGCAAAATTGGGCTTCATGAAAGAAAAAATATCCTACTGTATAGGACAAATTAGGAGAACTCTCTAGATATAAAAAAAGGTAAATTGGGTATAAAAAAAGCTGAAAGAAAGAAACATCCGAGCGTATAGGATAAGTTAGAAAACCTTTGTAATGTAGAAAGGCAAAATTGGGCTTCATGAAAGAAAAAATATCCTAACAGTATAGTGACAAATTAGAAGAACTCTTGTGATATAAAAAAGGCAAATTGGGCATGCTGAAAGAAAGAAACATCCGAGCGTATAGGATAAGTTAGAAAAACCCTTGTAATGTAGAAAAGGCAAAAATTGGGCTTCATGAAAGAAGAAATATCCTACTGTATAGACAAATTAGGAGAACTTTTGTGATATAAAAAAGGCAAATTGGGCATGCTGAAAGAAAGAAACATCCGAGCGTATAGGATAAGTTAGAAAAAACCCTTGTAATGTAGAAAAGGCAAAATTGGGCTTCATGAAAGAAAAAATATCCTACTGTATAGGACAAATTAGGAGAACTCTTGTGATATAAAAAAGGCAAATTGGGCATGCCAAAAGAAAGAAACATCCGAGCGTATAGGATAAGTTAGAAAACCCTTGTAATGTAGAAAAGGCAAAACTGGGCTTCATGAAAGAAAAAATATCCTACTGTATAGGACAAATTAGAAGAACTCTTGTGATATAAAAAAGGCAAATTGGGCATGCTGAAAGAAAGAAACATTCGAGCGTATAGGATAAGTTAGAAAAACCCTTGTAATGTAGAAAAGGCAAAATTGGGCTTCATGAAAGAAAAAATATCCTACTGTATAGGACAAATTAGGAGAACTCTTGTGATATAAAAAAGGCAAATTGGGCATGCTGAAAGAAAGAAACATCCGAGCGTATAGGATAAGTTAGAAAAACCCTTGTAATGTAGAAAAGGCAAAATTGGGCTTCATGAAAGAAAAAATATCCTACTGTATAGGACAAATTAGAAGAACTCTTGTGATATAAAAAAGGCAAATTAGGCATGCTGAAAGAAAGAAACATCCGAGCGTATAGGATAAGTTAGAAAAACCCTTGTAATGTAGAAAAGGCAAAATTGGGCTTCCTGAAAGAAAAAATATCCTACTGTATAGGACAAGTTAGGAGAACTCTTGTGATCTAAAAAAGCCAAATTGGGCATGCTGAAAGAAAGAAACATCCGAGCGTATAGGATAAGTTAGAAAAACCCTTGTAATGTAGAAAAGGCAAAATTGGGCTTCATGAAAGAAAAAATATCCTACTGTATAGGACAAATTAGGAGAACTCTTGTGATATAAAAAAGGCAAATTGGGCATGCTGAAAGAAAGAAACATCCGAGCGTATAGGATAAGTTAGAAAAACCCTTGTAATGTAGAAAAGGCAAAATTGGGCTTCCTGAAAGAAAAATATCCTACTGTATAGGACAAATTAGGAGAACTCTTGTGATATAAAAAAGCCAAATTGGGCATGCTGAAAGAAAGAAACATCCGAGCGTATAGGATAAGTTAGAAAAACCCTTGTAATGTAGAAAAGGCAAAATTGGGCTTCCTGAAAGAAAAAATATCCTACTGTATAGGACAAATTAGGAGAACTATTGTGATATAAAAAAGCCAAATTGGGCATGCTGAAAGAAAGAAACATCCGAGCGTATAGGATAAGTTAGAAAAACCCTTGTAATGTAGAAAAGGCAAAATTGGGCTTCATGAAAGAAAAAATATCCTACTGTATAGGACAAATTAGGAGAACTCTTGTGATATAAAAAAGGCAAATTGGGCATGCTGAAAGAAAGAAACATCCGAGCGTATAGGATAAGTTAGAAAAACCCTTGTAATGTAGAAAAGGCAAAATTGGGCTTCATGAAAGAAAAAATATCCTACTGTATAGGACAAATTAGGAGAACTCTTGTGATATAAAAAAGGCAAATTGGGCATGCTGAAAGAAAGAAACATCCGAGCGTATAGGATAAGTTAGAAAAACCCTTGTAATGTAGAAAAGGCAAAATTTGGCTTCCTGAAAGAAAAAATATCCTACTGTATAGGACAAATTAGGAGAACTCTTGTGATATAAAAAAGCCAAATTGGGCATGCTGAAAGAAAGAAACATCCGAGCGTATAGGATAAGTTAGAAAAACCCTTGTAATGTAGAAAAGGCAAAATTGGGCTTCAAGAACGAAAGAAACATCAGGGAGTTTAGGATAAGTTAGAAGAAACCTTGTGAGGTAGAAAAAACAAAATTTGGATTACTGAAAGAAAGAAATATCCTAGAGAATAGAACAAATTAGAAAAACCCTTGTGATGTAGAAAAAGCAAAATTGGACTTGCTGAAAGAAAGCAACATACAAGAGTATAGGATAAGTTACAAGCACCCTTGTTATGTAAAAAAGGCAAAATTGTGCTTGAAGAAAGAAAGAAATATCCGGGAGTATAGGATAAGTTATTTGAACCCTTGTAAAGTGGAAAAGACAAAATTTGGCTTGCTGAAAGAAAGAAATATTCGAGAGTATAGGATAAGTTAGAAAACCCCTGGTGATGAGGAAAAATGCAAAATTTGGCTTGCTGAAAGAAAGAAACATCCTAGAGTATAGGGTAAGTTAGAAGAACCCTTGTTATGTAAAAAAGGCAAAATTGTGCTTGAAGAAAGAAAGAAATATCCTAGAGTATAGGATAGGTTAGAATAACTCTTGTGATGTAGGAAAGATAAAATTAGGCTTGCTGAAAGAAAGAAATATCCGGGAGTATAGGAAAAGTTAATAGGACCCTTTTGACGTGGAAAAGACAAAATTGGGCTTGCTGAAGGAAAGAAACATACGGGAGTATAGGATAAGTTATTTGAACCCTTGTAAATTGGAAAAGACAAAATCTGGCTTGCTGAAAGAAAGAAATATCAGAGAGTATAGGATAAGTTAGAAAACCCCTGGTGATGAGGAAAAATGCAAAATAGGCTTGCTGAAAGAAAGAAACATCCTAGGGTATAGGGTAAGTTAGAAAAACCCTTGTGATTTAGAAAAGGCAAAACTGGGCTTACTAAAAGAAACAGAGCTAAGATTAAGGAAAGAAAGCACAAATAACAACGGGAAGAAAATTTAACTTGAGTCTACAGAAACGATAGAAAGTGAGAAGAACCTGCGGTGAAAAGAAAAGGCTAAATTAAGCCTGAGAAAAGAAAGACATCAGAATGAAACTCTGCGTGAATGAAAAATAAATTGAAAAAACACAAGCAGTTACAAATTTTTAAGTATTTGGGAAATGTTTTAACGGAAAACTGGAAGTATGACACAGAGAACCAAATAGACATACATATGAAAATGCCTGTGTAGTCGATTTAGGCATGAGAAAGAAATATAGAACAAATAAAGTGTTGATAATAATGTATTTTTTAGCGCTATACGCTAAGGTATGTAATAATCAAACTCAATGTTTGGTTTTGCGAGAAAGATAGTAAAGAGAAAGACTGAGACATGACTGGCTATAGCTTGAAAAGACACTATAATCGGACGTGTGGGCCTATTTCAGGCGAACCATCATCAGCTTCTGTCTTTAATTCATGTAAAATCTTTTGTACAATAAAGACGGAAGCTGATGATGGTTTGCCTGAAATAGACCCACACTTCCGATTTACCATGAAATTACGTGTCTGCCTTAATTTTTCTTATATTTACTCTATATGTATTTATATACATATATATTTAGAGCTCGGTTAGAGTTATCCTTCTACTGTATGTACAGGATACTCCTCCTTTGGATTATTCTATATCTACACCGCATGCGGATATATATATATATATATATATATATATATATATACATATATATATATATATATATATATATATATATATATGACCTTAAAATATTTTGTAAGATCTGCAGTTGAGTATAACTGAATTGATAAAAAAATATTTCATTATAATGGGTTTAAAATTGTAAAACAATGGAAAATATGGAAAATAAAAAATAGATCGATATCGGTCATTATGGTATTATTATAGCTATGATAAAAGATATTTATGAATAGTTTGTGAAAACATATTTAAAACAGTGGTTTCTGTTAGAATCGGTGCCAATGATTGGTGTTCGTATCCAGATAAAATCTACGAATACAAATGAACATTTGTGAAAGGACAATGTACTCATAAGGTCATATATATATATATATATATATATATATATATATATATATATATAAACAAGTGACAGATGAACTTAATTCGTTTCTACGGAGAAATAGATGTATGTAGATATAGATTGGGTACATAAGGCAATGTGATTTAAATGTATGTATCAAACATCTTTCCCCTGCCATTAATCCTATTTTCCAAGAGTAGAAATTATGCTCACGCTAATTCCAGCTGAGTGGGTCACGTGACTGTTAGAAACTGACACGTCTTCACAAAAGCACACAGAGCTGAACTGCTATGTAATATCCAACATCCGGAAATATGGATACACCAAGGACAAAACCGTCTTTGATAATGTCCACAGAAGTAACCGAAAGCGCTTGGGAGAATAACAATTATGGACAATTTTATTTTCCGTCTCTTCTACAAAACGATAAAACGTTTGGATGCTAGAAACAACTGAAATATATTTTCTCTGTTGGCCACATTTAATGAAATGTTACTGCCCCCCCCCACACACACTCATATATATATATATATACATACATATATATATATATATATATATATATATATATATATATATATATATATATATAAAACCAACCTTTCTCGCCCCAACCTCTTTTTTATTTTTATTTTTTTTAGTTTTTACTTTCCAAATCGACGTGTCAGCAGTCTGACCAACTTACGTAGAGTATCTTTGAGTTGACATCCGTTCTTAGCGTACGCTTTGATTATATGTATGTGTACATGTTTATGTATGTATGTGTGTGTGTGTGTATTCGCCTAACTGATGTAATGATTCATTTTTTCTTAAACTTTTACTTTTAAGGGACCGATCTTTACTTTTATTTCGTTTTATTCGGGATTTTTATTTGTGAATTTCATTCGTGTTAAATCTTCTCTACAATAAAGACGTAAGCTGAAAATGGTTCGCCTGAAATAGGCCTATACTTTCACTTAACCATGGAATAACGTGTCTGTCTTAATTTTTACACACACACACACACACACACACACACACACACACACACACACACACACACATATATATATATATATATATATATATATATATATTAAAATAAAACTTCAAAAATTTCAAGTGTTGGGTGATCATTTCTGCGAACTACATTCGCTTCGTCAGCGATCTTTTATTATGGAAAAATTCAAAAAGTTTTTCATACACTGGAAGTTCACTTAAAAATAAGGAAAATGAAAGAAATAAAAAGTGGGAGGGGAAATGATGAAACAGAGAGGAAAGAGTATTTTAAAATGCAGACGTCCAAACGCAGGTTTCAGAGGGTGGAATATGAGAGAGAAATAGCGTAATGGATTCAATCTATCTGTCAAGGAGACATTCAAAAAGTATGTATGTGTGAAGAAATAGGAGCTTCTTTTCTCGCACTTCCCGCCTGTGGAATTCCCTTCCGTTTACTTGCTTCCCCGACAGGTACAATCTCCAAGAATTTAAAAGTGAAGTCAATTCATCTCCTATCTTACCAACTTGCATCCTCTCTCATGCTCCTTTCTCTGTTCATTCCACTCTCATCAATATTCTAATCCTTCTCTTACCCACTTTCTGTAAGTAGATTCGTTTTGAGCCTATCTCTTTCTCTTTGACATACGTCTTACGAAAAAAACTAACTACAGTTAGTGTTTTTCCTCTCGCGTTTACGAAAAATTGGTCGTGTTGAGTTTGAAAAAAAATGGAAGACTTACAAAAAGTCATAATTCAATTAATGAAAACTCAGTTGAATCGACAATAAAAAATCGACGAGCAGTTACAACAACAATTATTTATGGAGCTACATAAACAACAAATGGATTTGCAAGAACAAGCCTTTAAAAGGACCGAGGAACGGCAAAATCAAATTGAAGAGTTACTTCTTAAATCATTAAATCGCAAGCAAACTATAAATCACTTTTTTTTAAAATAAAAGATGGAAGTGCCTAAATTTATTCAAAGAGGATCAGCAGGACTATTTAACATTTGCCGCTACGGTAACGATTTCAAATTTACCGGAATTATCTACTGACGACTTTGCTCAAAGCCTGGTCTGGGCCGGAGACGCTGAAGTTAGACGTCGACTGCTAACAAAACCAGAAAATGAGCCGGGCTTAACTCTCCAAAAAAAAAAAACCAAGAACAAAAAATAAAATAAGGCAGACACAGTCAAACGATAAGGAAGATGGAAATTTGCGCAAATATGTAATCGCTCAAATATTAAATAAAACAATTAAATTCTAGCTGGACAGTGGATCTGACCTGACGATCATAAATTTGCATACGTGGAGGCGACTGAAAAAGCCAACTCTATTGAGAACTAACAAAATGGCATGCTCTGTGACAGGTGAAAAAAGTAAACATTTTAGGAGAAGTATTTTTCACGGTAACATTAAATGGAACAACTACAAAATTGAGAGCATATGTGATGAAAAATACTGAAAATTTGTTCGGTACAGATTGGATTGAAAAGTTCAATCTGTGGGACTGTTCAATGAGTATGTTCTGTCGCAAAATAGAAACGACAACATCCAACAATGAAGAACTGAAACTGGAACTAAAGGAAAAATTCCCGGAGGTGTTTTCAGGTGGTTTAGAAAAATGCATAAAAAAAAGCTCAATTCAAGTTAAAGGATAATGCGCAGCCCGTGTTCAAACATTAATAGACGAAGAATTAGACAGATTAGTAAATACAGGTATCCTGTCTAAAATTGATTTTTCGGAATGGGCTACTCCAGTGGTATACGTTAAGAAATCAAATCAAATCAGAGTATGCGACGGGTTTGAAATCAGAGTATTCGACGGGTTTGAACGCCTCGTTAAAAGACCAACATTATCCTCCATCTAGCCCCGAAAAAATATTCAACAAATTAAACAGGAGCACTGCAAAGCTTTTTAGGCCTAGCAAATTTCTATCAAGTATTCATAAAGAACATGCATAACATGAGAGCTCTGTTGAATGATATTTTAAAGAAAGATAAAATCTGGAATTGGACACCAGAATGTCAATCAGTATTCGAGAAAATAAAAGATACACTTACGTCAAACCTTTCCCTCATCCACTATAAGCCAAAATTGGATATTATACTAGCGAGCGATGCCAGCTCTTATGGATTGGCGCCTGTATATTACATAAATGTCCGAACGGAACGAGAAAACTGACAGCGCCTGCTTCCCGATCTTTGTTACCGAGAGAAAGGCAGTATTCCCAGATCGAAAAAGAAGCATTAAGTATAATCTTTGCTATGACCAAATTCCACTAATATCTGGATGACAGGCATTTTACTCTACAAACCGATCACAAGTCGCTGCTGACGATATATGGAAGTAAAAAAAGGATTGCCGGTGTACACCGCTAACAGACTCATTCGATGGGTAACAATATTGTTGAAATACAATTTCAAAATCGAGCATTTGTCTTCCAAGAATATTTGCCAAGCTGACGGACCATCCAGACTATTTCCTAAAAATAAAGAGTTTTTCGAAGACTCGATAATTGCAACATTGAGAACGGATTGCGAAATAAGAAACATGATCGCCAACACTATAAAAGAGCTCCCAGTTACATTATCCGATATTAAGAGGGAGGCTCTGATAGACGAGTTCATTACGTCTACTAAGAATAAAATTTACAAAAAAGACCCAAGTGTGCCTGAGGTTTTTTCTCTTTGTGATGAGGTACTATTATACAACGAAAGAGTGGTGATACCAAGAAGTTTACAAAAGAAAATCCTTCGGGACTTTCAACCTGGAAAAGAACGAACTAAAAGCCTCATGCGATGTTATGTCTACTGGCCTAACATGGACAGAGATATCACAGACATGATTGACGCATGCAAAGAGTGCGCGTTTTCTGCTAAATCTCCACCAGTTACGTGCAAACCTTGGCCAAAGACAGACCAGTTATGGCAGAGGATACATGTCGATTTTGCGGGACGTTTCGGCGTTGTGGATTGCGTAGTAACTGATAAGAGAATGCAGTTCACATCTTGCAAATTCAAACAATTCTGCAGAACGTTTCAAGTAAACTATATTACGACTCCACAATATCACCCAAGGTCCAATGGGCAAGCGGAACATTTCGTCGACACATTGAAATGAGCACTTAAGCACAGGGCACACCTACTGAGAAGGCTCTGCAACAGTTTCTGCAGGTGTATAGAATTACTCCAAATCCCAATACACCAGTGGAACTTTTACCGGCAGAAACGATGTTTGCGAGAAAAATCACATCAGTTTTTGACAAACTTATTCCCAAGAAAGCTAAATTCAAAAAGACAATCACACTTCCCAGGAAACGTTAATCTTGTGGCGAAAAAGTGCTTTTCAAAGTATACAAAAATAACATGACGTTTTGGGAAGTGGGCACTATAAAACAAAGAGTGGGAGATCTGTTCTACATGATACAAGGTCCGAAGAATATATATAAGCGCCACCAAAATCAAATAAGGAAATGTCAGACAACAGACATAAACGATTCACCACCGTCAAATGAAGAACCGATAGATATTCATCTTCGAGAATTTCGACCTCGAGGCACCCCAAGCTTTGCTCGAAAGAAAGTGATCCCGTAGGAAAAGGAAGTTCACAGATCCTTTCATTGTCGACCTTAAACGAAAAAAATATTAAACAGCTTTTCGGGGGAAAAGCTCTTGGAAGTGGGTGTTGTGGTGAGTTACCCACTTAATAATGGACTCTTCTTTGCTTATATTAATCGTGAGTTAATTACACTCGAGGACAGAGCCGGGACGACAGACACTGGTTTCCAGTACGACTTCAGTTCAACTCATCTGTTTGTTTTTTCTCTCTCTCTCTCTCTCTAATTAACTCTCGAAATCTCTTTCGTTCTCGCATATTCTATTTTTTCTCTCTCTTTTACACTTTTCGTCTTTTGTCTGTTTTGTCATCTTTTTCTTTCTGCTTATCATTCTCCTTTTCTCTTTTTCTTTTTTATTTTTTTAATCATATCACCCCAAGCAAGGCGTTAACGCCACTGATGTGCAGGGGGCTACATCAGAGTGAGAAGATTAGAAAAGAGAAAATCGGAAACCGCATCCAAAACAGGAAACAAGTGATGAGCCTCTTCACCTGTTCAATAGATGTGGTTGGAGTGTGAACCGGGAGATAGTTTAGTCTATCTACTCCAATTGAAAAAAAAAATTGAAAAAAACAATTGAAAAAAACAAAACAAAAACAATGTGAGATTAGAAAAAAGTAAACCGGAAACCGCATATCAAACAGGAAACAAGGGATGAACAAGTTTGTCGGTCATTTGTAGCCAATTTATTATTACTCTTTCTCTTTGTATCTGTTTGTATCTCTTGTTGACGTAATATATGTTCTTGGCCTATCACCGTGTTGACCCATTTTTTTATGGTCCCATACCGGGTCCATATCACTATTGGTATTTGTTTTTCAATTTTGGTATGGCCGATTATAATAAAAAAATTTGTACCATTAAAAAAAAAAATATTATATATATATATATATATATATATATATATATATATATATATATATATATATATATATATATATATATATATATATATATATATATATATATATATATATATATATATCATACGCTAAAAGTCAGCTTCCTTCTACCGAGCGGCCATAGCTCAGAGGTAGTATCGCCGACTGACGCTAATTCGGTCGGGTTTCAATCCTGGGTAAAAGCAATCGGATGTTTAACCTTACTGATGAGCTGTGATACAGAGAAACAGATCTGTCTGCGGATGACTATATATATATATATATGAATCCTCAGAAAACGTGCCAATAATTTGGCGATTAAACAGAGGCTTGTGACGTTTTTCTTTGGAAAGGGAGTTGCAGGGTAAAACAATTCATCAACAAGGGCGCTTAGACCCTTTTGTATTCTGTCAGCAATGCACCATTTTCGGCCTGTGTAAATAAACAGTATAACCGCGACTCCGATGCTTACTGGGTGGTTTCAGTGAAATAACTATTTCCCAAGCATCTGCATCATTAAATCGGATATGAGTCTCACTTTGTTAAGAGCTTCAGTCCCAATTAGCGTTCAAAACTAGGAGCCATCTTGAAAGGAGACGTGTCTATGGTAAAAGGTCGAGGTGTGCCCTCCATGGAATTGAACATTATTTCCGTTTCTGTTCCTATAAATGGGGTGAGAGACAATTTGAGGCATTTATCAGGATTCGAAATCGCGATTAGATAAATGACATGTGAGTCATAATGAACCGTTTTTTTTTTTTTCAAAGAACAGCATATTAAAAATTCAGTAATTTCTGTATTCGGCCTAATGTCGGACCATAATAAACAAAAGTAGCCTCCTAAGTATCACTCCACAAAAACACTTAATCGAAGAGGGAAAAATGAAACCCCTTCAACATGGAATCCACCATGTTTTACCTCAAATCGATATAAAAAAATTATATTCAACTAGTTATCATCGTTGTCTTGGCGATTTATTTTATAAGCCTTATCGTACAGTCGAATTATCTCTAACATTTAAAATACGGAGTGACATGAATGATACCCATTCACTTCTCGTTACTATGACAATAAGAAGCAAAGAAGCAGTGGTTAATATATTGCATTTAACAGGCGATATTTCTACACAGGAGACATTACAGTGGATTTTTTCTTGAAAAACGAACTAAAATACAATTAATAGACATAACTGTTTACGTTTATTTCTTTAAATTAATCTCACGGAAATTCAAATATACCTTAGTTCTTTCTTTTTTCTGTTCTTTCTCTCTTACTTTTTTCGGACCTCTCTCTCTCTCTCTTTCTTTTTTGTTCTTTTTCTTTTTTCTGTTCCCTCTCTTTTTCTTTTTTCTGTTCTCTTTCACCTTCTGTTCTCCCTCTCTCTCATTTTTCTGTCCTCTTTCTTTTTTTCTGTTCTCTCTTCCTTTCTTTTTTTTGTTCTCTTTCTTTTTTGTTTCCTTCTCTCTCTTTTCTCTCTTTTCTTTTTCCTCTGTTTTTTTCTCATTCCTCTGTTTTTATGTCACTCTTCCTGTCAATGCTTTTTTAAACACACACGTATATATATATATATATATATATATATATATATATATGTTTGTGTGTGTGTGTGTGTGTGTGTGTGTGTGTGTGTGTGTGTAATTACTATGTTTGGATATTTTTTATATTTTATTTATACCTGTGATTTGCTTCTAGTTTTTATCGGCGTGCAAAGCGACACTATGCGTTTTGGCTCGAATATACATATGTTAGCCAATCGCACATTATTAGGAACGCGGCCTATTGTACGATACTTTGTTTACCCAAAATGCATCATTAACCAGCGTACATAAATAGAGCAAAAACAGAACACATGGCCTGAAGATTGCGTTCATGCATGAAACAATGTCTCTTCTCGGTGTTGACCTCAGTTTGTTTGTTCTAACATGCAAGAAATTGCTTACACACACACACACACACACACACACACACACATATATACATATATATATATATATATATATATATATATATTTGAATATAAATTTTAATGGTAAAAAATTTTATTATTGCGTTAAAGACAAAATGTTTTTAAATATAATTGGCCATGCCAAATTTTAAAATAAATACACCAGTCGACCGTAAAAGGGGAAAAAATTATGAAAGTATTCATTTCACACATAACAAATATATTATTTTTTTATTTTAGAATTTGGCATGGCCGATTATATTCAAACATTTTTGTCTTCAACGCCATAATATATATATATATATATATATATATATATATATATATATATATATATGCAGGGAAAATTAATTTTCTCTGTATAACTCCACTCTCTTAATAATAATTTAGATGTTCTATGTTCACTGAACATTAAATGTTCATCCTTTGATAATGGCTTATGTAAGCCGAAAGCTCAGACCTGATAAAAAAATCAACAATTATTGCGATTTCTTGTCGTCTTTCCATGACAACACTATCAAGCTAATCAGATCATACGAACGGATCTTACACAAAATAAATAGACAGAACTTGTCTATATTATTCAATGAAAACCTGTATTAATGAAAAAATGCTGCCAAAATACACACACACACAATATATATATATATATATATATATATATATATATATAATAAAACAAATCCCGACATTCAAATTCGTTGAATGGCCATTTCTACGAGAAATTTCTACGAGAAATTCCTCGTGTCATCAGCAAAATGACAAAATGAACAAAGATATTTTATCGGGGGAAGTACAAAAAAATTTCATCACTAAAAATTAAAGGGGTGGGATTAATAAGAAAGCAGACAGATATCAATGTCTATTTTCATTTTTAGATTTTTTGAAAACCTCTACTCCTTAACTGAGTCGAGAGTTAAAAGTTGAAATTCAGCCTTGTCTGGTCGAAAGAAATGGTAGGAGGAAAAAAGAAAAAGAAAAAGAAAGGAAGTAAAAGGAAGAAAGTAAAAAAAAGGGAAGGGGTGGTTGACAGGGAAGTAACCTAAGAAAGGAAAAAAAAAGAAAAAAAAACATTTTCATAGAAACAAGGGGAATTGTTATAAATCGAGTTAAAAATAAATTATAGCAGTTTTTGGTTTAAATAAATGGAATAAATATTATAGAAAAGTTTTTTTTTAATCGTGTCACCCCAAGCAAGGCATTCCACTGCCACTATAGCGCAGGGGGTTACATAGAGGGATTGTTTATGGGAAATGTCAGAAGGAGGGTGATAGAGGATTTAGGATGTACATAGGGAGAGAGTTGGAGAGAGTGGGTGTGAGTTAGTGTGTTAGGAGGTGTCTATTGACCTTACATTTAAACTCCTGGAAGTTGTAGCCGTCGGGGAAGCAAGCATGCGGTAGGGAATTCCACAGGCGGGAAGTACGAGGAAAGAATCTGTTGGAGTAGAAATTGCGGTTACATTTCATCGGTTTCACTGTAAAAGGGTGGGACCTAGTTGCCAATCTAGTATCTCGTGCAAATTCGCATTTAGGGGGCACCAGTGATTTAAGTTCGTCAGAGCAGAAGCCATAAAAGTATTTATAGAAGAGGCACAGGGAAGCCACGTCACGCCGGTGAGAGAGATACTGCAGGCGGTCAGCCAAGTCGGTATCAATCACATTAGGAAAATTTGATATACAATTTAAACTGAAATATAAAACTAGATTTAAATTAAAAAAATAAAAATTAATAGAAAATTAATAAAAATTAATAAAACATAAAAAGCATAAAAAATAAAAATAAAAATATAAAAAATAAAAAATAAAAAAATAAAAAAATTTAGCTTAAGGAGTATATCAATTCAACAAGTGTACACACACACACACACACACACACACACACGTATATATATATATATATATATATATATATACATACACGCATATATATAGATGCATATATATACATATATATATAAAAATATATATACAAAAAACACACAACCTCACATACACACACACACCAACACCCTACTACACGCAAATAAAAGCCTACACACATACACACACTTATATATACGCACATACACATTCCTGAAAATAAATTACTTAAAAAGCTAAAGGATATTCGCAATTTACGAGTTAAATTCGATTCTAATTTTATTTGAAAACTTTAAGAAACTAATTAAAGGCGGCTTAGTACATTTTATTATATTTTATTATATTTAATGTAATGGCCCTGGTAAAAAAAATCTTCTCAAGACCCCAAAAATATATATATATATGAAGGGGCAGGAAAAATGGGGTGGGGGAATTAGTCCAAGAATTCTTACTCGTTAAATGATAGATACTAAAATAGGAAAAAGGAAGAAGAAATCTATAAGGCTGGGATCAGTCATTAGTAGAGGGGTTCAAATTTACTAGTTAAAAATTAAATTAATTAATTAATTAATCAATTAAAAATTTATTTATTTTCCTAGACTAAATTTAAAATTTACCTCTAAGTATAAACGTTCACAAACTTCGCCTTATGGCGGCATTTACTAATGAATTCTTTACTTAAATTCAAGAGTAGGTGCTGGTTAAGATATTTTAATATTTGTATTTTTTCCTGTAATCATAGATTGCAACTATCGTAAAAATTCCCAGGGATAAGAGCTGACTATGGGGTTTAGCCCTTCTTCTTTCATTTTCCAAAATCTTCGTGAAAGAGCTGTTTGATATGTCTTTGTTCATTTTGTTATTTGAAATAAAATCATTGCTGATGACACGAGAAATTTCTCGTAGAAATGGCCATTCAACGAATTTGAACATTGGAATTTGTTTTATTTTATAATTGGCTCTGTAATTTGAATATAAATTGCATTGAATCCTCCACCTTGACCAGTATTAATATTAATGTAATTAATATTAATTAGGATCGGATTTTTGGGATTTACCTACCTGCTTTTCCTTTTGGATTTTATATAATATATATATATATGTATATATATATATATGTATATATATATATATTCCGTAAAACTTAAGAATCAAATAATTGCATCTTTGGATGTCCAAAACTTATTCACAAATGTTCCCGTCCAGAAAACAATTGACATCATTATCCGTGATGTATACAACCATGCTACTCTCCCATCAATTAATATTAAACCCACTATATTAAAAAAAACTATTATTAGCATGCACCACACAAGTACCCTTTCACGATCCCTTAGGCAATATTTATACACAAATAGATGGTATTGCGATGGGATCTCCTTTAGGTCTCCTCTTTTCTAATTATTATATGGCAAATCTAGAAAATAAAATAATTAATGACAACAATAAGCCCTCTATATATGTAAGATACATAGATGACATTTTTGTTTTAGCTAAGAATATCGATCAAATTAAATATCTTAAAAACAAATTTGAAAGTCACTCCGTCCTCAAATTTACATTAGAACTTAATATTAATAACAAACTCCCATTCTTTGATGTATTCATTGATTCTAGCACACATAAATTTACTACTTCTCTATATAGGAAACCAACTAGCATAAATTCGTGTCTTCTTAATTATAATAGTGAATGCCCCCAACGATATAAGTTAGCTGTTATAAAAAACTTACTTCAACGCACACAAATGATATCTTCTTCCAAATCTATATTTTATAAATAATTACACAACATTAAGCAAACACTAGTCAATAATGGATTTCCTAACTCCGTTATTGATCAACAAATTAAAATGTATCTCAACAAAATTAACAATAGCTCTAACAATAATGATAATATTAATAATAATGGTTTACATCAAAATAAACATAACACTATTAACTTATACTATTGCAACCAAATACATAATAATTATAAACAAGATGAAAAAACTCTCAAAAACATAATACGTAGAAATGTTAACCCAGTGGAAAGTAATAATCAAATTAAACTCATTATATATTATAAAAAGTTTAAAACAATTGACCTCATAGTCTATAATAACCCAACAAGCACTAAACTAAATTCTTTACAAAAAACCAATGCAGTGTACCAATTTACATGCCCATTCAGAGATTGCATCTCTGATACTAATCAAAAACCTAGTACATATATTGGTTTTACTACAACCACGCTCTCCCGTAGATTTACATGTCATCTTTCTGATCAGAGTACTATTAAACAACATTTCTCTGAAAAACATAAACATGTAGGTAATATCAGACAGATTTTGGTCAACAATACGGTGATCTTTACTCATACACACAGTAAGAGGAACCTGCAGATATTGGAGGCCATGTACATAAAATCAAAACAACCAACACTCAATAAAATAAACTTTAAAACAGGAAATAACATATTACATTGCATTTGACTAGATGGTTTTGTTGTCATTTCGCGCTATCCCGCGGTATGACGTCATAAAACCGCATCGCAAACTTAAGAACTGCGTTTATTATTTTTGGTAACTATTGCGTTGCCAAGCAGAGTTTTATGTCAACACAAAATAAAATCGTCGGTGATGATGGATGTTATAATATTTCACTCTAAACAACCTCTCTGAAGATGGCTCATGTGAGCCGAAAAAGAAAACCAATAAATAATTATCCAAATTTTGGAGAATTTTTGTCTTTATTTTCAACTGAAATTAAAGCAAAAATACGACGTTTAGAACGGCTCATGATTAAACATAATAGACATTCATTGTCTCTTATATTTAATAGCATATGTTTAGAAAATTACTTGCTGCCTCGATATACTAAATATATATATATATATATATATATATATATATATATATATATATATATGAGCCTGAGCAGTTGTGAAGAAAGTCTGCCCTCGCACAATTAAATAATTCTATATGCGAGTGTTTTTAGAGATGGTTTTTGTTGTGTTGAGTGTATTTTACTTGCAGATGGTTGATTTTATTTTACCTTTTCTACTGCTTTATATTAACCCCATTTTAGGGTGCGTGAATAAGTGTCTATTTCAAAGTTGACATGACTGTTCAGTTAAATGACAAATTTTTCTTTCTATCATATATATATATATATATATATATATAAATTCCAACAAAAATAACTTTGATATTACAATGAGATCTGCCAGGTCTTCAAATTTGGTTGGCTTATTTGTACTATACAGTCTTACATTCCATAAGGATATAAATAGCGAAGATATTGGATTATACAGGGACGATGGCCTTATGGTAGTAATGAATTCCACAGATTTTAAAATAGTTAAAAATAGAAAAGTAATATATAGAGAATTTAAAAACCTAATGTAAAACTAACTATTAATGCAAATATAAAAAGTAGATATCGTGGATGTGACTTTAGATTTAGAAAATAATATATACCAACCATATAAAAAACTAAAATCAAATATTAAATTGAACACATTATCGCACAGGGATAAATAACAAACATATTCTCATCTTTTTTTGTAATTATCGTGCATCTGATTGCAATAGAAGAGTTTAATATGTTTAGGGTCTTTTGTGGAAGTACCATATTTTGTTTGATATGTATTGTGGTTTTTGAAATTTCGTCTTATTTCTTCTTCTACAATGTCAGTCAGTCAGTTAAGTGCCATACGTGATACATGCTTTGGCGATCATGTCTCGAAAGAGACATGACTGACTGGGAAGAAGATTGCCCCACAGTAGGTTGCCATTACTTTCTGCGGTAGACTGGTTGCCAGCCAAAGCTATAGAACCCAATCTGTCCTGTTATTTAACCGATAACTGGAAGGAAGAGACGGAGTAATACCTTTCCCAAGGGTATTTGCGCGTAAGTGAATGCAATGAATTCAACTGGAATTCGAACTCGGCTCCCCGATTTCTTGTTCCGAGCCGATATCCACTGGACCACAACGCACATCCACAATCTACAATGTAGTTTTTCAAAAATAATAACAAATATGGCGTCCGTCTGTTTACATTGCGCAGATCAGTACGAAAATTTCAGTGACTGTGCAGGCCAACATTTTGTGAAAATTTTGTGTGAATTGATTGGACGGTTTTTGAAATATCAGAAAAAAGTTATCCCGACAATCATTTTGCACGCAGTTTATATGATTTCTTTCTTCTGAAGATATTGAACATCTAAGGTTATCGACTTACAATCCAGAATCAAAATGGCCTTTGCCTCAGGCGACACTTGGCGGGAAATCAAAGATTGAATTATCAGACATCTTGGTTCCTTTAATATACTTTTCCTCATTCCGGTTTACTATTGCACGTCACAGATACGTCTGAAATAGTATGAAGGAGTGTCTGGATCTAGGAAATAACATTCTCGCGTTGATCCGATATATCTTGAGGGAATTCCCTCAGCATACTTTTTTCATTTGCAATATATAATCAAAATAGCCTAGTAATGATACTTGAGTGCTTCCTGATTGAAGAGTCAAGATGTTCATGTTCAGTGCAGAAATATACGCCAGGAACTGGTCTTGCCTCACAGTGAGATAAACTTAATAAACAACATTGTAGACCACAAAGAGACGCGATTATGAAGAACGGATAACTTACTATGCAATCTGATTTTATTTGTGCTTCAGCAGTGCAAAATATCGAAATAATGTTCTTTTAAAGTGTCTTCGTTGAAAACAATAAGTGAGGCAGAAGACAAGGGATTCTTCAATGTTTCACCTTGTTAGTTTTATGAGAGAAGGGTTGTTTACAGGAACGACACCCAGCATCTAGGCTGTATATTTGTCCAAATTAGAAGACCGATCTGTTTGCCTAAGACAAATATCGACATAAAAGAAGTATGACGCTGTCGATTTATACTAATGGATAAATATTGTGGGAAGACTAAACAGAATCATTTCTTTTTAAATTTACAAACTTAAAATGCGTACATGAATACTAGCTTTGTCTAGGCTAAATGGTCTGGAAAGTCCGTAGAAGTACTGCGTTCTTCCAAACGGGGAAACGCTACCG
Source organism: Ascarosepion bandense (assembly GCA_037127315.1). NCBI lineage: Eukaryota > Metazoa > Mollusca > Cephalopoda > Sepiida > Sepiidae > Ascarosepion > Ascarosepion bandense. The sequence goes on from JBBBDQ010002397.1 coordinate 617,043, forward strand.
AATTTTAAAAGTAAAATTCAAACTTCTAACCTCTGATTTGTATATTGATCACTGACCTTAGTAGAATATGCACAAATATCTTACCCGCTAATCAGGACCGAAATTGCAATATTAATCGGCGTTAAAATGTTTGTTGCACACAATGCACCTTCTGCTACTGCATGCTTATAGTTGCTACGATTGGGGTCACTGGGTCGAATTTGATCGCGCCAGTTTTCTTCCTTTAGTTGCAGTGTAAAATTGGCTGCTCCGCTAACAGTGTGTACAAAGGAAGAACAAAAACCAGTGATCTCATTCTGCAGAGATGCTATCCCATCGATGATAACTCGCCGGTTCACCATTACCATCTCACGAGCTTGCTGAATCTTCTCGTCGGTGGTGGAGGTTGACGGACGTCCTTTTTCTCCTTCGTGCGTCTTGCTAATTTGGCCACTTTTAAACTCTTCTATCCACTCATACACACTTCTACGATGTAGTGCACTACTGACATAATGTATTAAAAACCAACGATGAATTTCAGTTTCTTACACACCTACGGAACGAAGAAAGCGAAAGAACTTTGCTCTTCGTTCCTGATTGAGGCACACTGATAGCAGAGTGGCCATGTTTAAATTATAACAGTAAGAAAATTGGTACGATCAAGCTTACATCAAGATCACAGGATCACAATAGTACCAACTATAAGCCTGTATAAGCAGAAAACAGTATGACAAGCCTAAATATATTAAAGCGAAAACGTGGATGATATTTATTTACCCTCTTAGATAAAAAAATTAATGTTGCATAGATATGTTCCATGACGTGAAATCATGCGCGATAAGTGTTAAATAACAACTGGAACAATTGTTTCACAAAAAAATTACAATCATATTTAAATATTAAGTGGCAAATCCACCATGCCACACGAATGAGTTAGCTAAGGAAAACCACTATGTGTCACGAATATATTACAAGTTTTAATGAAAAACGAAATTAAACCATACCATTGCTGAAGATGCAGAGGAGCATTATTTTGTTGTCCGGAAAGTTCATGATTGTTAGTATTTAATATTCCAACATGTTAGAACATATCAACTTTATCGACAAATATAATGTGCTTACATTTCCGGTTACAACACATTTCAAATTAACCCTTGAGACATTGATTAAAATTACCTATTTCGCGTCAATTTTTAATCTCTGGGAGATTATAAGGTGCACTTTAGACACATGATGCTTTTTTATAACCGTAAAGGCCTCGAAAGCAAAAATATATAAAAAACAATGCTGTGTCCTGTGGAGGTGCTTTAATTGCCTGAACTGTATGGAAGTGGTTTGCTAAGTTTGGAGTTGATGATTGTAGCCTTAGTGATGAAGAACGCTCAGGCAGACGCTCCCACGACAGATGACGACCATATCAAGACAGTGATTGACAATTACCCTCATAACACAACCCGGGCACTGCTGAAAACACTATATTTATCAAAATCCACAATCTACGAACATTGGGTACTTGGGTACTCCATTCGGTACAATGTTTGGGTACCAATGATTTGAGTAAAAATAATTTTTGGATTGACTTTTCTATCTGATTTGCTGCATAAATATAATGATTCTTATTTAAGCAACTTGTGACGGGTGATGAGAAATGGATTTATTAAAACAATGTTCAGTGAAAACAATCCTAGGGTAAGCGACGTGAACACACTTTCTTCTTCTTCTTCTTCTTCTTCTTCTTCTTCTTCTTCTTCTTCTTCTATGTGCCCTGTCCCTTCAGGACGTAGGCGATAATGTCTTTCCACGTCTCCCTATCCCTGGTGGCTCTTAGCACGCCTTCTCATGTTACACCACGCAAACCTCGTTTCATCATCCACCTGATTAGGTCCTCCAAATATGTTATCCGTTGCTTTCCCCTGTCTCTTTTCCCCTCCACCTGGCCTGTTAGTATCAGGTTCTCCAAGCCTTCCTTCCTCATTGCATGTCCCAGGAACTTCAGCCGTCTCTTCCTGATGCTCAGTATTATTTTCCTTTTCGTTTCCATCATTTCTAAAACCTCATCATTGCTCACATGCTCAATCCATGATATTCGCAGCATCCTTCTGTAGAATCACATTTCAGTTGCTTCAAGTTTTTCCTTCATCTTTAAAGATATTGTTCAGCATTTACTGCCATATTGAAGAACGGACAACACAGAATAATCCAGTACGCTCTTCCTTGCTTCTAGCGAAATTGTCCTGTTTCTTTATACTTTACTCAACTTCTGGAAAGCTTCCTTCGCCATGCCAATTTATCTCCAGATCTCTATGTTGCACTTTCCATCTTCTGTTATAACACTTCCTAGGTATTTAAATTGTTGTACCTGCTTGATTCTAGTATCCCCGACCTGTATTTGGCATATTGGGCTGCCCTTTTTACTGATGACCATGCATTCGGTTTTCTTGTTTATTTGTAGTCCTTTCTGTAGGAGGTTTTGTAGTTTCCTTTCTGTGTCTGCTATCAGCATTGTATCATCTGCGTACCTTAGGTTGTTTAAATTGTGGCCTCCGATGACAAATCCAGACATAACTTCTAGGGTTTTTAAAATATTCTCGCTGTACAAGTGAACAGATCCGGTGAAAAGACACATTCTTATCTTACGCCCCTTTCTATCTTTGTATATCTGCTGAATTTATTATCTGTCCGTATACAAGCAATTTGCTGCCAGTAAAATCCTTGATTACTTTCAAGTTTTTCCCAAATATGTCTAGGCAGCCGAGCATCTCCATCAATTCTTTGTGGCGTATTTTGTCAAACGCCTTCGCATAATCAATAAAACACAGGTATAAGTCCTTCTTTATTTGTATTGCCTTTTCAGAGAGCATCCTAATCATAAATATGGCATTCCTTGTTCCAGTGTCTTTGACAAAACCGCATTGTTCTTGTCCTATCTCTGGCCTGATTCTGCTTCTTGCTCTATTCATCAAGATTCGGACTATCAGTTTTGATATATGGCTCATTTAACTGATGGTTTTGTGAACGTCGCACTCGTTTGCTCCTGGCTTCTTAGGTAGTGCTATGAAGATAGACTTGCTGAGGTCATCTGGTATTACACCACTATTATAAATCTTATTTATTATTTCAGTAATTTTTTCTATACCAAATTCTTCCAGGGCTATCAGCAGCTCTATGACTATGCCGTCTGGTCCCGCTGATTTGTTTTGTGAGAAATATATTCACATAGCTTAGCGCTTAAGCAGTGAAAGGAAATTATCAAACATAACAAGACATACCTGGTATAGGAAAAACAATTTATTTGTCTTGCAAAAATATGCTGAATTTTGCTGCTACAGTGTAGCTTGGTATAGTCTCTTTTCTCTGCTTAGCTTGGTATAGTATCCTCCGTCTAGGAGTGGGATGAAAAAGACACAATGAACTGCGATCCGCGACGTACAGGAACTTTCTTCTGGGTCAGCTTCTTTCACAGTTTCTTATCTTGGTATAAGATGATAGTGCTTAGAGAATTTTTCTCTAGGAAGGCAAGGCTTTGCCCATAGGGTATCCTTTTTAAGGTAAGAAGGGTAACAAGAGATTTTCTCTGTTACAAAGTTGTGGCATTAGCCTAAAAGATTACAAAGAATTGGTAAGATGGTCTCGATATAGCGAGACAAGTGGGCGCCAATTTAGGCCCTGCTGCAACAAAAATCCGGAGCGGCACAAATACGTCCGATACTGTTCGTGCTAGCTGAAAAAAGGAGAGAACAAAACCATCAGAAAAAAAAACATAAAACCTCTGGTAAAGCCCGCCTAAAGTTCAAAACGAGGTTCGGGTTAAATCAGCCAATCAGGAGACCCGTTACATCTGTAAATTTCCGACACACTGCCAACGGAGAACGAAAAAAGTAATGGTTATCCATTACTTTTTTTTTTTTTTCATAGAATAAGATCAAGGGGAACTAAATGTGCTTCTGTCTGCCTTTAATTCCAGGGGAAATAAATGTTTTAAGGAATGAACCTGTTCGCAACCGTTCCTCAACACACAGGCCGAGCGAACTTTACCATCGTTCCCGGTAATGAGTCTAAGCACCTTACCTAGACTCCAAAAAGGTCTAGTCTTATTAGGAGATTTGATTAATACAATTTCTCCAACTGACACCTTTAGAGGGCAATCTCCCTTCAAATTCGTATCCCTCTCTCTCAGAGACAACAGATAATCATTGTGCCACATCTTCCTAAATTTTTCGACATATTTATGTCTTAACTCCAAAGATTGCACCAGCTTTATTCTACTAGGGGGATCGGGGCACAGATCTTCCGATCCATAGTTACTAATTAACAAACGTGGATTGTAGCCAGTTTGTAGAAAGTGATTGGGGGTTAAAATATCTAGGCCCCCTTCTGAAGCGGTAAAATAAGTCAGCGGTCGATCGTTGATCGCTTTCTGCACGTCAGAAATTATCGTTAAAAATTCAAAATACTGAATTTTCCTCCTACCTATTAATTTTTTCAAGCATTGCTTCATGGTTTTGATCATTCTCTCCCATGCGCCCCCATACCAGGCGGAATAAAGGGGAATGGTGTGATGACTAATGGAAGCGGACCTAAAATGTTCCCTGAATTCGTCGGAAACGAAAATTTCAGACAACATAATGCCGGATGCTAGAAAGGTTTTAGCATTATCCGAATAGACATGAGAGGGAACGCCAAAAAGATTGGTAAATCTGACGAAGGCTAACAGGAAGGATCTGGAGCTCATGTCAGGCAAAAGCTCCAGATGCACTGCGCGAAGACTCATGCAGGTAAATAGCAGGATGTACATCTTTATTTCATCATCCTTGTACTTTACCAAGAAATGGCCGGTAAAATCTATACCCACTTGTTGAAAGGGGTGAACAAAATTTGCCCGATGGGTGGGTAGTTGAGAGCCCGAGGGAGCTTTATACGGTAAAGAATTAATTTTCTTACAAGTAATACAGCTACGAAGTGTTTTCTTTACCGATTGTCTTCCCTGGGGAATCCAAAATCCGGATAATCTCAACTTGGAAAGAGTTGAATTGGTTCCCATGTGGCAACAATTCAAATGCGCCTCTTTGATAACCAATTCAGTTAAGGGGTGATGTTTACCCAAAAGTATAGGGAATTTGACTCCGAAGTGGAGTATACTGGAATTCTGGATGCGTCCTTTAGTCCGCAACAGACCATCCCTATCAATAAACAACCCAAGGGCAGTTATTCTAGGAGGTACCACCTTATTAGAAGGTTGAGTCAAATATTCCAACTCAAAGGGAAATGCCTCCCTTTGCATATCAGAAAAAAGCAACAATTTGGCTTTATGGTAGGTATCAGTGTGTCGATGCATCAACTTATCACCGAACCTTAAAACCTTTTCAAGAACGTTGATCGCTCTAGACAATGTTGAAAATTTAGAAATATTTAAAGGAAGACTGGATTCGTCTGCGCGAGAATCCTCGGTTAACATACAGGATACAATCTTCCGGTTGGTGTCATTAAGGCAAGGTAATGGAGATACTGGCCAGTCGATGTTATGTTGATTTAGCCAATCGGGTCCGTATACCCAAAAATCGAACAATTGTTTAAACTTGGAGGCTGAAAGGCCTCTAGTCAACAAATCCGCAGGATTTTCCGACGAAGGGACATACTTGAACAAGGGGGTGACGCCAAATCTGATGTTAACGTCCTCCAACATTTTTTTTATGTTCAGGACACGATTTTCCACAAAAATATTTCTTTTAGACCCCTTTCCATTTAAAACCCAAGATAAGGCTACTTGTGCATCTGACACAAGGAAAATAGAAAGTACGTTGATAGGCTTCAAGGCTTCAATAACCTTAGGAACAACTTTGAGAGCGAGATAGATCGCCATTAGTTCCAAAGTAGGTAGGGTTTTCTGCTTAATGGGAGCCACCTTAGCTTTAGCGAACAACAAGGAACATCGATTTCCTTGTTTAACATATAAAGAAAACCCGTATGCGAGCTTAGATGCGTCGCAGAAACAAATAAATTCCACCGGGAAGCTCTCCTGCAACACACGTCTGGGGAACTCAAATTCGCTTAATTCATTAAGTTCCTTAGCAAGAGTTTGCCAAGGGATAGTAAAATTTTCAGGGATCTGTTGATCCCAGGACAAGTTGTTTTTCCATAGTTGGCTAACGAATGTCTTGCCCTGAATAGTAACTGGGAGAAGTAAGGAAAGCGGATCATAGATGCTGGAAGTCTGAGACAGAATTCCACGTTTAGTGTCTACGTTAATGTTAATCTCAGTGGGCGCAAGTCTGATTGTATCTTGTCGAGGGGAATAATGATACCCCAGTACCTTTTCATAGGAGGGAAGGGGGGAGGTAATTGATCCATCCTCTGACACTTTCTTTTGCAAATCCGCACAGTTGGAGTTACAGGACTGAAGATCGAATCCTGCGTCCTTCAACCTGTTACGTACAGAACTATACACAGAAAGGAGAGACCTAACAAGTACTAAATGTTATACTAACAAGTACTAAATGTTACACTAACAAGCACTAAATGTCAAATTAACAAGTACTAAATGTTACACTAACAAGCACTAAATGTCACCATAACAAGCACTAAATGTTATATTAACAAGCACTAAATGTCATCATAACAAGCACTAAATGTCATACTAACAAGCACCAAATGTCACCATAACAAGCACTAAATGCCATATTAACAAGCACTAAATGTTATATTAACAAGCACTAAATGTTATATTAACAAGCACTAAATGTCACTACAACAAGCACCAAATGTCACCATAACAAGCACTAAATGCCATATTAACAAGCACTAAATGTTATATTAACAAGCACTAAATGTCACTACAACAAGCACCAAATGTTATACTAACAAGCACTAAATGTCACCATAACAAGCACCAAATGTTATATTAACAAGCACTAAATGTCATATTAACAAGCACTAAATGTCACTACAACAAGCACCAATGTTATATCTTCCCAAGTCGGCTGTGCAGAATTCGAACCTTCTGAGAAATGTCCGAAATGCAAATTTATCCGCTGAAGGAGACCCACTGAAGTCAGGACACTCCAACTGTAATTTTAAATGTTGAAGAGAGACAGGTTTTAAATTTTGCCGCTCTCCCGCCATATGCCGCCCTCAAGCATACCAGGATAACATGCGAAGAGAGAGAGAAAATAAGGAAATGTCAAGGCTTATCCAGTCAAACTAACCCCCCCCTCCGACAAATTTTGAAAAAAAAATTTATTATTTTTTTTTTTTTAGGTAGCAGACAAGAAGCACCAAAAAAATCACACAAATAACAATTCTGGAAGGGAAAAATTTACAATAAAATATGTAACGCTCATATTTTTGCAATAAAAGCTATGTGAGAAATATATTCACATAGCTTAGCGCTTAAGCAGTGAAAGGAAATTATCAAACATAACAAGACATACCTGGTATAGGAAAAACAATTTATTTGTCTTGCAAAAATATGCTGAATTTTGCTGCTACAGTGTAGCTTGGTATAGTCTCTTTTCTCTGCTTAGCTTGGTATAGTATCCTCCGTCTAGGAGTGGGATGAAAAAGACACAATGAACTGCGATCCGCGACGTACAGGAACTTTCTTCTGGGTCAGCTTCTTTCACAGTTTCTTATCTTGGTATAAGATGATAGTGCTTAGAGAATTTTTCTCTAGGAAGGCAAGGCTTTGCCCATAGGGTATCCTTTTTAAGGTAAGAAGGGTAACAAGAGATTTTCTCTGTTACAAAGTTGTGGCATTAGCCTAAAAGATTACAAAGAATTGGTAAGATGGTCTCGATATAGCGAGACAAGTGGGCGCCAATTTAGGCCCTGCTGCAACAAAAATCCGGAGCGGCACAAATACGTCCGATACTGTTCGTGCTAGCTGAAAAAAGGAGAGAACAAAACCATCAGAAAAAAAACATAAAACCTCTGGTAAAGCCCGCCTAAAGTTCAAAACGAGGTTCGGGTTAAATCAGCCAATCAGGAGACCCGTTACATCTGTAAATTTCCGACAGTTTCTATTCAGTCTGGCTACTGCAGATTCCACTTCAGACTTTAATATTTCCGGTCCGTTCTCATCTTTGCGTATTTTCGGTTGCTCTCGCTTGTCGTGGAAAAGACCTTTTATATATTCTTCCTATCGTTGGAGTATTTCCTCTGTCTCCAAAACGATCGTTCCATCCTTGGATGTTATACATCCTGTTGAAGAGCAGGTTTTTTGTCCTGTCAGTTCTTTTATTTCCTTATGCATGTCTGCTTTATTATTCCTGCTCAATCTCTCTACTTCTGCACATTTGTCATTGAGCCATTCCTCTTTAGCCTGTCTACATTTTCTTCTTATTTCCTTGTGTAGTTCCCTGTACTCCATTCCATGTCTTGATATCATTTTCTGACTTCTTTGCATCATGTCCAGAATCTCTTCAGTGATCCACTCGTTTTTCTTTCTGCGCCTAATTTTTTTTGGGGCAATGTTGTTTGTTGATGTCACTATTGCATCCTTTAGCGAGTCCCATTTCGAGTGTTCTTTTCTCATGTTTTCTTCGTATTTGATTTTTACGCCTTAGTGTATTCTTTCTGTAGGTTGTAGTCATTCCCAAGTGCGTTGTATTTTAGTTTTAGTGCAGCACTAGGTTTCTTCAGTCTCCGGAGTTTCACCTTTAGTTTGCAGATGACTGGAACGTGGTCGATTCCACAGTCAGCGCCTGGAGCCACCCAAAAGCAGGGATTCATTCTAAGGATATCATGCGCATATGGATGGGATTGTGAAGGAATCCTCCCCAGATCTGTATTAATTTGTTTGTTTTATTCTACGGGCTGATTTAAGGATTCTAAATGACACCAGCAAAATATGAGAACTATATAAAGCAACCCAAATCAAAACTGTTTTTTATTTTGGTCACACAAATTTGATCCATTATGATTTGCAGGTTATTGAATTAGGTGAGTCTTAGTTTGTAAGGTCTCCATCAAAATTAAACAATAGAACAACCCTGAAATTTTTCAATCATTTACTATCATATCGTTTTATACAGAAATCGATCAATGGGTGAGCCAGTCTCGACTGTCTGGTAATTTAGGTGGTAAAGAGTGATGATTGGTTATATGTACCCCCCCAAAAAATAATCGCAGCAAAATTAATTGTTTTTCTTTAGACAGTGTAAATAAATTTAAAAAAATATAAACATTTTACTAAGTATCTGTTAATTTCTGCATTAGTTCAGTCAGCCAGCTAATTGCTATACGTGATACACTCTTGGTTGGTCAAGTTTCGAAAGAGACATGACTGACTGGCAAGTTCCGGAGTAGGTTGCCATTATTTTATGCGCTAGACTAGTTACCAATCAAGGCTATGGAACAAAATCTGTCCTGCTGTTTAACGTATAGCTGGAGGGAGAATTGATGGATTCATACCTTTTCCAAGAGTATTAGTGAGCGCGTAAGTGAATGCAACGATTATCAGCTGGAATTCGAACTTGGCTTTCAAATTTCTCGTTCCGATCTGGTATCCCCTGCACGTCCTTAGTACTTAACTAAAATAGTTACATTCTTTCTTAGACGAAATTGGTCGACACTTTCGACGTTCAAGCCAAATAAAAGATCCTTACATCTATGTGCCAAGTACTTTCAGAACGTGGGTGATCATTAATCGCCACAATTTCATATTACTATTATATAATCACAATATTATTGTAACTTTTAGCAGGTTTCTTTTAATTACCTCATCCTATTCTTATTATATTCCCTTGTATAAGATCTTTAACGAGGTTGCTCGCTGTTTTCCCGTCTTTAGCATATTATTTTACCTCGTTATTTACCCCAGAAATGTCAACCATCTATTTCTGTTTATAAGTCAAAGTATTCTTTGTTATATTTTTTATAAGACTTCCTCATTCTTCTTCTTATTTGTGCCTTGTCCTTTCAAGACGTAAGCGATCATGGCTTTCCACGTCTCCCTATCCCTGATGGCTCTTAGCACGCTTTCTTCTGTGATGCCACGTAAACCCCGTTCTGTCATTCACCTCCTCAGGCCCTTCAAATATGTTATTCGTGGCTTTCCCCTGTTTCTTTTCCCCTCCACCTGGCCTGTTAGTATCAGGTTCTCCAAGCCCTTCTTCCTCATTGCATGTTCCAGGAACTTTAGTTGTCTCTTCCTGATGGTCAATGTTAATTTCCTTTTTGTTTGCTTCCTTTCCAAAACCTCATCATTGCTCACATGCTCGGTCCATGATATCCACAGCATCCTTCTGTTGAACCACATTTCAGTTGCTTCAAATTTTTCCTTCATCTTCGAAGATATTGTCCAGCATTCACTGCCATATTGAAGAACTGACATCACATTGCAATTCAGTATTTTTTCTTTGTTTCTAGTGAAAGCTTCCTGTCTCTTTATACTTTACTCAGCTTCTGGAATGCGTCTTTCGCCATGCCAATTCGTCTTCGGATTTTTGTGTCGCACTTTCGTTAGAACATTTCCCAGGTATTTAGATTTTTATATCTGCTTGATTTTAGTATCGCCCACCTGTATTTGGCATTTTGGGTTGCTTTTTTTTGCAAATGATCAGGCATTCGGTTTTCTTGCAGTTTATTTGTAGTCCTTTTTTGTCACTCTCTTCGGTTACCTTCTTTAGGAGGTCTTGTAGTTTCGTTTCCGTGTCTGCAGTCAGCACTCTATCATCTGTGTACCTTATGTTGTTCACATTTTTACTAACTTGTAATAATGATATTCACGCATCCTTTTATAGAACCACATATTTGTTGCCGCAGTTCATCTTTTTCACTGGCTGACGGTTTCCGTACGACCACCGCCATTAGGTAAAGTCGATTCTGCTCAGTTCCTTGGTAGATGACTGCTGGAAAATACCACGGGCTGTAAACTTGAATGTGAAGGTAGTGTAATGGATAATGGCTCGGAAGTGTTAATGGGAGAGTAGAGTTCAAATTCCAGTTGGGTTCGTTAGATTCAGTTACGCGAAAATACCCTTGGGAAGTATGATTCTATCTTTTCTCCTTTCAGTAAGAACTTAATTAATAAAACATGTATCACGAAAGCTATTTTTTAAACAATGTTTAGAATCTAAAAAATATTTCTGGCTTTAAATAACTTGCGAAAAGTTCGGTTAAGTGTCATTCGTGATACACGCTTGGGTGATCATGTCTCTGAAGAGACATGACTGATTATCCCGCAGTAGGTTGGCATTACAGTTTGCGGTAGACTAGCTGCTAGCCAAGGCTATAAAACCCAATCTGTCTTGTTATTTAATCTATAACTGGAGGGAATAGATAGATTAATACCTTTCCCAAGGGTATTTGCGCGTAAATGAATGCAGAGAATTCAACTGGAATTCGAACTCGCCTCCCCAATTTCTCGATCCATTGAGCCGGAAAAAAAAACAAACTATCATTTTCCGTCAAATGCTCGCGTTACCCACTTTTTCTGTTGACATTCTCAGCGTCCTTCTGCTGGGTTGTCTTTTGCTTCAAGTTTTCTTTTTCCCTGTGAGGAAATTGTCCAGCATCAAGAGGCACATATACAGCAATAAAACAAACTTTAAGTGATCCTGAAACATACCCAAACTATAGCTGACATGTACATTGATACATGTGGTAGCGATCATTTCCTAGTTGTTGGAAAACTCTGGATGTTTGCCAGATAAAAGAATACCATATTGGAAACTTAATCCAGCTGGAAAGAATTTAAAATATATGTGCCCTAAAACTTAAACAAGAAACCAATGTAGACAACGCACGTCCGTTATTTTATAAAAACGTTTAGAATTGCAGAAAAATACATTTTAAAAGCTAAACCTGTCAAACATGACAGGCCTTGGTTTAACGACGAGTGTAAAAACTCAAATTTGCATCGCGCGGCTCTACGTAAAAAATCTGAATATCTACAAAATAAATAGAGTTAAAGCACACAGAATAATTAGAATCAAAGTGATAATCATGGAAGAACTTTGTGTCCAATAGTAATTTTAACACCAAAACCAAAACAGTATGGAAAACGATTCGTAAAATCACTGGGATAAAATAAAAGCACTTCATTGAGACATTTAAGTCAAAGAAATATCAAAGCAACTAACAAAGAGGATATTACAAATTTAATAGCACAAAACTTCTCTCAAAACTCTTCTTCAAATAATACTAGAAAACTTTCAAAATATCAAAATAAATGAAGAAAAATAAAATTCTACTCAAACAACAAAGAAAATAACAAGAAGTCTCTTATTTACCAGAATTATTAGATCCTATAAAAAATAACTCAGCAGTTGGCTCAGAAGAAATTCACTATAAATTTTTAAAATACCAATCAAATATTTCTTTGAATAACCTACTCAAAATTTTCAACAATAAATTAGTCAGTGTTTATATTTACAGTTTCTGGAATGTAGTTACTCAAATTCCAATTCGAAAATCGGTAAAGTAATGAGAAAGTTCCTCACACTATCATCTAAATGCATTTAGAACTTGCTTATGTAAAACGTTTGAAAGTTGTTAATAATAAGCTTATTTTCTTTCTTGAAGTTAATAATAAAATTACAAATTTCCAATCTTCCAGATTGGAAATTTGTAATTGAGCAAAAGCACAATCGATCACCTGGTTCGACTGGAGTCTTTTATCAGAAATGCTTTCATTAAAAAGGAATATTTAACGACAGTTTTCTTTGACTTAGAAAAGGCTTCTGATAACATCTCGTTAGGAAGTATCAGGAAAGACTTAAATGAAATGGTCGTAAAAGAAGATTACTGATTCTTATCAATAACTTTCTGACAGAACAAACCTTTAATGTTTTTGTTGGTACCACACTCAGACCTATACTATCAAGAAATAGTTGTCTCTCAAGGAAGCATATTATTTTTAACTGTTCAACGTCAAAATAAATGACATAATTGAATGCTTTAACCCTGAAACTGACTGTATATAGATGACTTTCTAATATTACAGATGGAAAAATTGTCATGCAATTGAATGGCTACTCCAACAGTGTTTTAAAGTAAATAAGTGGGCTACAGAAAATAGATTCATATTCTCCGGACAAAAAAACTCAATGCATAAACTTTTACCACCTTCGAAAGCTACACCATAATCCAAAATTAAGATTCGACGGTACAGAAATGCCTGTAGTACATAAATATTAGGAAAAGTATTAATCCGCCTCTTTTCTCCAGTTATGGGTTAAATAACAGGACAGATTAGGTTCTATAGCCTTGTCTGGCAGTCTACCACAGAAAGTAATGGCAACCTACTGCGGGATAATCTTCTGCCCAGTTAGTCATGTCTGTTTTGAGACATAATCGCCCAAGAGTGTTTCATGTATGGCACTTAACAGACTGAATGAAAATGATAGTTGTAAACATAAGTAAAGCTTCTGCTGGGCATAATGTAGGGGATAGGTTTTCTATTGTTATTAAGTAATAAACTGAACCCCTACTAATAACTACGTAATAATATAATCCGTCTTTTCTTCCTTCAGCTAGGGTTTAAATAGCAGTACACAAAATCTTCTGTTATTCTCTTTCGAGACATGATCACCTAAGCGTGTATCCCGTATAGCACTTAACTGACTGAATATTTTTAAATTATTCATTCTTATGATTGTAATTTCAATATTTTTTTAAGTAGTTAATCTATAGCCTTGGCTGGCAACCAGTCTACCGCAGAAAGTAATGGCAACCTACTGCGGGATAATCTTCTGCCCAGTTAGTCATGTCTGTTTTGAGACATGATCACTCAAGCGTGTATCACGTATGGCACTTAACTGACTGACTGATCCTTCATACAACATATAAAATATTTTCGTGAGAAATACAGTAAAGTAACTCTACCACACGTTAACCCACTCACAGTGGGGAGCCGACATCGATGCTGCCAAAACTCTGGCGTTGGTTTGAGCTTGAATTTGAGTTTTGTTTAACGGCATATCAACCTCTGTAGGTTATTTAATGCCAAGAACATGGGGATTTATTGTATTTATAATGTTCGGTTATAGTGAGGTGGTTAGTTTTGTCAGATTTTGATATTTTTTTATTTTAGAAAACTGAAGATGTCTTCTAGTTTTGTATTCTAAATGCATATTTTTCTATAAAACTCTATTTTTATACTTTCATAATGTTTTGAACCCAGTTTGGGAATTAACTATTTGCTCATTGTTTGGACCCTAACAGGTGCTTTCTCTCTGGGTCAGGGTGGACCTGAGAACAACAGCAATTAAGTGGTGGTTCCATGCTACTCACAACCTCCCAATCAGCGGCCTTACTGCTGGATGCAGTTTGCCATCATACCCAGGACCCTCTGGTGTTGGTTAGATTCAAACTGGTTGATGGAGGCTTTATCTATGGTGTGGCAAGAACATCATACGTAAAAGAACTTGATACCATTCATCATCACATTCTGCGACACGTTGTAGGACCTTGCAATACCAGCCAAAGTGGAAGTTTATACGACGAAGCAGATGATCTAGATTTAGCATTAAGACAACATAAATTAGCATTACAATATTACATCAAAATGCTGAAGTAATCCAGCATACAACTGTCTTCTTGAACCTCAGTATAAAACATAATTTAAAGGAGAATGTCATTCAACTTCTTGATACCCGTACAAAAAACAATTTCAACACACTCGAAATAAAAATTTCTATAATACACGATTCTATTCAATCTCCTCCCTCATCAATAAACTAATTCTTTGTAATAATTATGGCAAAACACTCCAAAATTGAAAGTGACACATCTGTATTAATGAAAGAAATTTATAATATCTTACAAAAACATACAAATAAACATATATCCACTGACGGCTTCAAAAATATTGACAGTTGGAGGTTTAACTATACTGAAAAAATCAAAGCTTCAAAAGTGCCTCCTTGACAAATCCTCAATATTTAATGCGGTGTCTGTGGCAATTGATTTAGACTTGGATATTATCACAGATGATGAGTCAGATATAATTCATTATATTCTCAGACTCCCTCTCTGTTCTTACATCGTTGAAGTATAAAAACCTGATCAATTCTGTAATAACCAAACTTTTAAAAAAAGTCAATATATAGCCAAAAACATATTTTGCTGGATCCCTAGCCGCATAGGCATACAGGGAAATGAAAATGCAGATAATGCAGCTAAAGAATCACTAAAAATGACTAAACCAGAAACAAATTTCCTTCACACAGATTTCAAATCCGTAGTCAATACATATAAATTAAATAAGTAGCAAGTGTTATGGAATACCGACCAAATAATAAATTGCACAAAAACCAAATTTATATTTAGGATAAAACACAATAACACTAAGCTTTCCTAAAGAGAGGTCAGTCAGTTAAGTGCCATACGTGATACACGCTTTGGGCGATCTTGTCTCGAAAGAGACATGACTGAGCAGAAGATTATCCCGCAGAAGGTTGCCATTGTTTTCTGCGGTAGACTATAGAACCCAATCTGTCCTGTTATTTGACCCATAGCAGGAGGGAAGAGACGGATTAATACCTTTCCCAAGGGTATTTGCACGTATATGATTGCAACGAATTCAACTGGAATTCGAACTCGGTTCTCCGATTTCTCATTCCGAGTCGATATCCACTGAACCACAACGCACATTCGAGAAGTAGTCATAGAAAAAATGAAATTGGTCATACCAATATCACATTTCTTCTAAAAGATGAGGCTCCATCTAAATGCATAGTATACTTACACAGTAAAACATTTTATGATGAACTCTTTCGAATTTGCTTCTATCCGTAAACACCTTTATAAGGTGAATAACTTTAAAGAACTTTTCAAAAACGTTAATGAAAAAAAAATCATTTTAACTTACTGGACGAAAACTAAATTATACACCAAAATTTAATCCTAAATCTTCAATTATAGATTAACTATATAACCAGTCTTCAATTATTTTAAAAACCTTAAAACTTAGTAAGATATCGAATAGAAAATTCGATTTCCAGGTTTAAATAACCCAAGAGGGCTGACATGCTGGTAAAATAACCAAACCTCTGCTTTTGAGCAGACTTAAAGTAAATGTGCCACCCGACAAGATTCGAAACTCTACCCCGCTTCGTTGGAGCAAGCACCCTCTCACCCGACTTCACTCTGTTACGGAAAGCATCACAGTTAAGTAAGGTTCTATTTGCCTTAAAGCACATCTCTCATTTCAGATTTTTTTCTTGAAAGCCATATCTGCTCAGTTTTGTATCCACGAACAGAATAATTTCTAAAAAAAAAAAGAAAAAGAAAAAAATAATAGTAATAAAATAATAGAATTTTTAAAGTATTTACATTATTCGGACTATTGTCCGCATCTTTGTTGCCATTTGGTTTCGGCCGTTGTACGCTCCGGCCTTCTTCAGGTGCTAGAAGCCGAACCCTTTATTACAATCAGTGGAATATATCATTCTAATTTCTTGCCAAGAGCCTCTTCTGGTAGTCATAAGTTATCTCCCTCTAACCTTCTAAGTTACTTGTTCACCGCTGCTGTAACCTGGCATTGAATTCACAACTCTTTGGGTCAAGTCACAGGCTATGTGTCCTTAAGGTCAAAAACAGCTGAATCTTTGGGACTGTAAACCTAATGTCCAGTAAATCCTTTATCCAGAGTTTAAATTGAAATTTTTTTATGTTAATGGTTTTCTCTAGAATTTTTTTACCAGAGCTCATATTGCAATTTCGACAGTAATGATTTTCTCTGGCACTCCGTATTACTGGTTCCCATATTGTTTTCATCTCTATGCTTGGTCGGCTTAAGAGATTTTTGTAGCCTAGCATATGTGCTGATTCCTTAAATTTACGTAGTTTCCAGTGGCCCTCTCTATTATTTCAACTTCATCCCATAGAATTTTTAATCCAGTATATTTTATGCAAAACTAACGTAGGATTAAAAATATAACATTAGCTCTGTAGAAATTATATTAATGTATACTTGAGCAAAAAATTATTTTAAGTATCTTTCATAGAATACAGCCGGCAAGGAAGATTTAATTTTTAAGTTTTTCCAGTATCCTGAGATTTTTTTTTTCGTTTTCTTGGATATAAGGAATATAAACATTATTTATAATTATCGTACCAAGTTTTTTCGGCAAATTCCATAACCATTTTCAAGGGCATTTTTCTTTAATAAATTTTTTGTGTGTTAATTCCAATAAGGAGCGTTAATTCCAAGTTCTCAGAGGCAGTACACGACTGGAAATTGGTGTGAGCGCTATTCTATTTTTAAAATGTTCAATATTCTATTTGCGCTATTAAATGTAAATTTTATGGTCAGAGATAAATGTTTGATATTTAGTGCCACTCTAATAGCGAGGGTTTTAATATTGTTATTTATAAAGAATTTTTGTCTTCGATCGGAATTTTCCTAAAGAATTATTGTAAATTACGGGTTTTACGGTAAATTGGTACGATAAGTGACATGTAAGACTATATGAAAATAACTATAGAAGTAGCCAAAAGAGCTTGGGACGATAAAAATTAAGGACAATTTTTATATTTCTAATTATCATAAACGTTTCCTATTTCTGAAGCAAAAGGTGTTTGCACATGTGAACTTCCTCAGCAGAAGTCTTCAATGGTATAAGTGCTAACAACGTTATCTTCAACGTAAATTTACAAAATTCAAGAAGCATTGTACTTAAGGTTTATGTGGCTATGGATGAATGTGTGAGTGAACAAGTGAAGACGAAAGAAAACAAACATTTTAATAACCTGATTTTTCTCATGAAATTAGGCGTGTCATTCAGGATGCCAATCGGGACCCCGTTTTTCCATACCTGGTTTAGGTTTTAGTTATTGGCAGTTTTTATTTTTCCGTAGTATGTTTTACATGTTTTCTGAGGCCAACCTGTAAAAAGTGTCTGTCCTCTTTAATTCCTATCAAGAGGAAAACTGAGCACACTAGAAAAAAAAAGTAATAAAGAGAACTTTCCTCTGTTCGTAATATTATTGAAGCGTATAAGGGAGAAAAGTTACTGTCGAAATCTACAATATCATATATTTGTAAAGCGATGTTGTATGGGAAGAACATGTAGTTGTACTAATGTGAGTCTTTCATGACAGCAAAATGGTTTAAGACAAATATTTATGCACGTAAATGTATGTTTTTTTGTGTTTTGGAGTCTCGTGTGTTGTGTGTGTGTGTGTGTGTGTGTGTGTGTGTGTGTGTGTGTGTGTGTGTGTGTGTGTGTGTGTTTAGCATTGCATTTGTATATCTCTCTGAAATTGTGTGTTTATGTCTTTCTGGCATTGTATGTGTGTGTGTCTCTGGCATTGTATGTATGTTTCTATCATTGTGTATTTGTCTCTCTGGCATTATATATGTGTGTCTCTGGCATTATGTATTTGTCTCTCTGGCATTGTATGTGTGCGTCTCTGGCATTGTGTGTTTGTCTTTCAGGTATTATATGTCTGTGTATCTGGCAGTGTGTGTGTCTCTGGCATTCTGGGTATGTCTCTCTGGCATTGTGTGTATATGTCTCTCTCTCTCTCTCTCTCTCTCTCTCTCCTCTCATTGGAATTGTGTCTCTCACTCTGGTTTTCTCTCTCTCTCTGTCTGGCATTACGTCTCTCTCTCTCTCTCTGATATTGCGTTTCTTTCACACACATACACACACACACACACACACACACACACACACACACATATATATACATATATATAATGTCTCAGTTTTCATTTTTGTTTACTTTTTTTTATAATTCCGGTAAGATTCGAAGATTACAACGGATAGAGATCGAAGATTTAAAAATTATTTTTTTTTTATCTTCCGGACAAATGAGATATCAATCAATACTTGAATTATCTCAAGTCGATATCTGTTTTCGTTCTCTCTGTTTCTTCCTCTGCACCTTCTCCAAGCGTCTTTAGAATCATTCTTTCGCAGCTTTTTTTTTTGTTTTTTTTAACTTAACTCGGCTTGCCCAAATAAAATATTAAGCTGCCTGCCGAACAAACTGTTCACTTTCGCTCGAACATATTAATGCTCTTTTCAGCGTTAGGTGAAGGGCGCTGGCCACAGCCAGATTTCAAAATATTAGCTGCGGGTGAAAATGGATTTTTAAAGTCTATGAAAAAGCCATTTTTAAACTTGCACTCTTTGATTCAGTTTTCAAAAGTTCCTCACAATTATATAGTGAGGTTGTTAAGCGCATTACGAGCCAAACTGTTTCTGCCTCAAACGATCGGTGTTCGAACATCTAATATATATATATATATATATATATATATATATATATAAACACTAAAAAAAAATACAACTATCAAATTCTTCATACCATTTTTCCAGTATCTAGACTTTTTACACTATTTACATTGTTCGAACCGTTGTCCTCATCATTGATAAATTGACGAGGTTTCGGCCGTAGTATGCTGTGGCCTTCGTCAGGTAACTGAAATTTCGAACCGAACCCTTTAATTTGTCCACCGGAGTAGATTGTTCTAGAAAAAAGAAAATTAAGGATGACACGAGATAGAGACAAATGCAAGTCCATGATAGCCTGTGTCATAAAAGGACACAGCGCAATATATATATATATATATATATATATATATAGTTAAACATTATATATATATGAATAATAAACAGAATTTCTACTCAAATATAAGTATCAATTAAAAATAATAACGTTAAACAAATAAATATATCAAACATATCGGCTCATGCCAGTTTCGTAAATTTCCGTATAATTCTGTATATATATATATATATATATATATATATATATACATGTTTGTGTATAATACATACATGCATAGAATAGAATATTAATTAATTAATTGAAATATAATTACAAACATTACAAGAAAATTTCAGTTACTTATGTTTGTAATATTTTTAATAAGATCCAGAAAATGTAACATTTACGTATATATATATATATATATATATATAGTGCATCGAGGCAACAGACAACTCTCTAAACATATACTGTTAAACATAAGAAACAATAAATGTCTATTATCTTTAATCATGAGCCGTTTTAAATATCGTATATTGGCTTTAATTTAATGTGAATATAAACACAAAAATTCTCTAACACTTGAACAATTTTTTATTAAGTTGGCGTCCTTGTGGCCCCTCCGAAGATGGCTCATGTGAGACGAGAGCTTGGAGCCAACTTAATAAATAATTGTCCAAGTGTTGTAGAATTTTTTCTTTATTTTCTCCTGAAATTAAAGCCAAAATATGATGTTTACAACGGCACATGATTAACATAATAGACATAATAGACATTCCTTGTCTTTTATGTTTAACAGTATATATATATATATATATATATATATATATATATATATAAAAGCTTTGGCACTCAGTCGTTATGCTCTTCTGAAAATTTGAAAAAAGTTTCTATAAATCAAAGATTAATGTGAGCTATAACGCAATTAAGTGAAGATTGTAGTTTAATGCAAATCATTACATTTAGGTTCATAATGCATAATGTTCATAATGTTCATAATGTTCATAATGCAAATCATTACATTTAGGTTCATAATGTTCATAATGTTCATAATGTTCATAATGCAAATCATTACATTTAGGTTCATAATGCATAATGTTCATAATGTTCATAATGTTCATAATGCAAATCATTACATTTAGGTTCATAATGTTCATAATGTTCATAATGTTCATAATGCAAATCATTACATTTAGGTTCATAATGCATAATGTTCATAATGTTCATAATGTTCATAATGCAAATCATTACATTTAGGTTCATAATGTTCATAATGTTCATAATGTTCATAATGCAAATCATTACATTTAGGTTCATAATGCATAATGTTCATAATGTTCATAATGTTCATAATGCAAATCATTACATTTAGGTTCATTTTTTTCTTCGATAGAAATTCAAGATTTTGATTGAATGAATTCTTCGAAAGAATTTTATCGCGGTCTATAACTGATCAACCAGTATGTTGAAGTGAAGCGATTATGACACGTGTGGAAGAACTTCCTATACCATCTTCATTATCGTTTGCTGCGTGTCACTTAAAACTTAAAGATAGTCGTTGTCACTCAGTAAAACAATTCTTTCTTATTAAAAGACATTCCTCTAACAGTAAAATATTAGAAACCATGAGATGGATAATTATAATCGTATAGAATCCTCTCTGGTTCCACCAAGTGCAGTTCGATGTATCAATTCGATGAGAGGCAAACTGATTTATGAAGAACTTATCCCACGACGTTTCGATTATCTCCATATTTCTCTGGTAATTACAGATGCTGGATAGGGCTTTTTACTACGTCCTGTAAATGTTCATAAATACGATCAATATATGATACTGAAGAAAATGATTAGCTCTTTGTAAGGTGAAAGAAAATATATGACTGCACCTACTATTCTTACAAGAGTTAATCCAGACCAAAAAAAAGAGGTCAATCAGTTAAGTGCCATACGTGATATACGCTTGAGTAATCATGTCTCGTTAGGGCAGAAGATTTTTCCTGCAGTAGGTTGTATTTCCGTAGACTGGTTGCCAACCAAGGTGATAAAACCCAATCAGTCCTGTTATTTGACTCATAGCTGGTGGGAAGAGACGGATTAAGGGTATTTGAGCGTAAGTGAATGCAACGAATTCAACTGGAATTCGAATTCGGGTCTCCGATTTCTTGTTCCGAGTCAATATCCACTGCACCACAACGCACATCCTGGGGTACTGCGACTATATCTGAGCTGCAGTTCCAAATCGTCACTTTCCAGGCTTAGCATAGTTGAAATTTATTAACGCTTCCTTGTCAGGAATGAATTATGTTCAATACTGCAGCTATTTTCGCACACCCAAATCTTATCCTCAAACTATCGCTATTTGCATGATAAATGCTCCATTCTTTACCATCACTAGCTCGGACATATTTAGCCAAAAACCTTTTTACTGTTGAAATATCTAGATATCACTGTCTTTCACCGTAAGTTCTATTCTAGTAGTTTTTTTCTCGACTGAAGAAGTTTTCCGATTTAACCATCTTCAAAAATTTAAATGTGAAATCAATCTCAATCATTTGTCTTTCTGAAGCCTGCTTTATTGTTTCCCGTCAGTAGTCTTTTCGATTCTTTCAGGTTGAGAGTGTTTTGACCTCAGTTTGGGTGTTAATTATTTGCCCATAGCTGGAACTTCTAACAGATGCTACCACTCCGGGTCAGGTTGGAACTGAGAACAACAGCAATTAAGAGGTGGTCACATGCTCCTCACAACCTCCGAATCAGAGGCCTTGTTGCCGGATGCAGTTTACTGTCATGCCCAGGACCATATAAGGTGTTCTAAACAATATTAGCTATGCGTTTTATATTCAGTCAGGATTTTAACAAAAATAAGTAATTTATCCGATATTGTTTGAATTATTTAGGCAGGAGGCACAAAAAGTAAAGAAAAATCCTTAGCGAATTTGAAACACTCTTTTAAGATATTTGTTTTTTTATAATGTACTAAAGATGGCGTTACAAACCTAATATGTATACTTTTTTCTTCATTCTCCATGTGCTTTGATGCAAATTGTTAAAAATATTCGGCTATTGAAACAGTGTTCAAAATGTGTCCACAAAATGTTTAAACAGTTTTAGTCATTATGAAAAATTACAAGACGTGACAAGCTGTCAAAAGGTTCCAACTATATCTTCATTTTGGCAAAAGCGAATTTGTTTTATATATGAGGTAAGGATGTTATATATATATTCAAAACTGAGAATGTAGAATGACGAGTTTATTAAAATATACAACTTAAGACAAGCTAAAGAAAGCATTTATTACCCTACCTAAAACATTTTCCTAATCTTTAGATCTGAAAATCTTTTCATGGTACTTTTTAGATTGATCTTTACAAAATCATTTTCTATTGACAAAATAGCTAAAGCCATGACCCACTTATGTGTTGTTCAGTACCGGACTATAAAGACACATAGACCACTAGATAAAAGCGTTGCTTAGATCTAGTAACTTGACCCAAAGAGTTATGAGTTCAATATCTGGCTACAGCAGCGGTGAACAAATAACTTAGAGTTGAGTTAAAAAGAGATAACTAAATGACATCCAGAAGTGGCATTACACATGGATTGAGAATGAGAACGATATACCCCAATGATCAATATAAAAGGTTCGTTTAAAAATTACCAATCACCTAAAGAAGGTCGGAGCATACAACAGCCGAAGCGTTGTGAATATGGCATTAAAATTAACAGTCCGAACAATGTGGTATCTCTCTTTAATTTTTCTTTTTGAAACAAAATCATTTATACTATTTACATAATTCGGGTCGTTGTCCTCATTTTTAATGGCTTATTCTCAACGTTTAGGCCTTTCTATACTTTGATCTACATTTTCCCCCGAGATATATAGACATAATTCCAGGTTCTATGTTTTTATTGTATATCTCAGTATCAATTAATTCCCTTTATTATGTCTCCTAAATATTGTTTCTTCTACTGTGGCCAGGTATTGATCTCACAACACTTTGGGCAGTGATGACTCTATGGTTGCAAGCACTTCGGGCAATCTGAACTTAGATATTTCTATGAACACCTTTTTTTTTTAATTTTGAAAAAGACAAAAACTGAAAATGTTTAACATAAAATGTATATTCAACTTAATGCAAGCTAGAGAAAACATTTATTATCCTAACTGAAATATTCTGTCCCTTAGATCTGCAAATCTTTTTTTCGTGGTTTTCTCTACAGCCATCTTCTTTACAAAATCATTTTCTATTGACAAAATAGATAAATAATTTAATTTGTCTTGAGCAATGGAAGACCGCAAGTATGTTTATAAAAATTAGTTTTGAAAGATTCGAAACAACTATTGGCGGTATGCTCTCGCTCTGTGTTGCCATTATCATAAGCCAGGCCTGCTTGGGTCAAGTGACTTTTTGTATCACTCAATAAACGCCTTTATATACTGGACCATATGTTCTTGGGAAATAATTGATACAAAGATATCCCAAAAAAGCATGGTACGTGGAAATAGAACTATCTATCTCCGTAGACTAAATAAAGGATTCGGTTCAAAATTCTAAAGTATATCACCTGAAGAAGGCTGGAACATAAAACCGCCGAAATGTCATGAATATGACAAAGATGAAAACAAGAATCTGAAAGATGTGAATAGTTTCAATACCTCACCTCAGAAATACAGATAAACAAAATTTTTAAAAGTTATTTAAAAATACACAGCACAGCAGAAAAAAATAATTTCGATATTCGTTTTGGTAAAACCAGGCAATCTTTACTCAAACAGATGTGAGTTTCTTCCGGGTTTTCTTTCTTTTGTTTTTTGTCTCAAACGGAGATGCTAAGGTGATAACTTTGAACGATAGCAAAATGAATAATTACAGAAATAAATTTAAAATGAAACAAAAACGTACAAACCTATATAAATATAAAACTCGTCGGGTTTAATGGCTTCTTTCTCGACGCATGCGCACACGCGTATTAAGTCGGCTTAAAAGTTAAGATTTGTCGTACGGTGTTTTGTGTTATCATGATTATCATTTCTTTTATTTTTTTCTTTTATTTATTTTCTTTTATTTATTTATTTTTTGTCAGTGCATTACGTGCGAAAGTTTTGGTATTAGAAGATTGAATCGATCTTAATTTATCTTATTTTTGGTTTTTAGCGTACGCGGCTTGTGGTTCCGTTACAACAGAACAAATGTAAAAGTAAGGTTTTTGTAAGTGTTGTTACTCTTAGAAGTGATTTTACTTCCTTCAATCAGTCTCAATCTTCGAGTTAACTCTTTCCATTCAAGGAAGAATTTATATTTTCGCAAACTGATTTAGCCTGTAATTTACAAGACTGCAACTGTCACCGTTTTCAAACATGAACATATTTTGATCCTTCTGGATTTCCGGAACATTTATTTGGAATCGAGTCTGACATTACATCTCCCCCATAAATTAATAAGCCAATTATTTATTTTTGTGCTTTACAAATTTGTGTGCCATTTCGAGCGGGCGCTTAATTTCACCTACGGAAACGGAAGAAAGTAGCCAATATATATATATATATATATATATATATATATATGTATGTATATTGGCTACTTTCTTCCGTTTCCGTAGGTGAAATCTATTTGCAATCTATTTAAAAAGGAAAAGTAGACTAATTTTTCTCCAGTTTCTGAAAGGATTTTTCTGTTGCTGAGGTGATGTGTTGTCCCCCGTGGGGATCTTCATATCGAAATGGCCATTCAACATCTTTGAATTAATCCTTTTTTAATATATATATATATATATATATATATATATATATATATATATATATATATAATACTTTAGAACATGTACAAACTACAATCTATTACAAACTTCTACATTGAAAGAACAATGTCTAATCTGGTAGTTAATAATAATGGTAATAAACGTTATTTTGTAAAAGAAAATTTATGAAAATTCACTTCCTGTTATTATTGGAAAAGCTAGAAAAGACGAGAAAGCATAAAGAGAAATTAAAAAGAGAGCGAAAGAAAGATGAAAGAGAAGGACACAAAGGAAATAAAAAACAAGGGAGAAAAAAACGAGAAGATAGAGCCAATGAAAACAGCTCAAAGTGAATTAGACCCCAATTTTTGGTAGGAAGTAAAATATAGGCATATGCAGATATCGGTCACGTGAGGTCTGGGCTTAGCAAAGAGGAAAAAGCGAGAAAATACACAGAGGGGGAAGAAAGTGGTGGGGCGACAACAGATGCGTGAAAGAAATAGAAATTTCAAAATTTGACCGGAAGTGAATTGTACATTTGTTCGTAACACTATATAAAACTAAATCCTTTGGTATTAAAAAAAATGATGAAACCACTTATATAAACACCGAAATGATTAAAAAGCGCAGATCTGAGGACATTTATAAATACAAGACGAAGTTATAAATTTATTAGTGATACTATAATAAAATGGAGATGTAAAATACATATATATCTATATATATATATATATATATATATATATATATATATATATATAAGCTATTTGGCTATACACACACACACACACACAGACACACACACACACACACACACATATATATATATATATATATATATATATATTTGGTATTTGCTTCCATTCCAGATATTTACTCCCATATATTAGCTCCCATCTTTTCTTACATCCCCCTAAGCTTACACTCACACACGCACACACACACGTACAAACACACGCACGCACACACACACACACACACACACATATATATATATATATATATATATATGTGCGTGTGTGTGTGTGTGTGTGTGTGTGTAAAAGAAGAGGAATGTAAGAAAAGAAAAAAATTTTTGCTTTTTCAAATGACACTAGTCGGAAGTGAACGTTACTGACTCGCTCTGAATTTGAAATTCTCTCACTGATCTCACTTCAGCCGTCGATAAGTACAACGATACACGCACATCCATCTTTATAATAGAAAAAAAAACTCATATTAATCGCAAAATTTGCTTTAAAAGTATACCTTTTAATTATTCCAAACTTCTTAGAATTGAAAAAACCTGCGATATGTGACATTCTTTGCAGATAGGCTTTCTCTGACGGCGACACATAAGATTCACAATGAAGGAACCTGCCCTTTCCTATACTTTTTTAAATCGGATAAAATGTCAGGATATAGAAATCAAGTTTTCTTTTTAAGATTATAACAAACCTTTTAGTTTTCCTCGCTGTTCCCATAATACGCTAGTCATTAAGACAGCTGGCCTCTTTTATGCCACACAGAGAAGGTATGATGAGTATGACAACAATTTTGACACCGAATATATCAAATGTCTTTCTCTATACAGGATGACAACCAGTTGCTCATCTCATCACTATCATCACTTTTGTCAATTACTGGCTTCCATTTACGCAGCTGCAAAATCTTCACGGCTGGCAAGACTTTGAAATTACCGTAAACAGCCGATGTAAAGACTCAATTTTGTCATTTCAGCTCTAATGCCTCATTTGTCCTATTTATTCGTCTCTCCGCCATCTTTGATTCTCTTTATTTGTTTATTTAACTTTTTTCGTTTTTGGTTTGCTTACGCATGCGCAATGTCAAGAGACAATTGAAGCAGTGGCCGCCATATTTTCCGAGCGTTTAAAACGCTCCGCTGGTTGACAATTATCTGCCTTTTTATCGAGAAATTACAACGCATCTTCTTTGGCTTTTATCGTGAATATCGCAGTCAGCGCATCATTTTCACTATTAAAAAGTCATAGTCGCCATATTTACTCCTATTTATTTATTTTATGTACGCCTTATTGATTGTAAGTTTCCTGTGTGCGTCAATACACCTTGAGTTTAGGATTTTTTAATACCTCTCGACTGTCAATGAAAACAAGTTTTACATGTCTTAGACTGTCTCAAAATTGTTTCGTAGCAATTTTAATTACTGATACTTATTGATCAGATTATATACGCTCAGTAAAGATCAGTAATAACAGATTATATGGATATCTAGTAAAGTAATATTTAAATAATGATTTATTTTTGTACAGTGGTATTAATAAACATGTTCAAATACAAGTTGTAAGGGCCTCGGATATGCTCGTCAAATTGGTCTTGTGTCAAACACAACCGAAGTCCCCACAATTTAAAATATCAGAAGGTTGAAAGATTAGATTGAAAGAATAAAAGTGTTTAATTTGTAAAATAAGTGAAATTGTATTTACTGAACAGAATAACATAAACGTGTAAGAAGAGAAAATGTAAGTAGTTAAAAGTTCCACAGAAATTCATAGCTTATAGTTCATAGGAGTTGAATTTGTGTATGTAAAAAGATTAATCAGTCTACTTAACTAATAAAGTATGTGCTGTTTTCTTTTTTAAGGCAGGAGAAAAGCGAAAAGGAAAGTCAATCAATAAAGAAGATTGTACTCATAAGACTCCGTTGAAGTATGTTGTTGTTTTCTTTGATGGTATGTGGGTGAAGACGAAGAAAGGAAAATTGGAAGGCGAAGTAGAACGAATGCATGTCGACGAGACACGACAGAGTCGGCGTCCTGAAACTTCTTCCTTACATTGTGACGAGGTCTGTCAGATTACCGCTCCCCTCTCGGACTGACGTGACCGGTCAGGTGACGTGGTTATGTAGTGAAATTTGGTCACATGGTTGGATCAAACGACATACTCATTTTTTTTAGGTGTTAAGAAAAGTTGACAGGGGTCATAGATCAATTTGCTATTTCCTATCCCATCAGAAATCAGAATCTTACTTTTCACACTGACTTGTGAAATTTGCCTTGGTCTGAGTTTTTCCAAAATGTTTTCAGTTGTTCTGATCCGATTTTGCGGGTGTGCAATTTTACTTTTTTCGTTCGAGTTAATTGTTAGATGATATAGGATTTGCATCCTATAAAGCAGGCTTTTAGATCACATGATTTCTCCCATAGACAATTTGATAAATCCCAGCATATAAATTAGTGTTGGCCTTATTCTTTTTTTTTGATTATATCTCCGATTGTTTTGGAGGTGATGGTCACAATCTTAAGAGGATGACTAATTTGTTTGCGAGTTTAGTAGAAAATCTAAGAGGGCAGGATTATGCATTATCTGTAATTTTTTGTTAGTGTTTTGGTGGGTTCTGTTTTTTGGGTCTTGTGAATATCTCCCCCACATAATGTTAAAAACGAGCTTACAGGCTCGTTTTTAACATTATGTGGGGGAGACATCACGTGACATTAAAAGCCCGCATCTAGGAACTCAAAAAAGACTTACGTTTGGACAAACGATCTAACTCTCCCTTTTTATATCGAAAATATGCTGGGCATAACTTTGGTTCCAATAATGCCACCTTAATTAAGAAAAATTCTTCAAGGAGAAAATACACTGGAAACTTAATAACATTACCAACTATAAACATATTCTTAAAATATTACCTTGCATTCTTTTTCGAATCCATCCTTTAAAAAAAATCTAACTTATATCTCTCTCCTACAAAGGATAATAGATACTTAAAATATCAGCCATAAATTAGAATGGGAGACCCCGCAGTGGTGGTCTGACCGGACAAAGGTGAAGACATTAGAGCTTCCACTAGACACAGGTATAGACAACTGCGAACACATTACCATCCAATGCACACTTAGATATATAAGAATCTTTACAACCTTACATATATACAGAATTATGTAAGATTTAATGCATGTTTGACCAATGAGAACTGACCAAAAAGAAAATTGAAAATACCAGAGATTTATTGTTTGTTTTCTCTCAATCTCTGACGAAGCTTTAATAAGAGTGAAACATGTTAGATTGATACATGTTCCTGTGTTCGTTATTATCCTGTCGGATTCCGATTCATATTTGATCTTTAACTCGTGTATATTACATAATATTGCTGCCCACTCGTTTTCGAGGATGCCAGTCTACCAGGGCGGCTAGTTAATCCCAGTTGCGGATGCTTGGTCAGCACCCACATACCGCAACTCAACTGAGCAGATCCAGTTACCGGTTCTGAAAGACAGCGCGTTATTTGTCGTTATTAACAGTACTAGCAAAAAACGCAAATTATCCTGACCGAGGGTTTGAGCCTTCTAACCTTATTCGGAATTTGAACACTGCTCATTGATGATAATATATATATATATATATATATATATATATATATATATATATATATGTGTGTGTGTGTGTGTGTGTGTGTTAATATATATATATATATATTAATATATATATATATATATATATATATATATTGAGCGGTGTTAGAATTTTTAAATATATATATATATATATATATATATATATATATATATATATATATTCGTAATATTATCAAATGGGCGGTGAACAAATTCTGTACAACTCTATATATTTATATATATATATATATATATATATATTGTTTAATACTTAGTTTTTGTTCCTAATAGGGTTAGACTAGTACACATTTATATTAAAAGGGTTCTATACAATTATATTGTAGAACTTTTTAATATTTTCCATTTTAAAACAAGTTATATATATATATCTAATATACATATATATACATATTAGTAATATATAAACTGCGTCTAGACATAATATGCAAGTTATGAATTGGTATAAAGAGTTGCATCTTTAATGTTAAAAGTCCTATTATGATGTTGTTTAGATTTTACTCAATATTATTAACTTAGATATATAATGATAGAAAGAACTATTGTTTTTGTTGGAAAAACCTTTACTAAATTAACAAAACAGACTAATTTGACAGTAGTTTATTTGCAACTATTTATTTTCATACTTTTACATTATTATACCTTGTAAAACTAATGTCAAAACAATTTTAAAAGATTTTAGAACAAATTCGTCAATTTCTTATACATAAAAACATTTTGTTTTAAAAATAAAAGTTATATTAACAAAAAATAATAGAACCTCTTAAAATTTATGGCACAAATGCTCCCTTCTTTTCAATAACTCTTAGCAGCTTATAATCAACATCTGATGTTACATTTGCAATTTTAGCGGCTGGTAACTTGTTTTTCAGCAACTTTAACTGCCTCCCAGATGGCACACTTGCTGTTGAATTGCCTTTCATTCGAATAAATATCTCTATTGAGGATACTCCTTAGTTTCTCAACTGGATTTAAGTCACAGCTATTTGAAGGCCAGTCCATAAGAGAATCTTCAACAAATCCCTTTTCTTTCAACCAGGATTTAGTAAACTTTTATGCATGATTTGGTACATTGTCTTGCATAAAGATCATAGATCTACGCTTGGTTAAAGACTGGTTATCAAGCCATTCAAAGAAATATTGCTCTAGAAAATTACAGTAACTTTTGGAATTCATTTTAACCCCGTCTTTCACTTTAAATGGACCTACGCGCTCATTACCAATAATCTCAGCCCATATCACGATCTCACCACCGTCTTGTTGGCGTTTAAAACCTTTTCTTGTGTTACGTTGCTTGAAAAGCCATCATCGAGTCCATCCATCTGGCCCATCGAGGGTGATTCTTCATTCGCCTGTAAAAAGCACTTTACTGAAATCAGTTTTCATGTATTTTTTGCACACTGCAATCTTCATACCTTATGTTTTTTGTTAAAATGGTTTTCTTTGTTTGATTTTTTACATCAGCAAACTTTCTTAATGCTTTACACCTTGTTTCCCTTGACACCATAGGAGCTCCAGTGGCCTCAAATATGAACGCACTTGACGCATTTGGGTTTCTTATTAATTCTCCTCGGATATGTGATAGATCTCGCTTTGTTAAATTCCTGAATTCAGTCTGAGACTTTTTTCCTTGGTTAAATTCCCATTTGACATATTTTCTTGATTGTTCGATGATCCCTTTTCAAATCCTTAGAGATTTGAAGCGAAACTTTCCTTTGCTAATTTCTTTGATTATATTGTTCTTTTCATTCATTGTTAGTTCTTTTATACGAGCCATAATACTAAGTTCCAGTTCTTGCAAATAATCTCTTGATACTGCAAATTGGTATAATTACCAAAAAATACTAAATATCAATCTGAAATTGAAAATTGGCGCTTAATTGCTTTCATGCTTACTCGCTATACATAATAGTACAAATTATTTCATTGAATAACGCATATCTATGAATTTTACATAAAATATTTGCATATAATCTCTAGACGCAATTTATATATATATTCAAAATATTCTGTATATATATATATATATATATATATATTCGTAATATATCCATGTACATCCATAATATTATAGATAGATAGATAGATAGATAGATAGATAGATAGATAGATAGATAGATAGATACGTAATATTATCAACGAACGACGTTCAAATTCCGAACAAGTCTGTTGCATTGAATTCTTCTTTGTCCTTGTGGAATGCTTGGTTCTATTTCTTTTAGCTCCATCCCTTGTTAGTTTCGACCTAAATAGTGGGCTGGATTTCCAAACGGCGGGGCAAGGTAACTAGAAAAACCATTTCACTGTCTTAAGAAACTCAACGCGATGATTTGCAGTTACAAAGGCGATCATAACCCTGAAAACAGCATTTACAAACTATGTATGCTTCCGTCTCCGATTAATCAGTTGCCGTGTGAAGACAACTTAAACTTAATTTAAAACCTAATTTACATGCAACAGCAATCGAGTGAACCAAAAAAAAAGAAAAACAGCTGTGGTAATTTGTCACTGAAAAGAAATCAATCAAGCTTGGAGAAATGATTTTCAATACATCCATTAATTAATTCGGTTTTCCCTTTGTTCCATGATGAAATAAAAATTCCGAAACCATTAAGGCTAGCGGAAAAATATCAGTACACATATTTCACAATGAACGAAATTAAAACCTATTTCAAGCGACCGCAATTTTGAATTTTTACTCCGTCATAGAAGCATATTAGAAGATATTTCATGCTTTATAGACTTTCATATATTCTTTTTGATAAGTATTGAATTCATCACGTTCAGAAATATTCTCCTCAAAAAAATATCAATATAAAAAAAATACGATTTTTTAACAGTTTATCAACAATTTGTCTTATTAGAACCGAAACATTTTTTTGAATTGTAAGATTTTTTCAAGAACTTATTGTATTAAGGATTAACTTATAGTAAGGATGTGCATTGTGGTGCATTGGATATCGGCTCGGAACGAGAAATCGGTGAGCCGAGTTCGAATTCCAGCCGAATTCATTCGCTTACGCGCAAACCTTGTGAAAGGTATTAATCCGTCTATTCCTTCCAGTTATGGGTTAAATAGCAGGACAGATTGGGTTCTATAGCCTTGGTCGGCAACCAGTCTACCGCAGAAAGCTAATGGCAACCTACTGCGGGATAATCTTCTGCCCAGTCAGTCATGTCTCTTTCGAGACATGGTCACCCAAGCGTGTATCACGTATGGCACGTAACTGACTGATAGTATTAACGATATTTTTTTTGGAAGATAATAGCTTTTCTAGATTAAAATCCTGTTATTTAACCATTAGCTAGGGGTGAATATATGATTTCATAACGTTCTCGAGGTTATTAGCGCGTAAGATAATGCAACAAACTTGACTAGAATTCGAGCTCCGAAGTTTAAGTTCTTATTTGGGCCCTTAGTTTATTACACAAACTACACCATCAAAAGTAGTATCATATGATTTATTTTTTATTTGTTCTCCTATAGATGCTGCATTTTCTTTATGTCCATTCATTTACATGTGATATCTACGCTATGGAGGCGTAATGGATAGCGGCTCGGATTGAGGAATCAGAGAGCCGAGTTCGAATTCCAGTAGAATTTATTTCATTCACTTACGAGCTAATACCCTTAGGAAAGGTATGAATTTATCTCTTTTCCCCCAAGTTATCGGTAAAATAGCAGGCCAGACTGGGTTCAATAGCCGAGCTAAGGGAAGGAAAACTCTGAATTTAAACCATCCTGGCGAGGGTTGGGCTTTGTCAGGCTGTCGTAACAACCCACCCACCAGAAAAAAACAAAATCACTGCGTTTGTAGTATTTGCGGTTTCCCCATGACTCTAATGAGTCACAAATATCTGGATCCAGATATCTACAATGTCACGCTAGTATCGATTCCCAAGTTGATGGAGGGTAAGTGCTAAATCCATGAATACTCAAATGAATAGGGTGACAGCCTATACTATTGAAGTTTATCAATATACAAATAAAAAAAATTCTAATTCCCCAAGGAGTTCTGCGTTTAATAAAACAAATGTAATTTCTTGAAATTTCATAAATTGACGTTGAGTGGAGAGGGTAACAGATTTTAAATATATATATATATATATTTACCAAGATTTTCTGAAAATAATAATTTCAAAAATAATTTTATTTGTGGATAAGTCTTAAAGGCTTCATGAAAATTCGACAATTATTTGATTTTTGCAAGAAATTCCCACTTATGTGTTTTTCACCGAAAAAAACTGAGTTACGTAATATTACTTTATCTGTTGTAAACACTGGTAACAATTTGCTTACCCGATGGCGAAAATCAAAATAAGCCTTTTTTTTACAAAAATTTTGAAAGTGATAGAAAGTATTAAAAAAAAAATGAAAAATAATTAAAAATTATTTTGATCTTTCCTCTTAATGATAACATTTTGATAGAAAAACGTTGATTTTTATTAAGTTTGGTGAAATTTTTCTTCATATTATACTGTTATTTTTTTTTCAATGAATTAGTGGAGGTTCTTGGGTTTAACCCACCATTCAGCCTAATGTCCAAACGAACATTAGAAAATTATTCGTAAATTTATTTCTAACAGAATGAAAATAGCAGTTTATTTACGTATGGTTATGGTCAGCACAGTTAAAAAATAAGTAAAAATATAAGCAAAAATTGAATATTAAGCATTTACTTTTCTTTAAAATACAAATCTCTTTCTCGCCTTCTTTATCTCTCTCTATCCATTCTCTCTATACTTCTCACAAGAAATGAGAAAGTCAGTCAGTTGTGCCATATGTGATATACTCTTGGGCGATCATGTCTCGAAAGAGAGATGACTAACTGGACAGAAGTTTGTCCCGAAGTAGGTTGCCATTACTTTCTGAGTTAGACTGGTTGCCAGACAAGGCTATAGAAATCAATCTGTCCTGCTATTTAACCCATATCTGGAGGGAAGAGACGGATTAATACCTTTCTCAAGGGATTTTTGCGCGTAACTGAATGCAATGAATTCAACTAGAATTCGAACTCGGCTCACCGATTTCTCGAATGAGAAAGTAATCCTTAAATAAAAAAAAGAAAAAATGAACACGGCAGCGAAACAGCGGAGGTTTTCTGACCCTGATTTCTATAAACATTTTAGGTATTTTAAAAAAGTTAAGTTTTTTCGTCATTCATCGAAATAAAATTCTGGACGAAAAAATGAATAGAATTTTATAAATCTCTTTAAAAGCGGTGATGTGTTTCGAAGACTGTTAGTAAATTTAAGGATCAATTAAATGGATTTTCTAGAAGTAATGCTTAAAAAAGAATGAAAAGAACATCTTATTTACGTACGGTTATTGCGAACACAGATAAATAAATAAATTATATAAACATTACCGATAAAATGCAAACCCAACTTCTACTCCAACAGTTTCTTTCCTCGCACTTCCCGACTGTGGAATTCCCTTCCACATGATTGCTTCTCCGACGGATACAATCTCCAGGAGTTTAAATGTAAGGTCAATAGACACTTCCTAACACACTCACCTGCTCCCATTCCTCCTGACATTCCCTATGTCTAATCACTCCTTCTCTTTACCTTCCCCTATGTAGCCCCATGCGCAATAGTGGCAGTGGAATGCCTTGCTTGGGGTGAGATGAATACAAAAAAAAAAACATAAACAAAAATTGAAATTAAGCATGTCCTTTCCTTTAAAACCCATATCGTTTATTCTCACACACACACACACACACACACACACACACACACACACACACACACACACACACTCTCTCTCTCTCTCTCTCTCTCTCCCTTTCTACGCACTCACATTATATTTCTCACTCAAGTAATGAGAATTTTCCTCTCAAATAAAAGAAGAAACACAGCAGAGAAACGGCGAAAGTTTGTTGGCTACAGGTTATCCCCCCTCCTGAGTGGCGTGACAGCAGGGATATATATATATATATATATATATATATATATATATATGGATTACTGAATGAAAGAACAGAAATTATGACTAAGTGTAACCATACCACAAAATACCTATTACGTTCATACAACTATGGATTAAAGCGTTATAATTTTTTCCATTTTCGAAAGTTGCTTGTTCAAAAAAATCCCCGTTAATTAAGCGTTCAAAAAATCCCCGTTACGTGAGCGTTTTTAAAAAAACGGTAAAATCAGTTATTGCAAATCGCCTGAAGACACAACATGGTAGAAACCTAGGTCACTTAAAAACTCGTTTACAAATGAAAAATATTCAAACGTTCTACCATATAATTGTATTGAACATTTTTAATACAACTGTGTTCTGCTCTAATTTTATTATAACCAAAAAATAAGTAATTAAATAATCAAAATATATATATAATAGTTATGCACGTTAGTATATATATATATATATATATATATATATATATATATATACTAACACTAACAGAGACACTGTAAAAGAATGTAAAAATACCACTTGTTAGTGTGTTTGCTCTGCGTTACTGCCTTCTAGTTAAATACTTTTCGGTTGTGTGTATCGAGCACTTTTCTTTTCTGGTTGTTTGTTCCGTTGAGGGTTTTTTTTCTTTTTACTGGGAGGAACCGTATGTATTGTCGGTCCCAAGCAGTTTTCTTTTTTTCCCCCTCTTTGCCCAAAGCTTTATAGCCGAGGGCAATAACGGATTTAGATTCTGCTGGTCATTCATAGTCTTAGAAAGTCCCTTCTATAAAATTTTGAGATTAGAATACACGCAGAGTCGGTTTAATAATTATTATTATTGTTATTATTGTTATTATTAATATATATATATATATATATATATTAACGGGATAATTATTAGGCCACCCCAGTGCTTAAAAAAATGATGTCTTTCATACTATTTATAGTATTTATTGCCAAGTGAATAATTGTAAATGAAAATAGAATGGTTCTTTTGTTTATAATGCACAATAACACGTGCATCAAATGAATCTATAGATATTTAATAATTGCCTATATTGCAGTTTCATCGAAATACCTCATTTTGCCTTCACAACGGCTGCACACACTCTGGGCATTCTTGCCACTTGTTCTTTAAAATAATCCTGCGAAAACTCACTCCAGGTATCCTTTAGACATCTAACTAAATCCCGAACATCACTAGTTTCTTTCTACTTCTCCCGTTCAACTCATCCCATGCAAGTTCAATTGATGAGAGATCTGGTGGGTGAGGTGGGCAACACAACTTTTAACACTCCAGCAGTTTCTTTTAAGTTTAAAAATATTTTGGCACAATTTAGAATTATGTTTTGGGTCGTTATCCTGCTGGAGGATGAAATTTTGATCCACAATATGCAATTCAGATGGAATTGCCTATCTCTGTAAGATTGAATGGTACTGTTATTTCTTAATAGTCCTCTTTAGATCAACCAAGTCACCTGAACACGTGCCCGCAAAACAGCCACAAACAATGCAGGACCCATCACGATGTTTCATCGATGACTGTACATGCTAATCTTTTACTCAACCCTCCTCCGCACGTACACCCTCCCAGTTCGAACTTAGATTCATCAGTCCACAACACTTTTGACCACTGTTCTGGTGTCCAGTTTTTGTGCTCTCTTCCCCATGATAGTCTCTTCTTATTGAATAGCCAAAGCAAAGCCTTCCTGTCTGCTATTCGCCCAAAGAACAATTTTATTATCATTTAGAATTATCCACTTGGCAATAAAAAACAAAAAATATTATGGAATACATCATTTTTTTCAAAAACACTTTGGGTAGCCATATAATTATGGTCGGTAGTGTATACGTGCATATATATATATATATATATATGCACGTATACAGTACCGACCATAACTATATATATATATATATATATATATATATATATATATATATATATATGCACGTATACACTACCGACCATAATTACTAGGCCACCCAAAGTGTTTTTGAAAAAAATGATGTATTCCATAATATTTTTTGTTATATATATAACGGTCTTTATTATAATAGAGGATAAATCTTTTCACTCTCGCACTTGTTGGTTATTGTGGCGTGTAGATGCTTCCTTACTTTGCTTAATTCAGCATCTGAAATAATCAGCAGAGTACAGCTGGATAATCCCTGAGTTGATAAAAGCTTTAACCAAGCCCTATTCGGCTTTTTTGCCCATTACTTGGGCACCTCGACGTGGTGTAATGATTAGCAAGCTTGTCTCGCAAGAAACTATTTCAGCTGAGTAGACAAACCGATCCTCACTGGGTACCTCATACTTTCGGCCTTGCGCGCTTCGAAAATCAACTTTGTTATTTCTCACTTTCAGCCGCTTTACCTTTGAGACACCTACCATCGATGCACAAGACGAGGTCTGTCTTGGCGGCTTGACATTAGATTTTCACGTTCCTTCCACTAGAACCAGCGGAGAAGTCTCCGTTCAGAACACTCACCAACTCCACACAACATTAGCCGCAAAGACGAGGTCTAATCTAACAGTTTCCCATTTTGATTCCTCGTTCTTCCCGTGGGAAACAGCAGATAAATCTCCGAACAAAAACAATTGCTACACTCTAGAACATTGTTAATTTGGTGGAGGGGGGGATCTTTCAACGTAAATTACTATTTTGCCCTATATTTTGAAACCGAATAAAACCTGCTTGGACAGTCTTATTTGAGTCTTTGTTCGTTCCACTCACGCTGCTGAGCACACCCACTGACCAGAAAATTCTTGTAACAGGTAGATAGTTATGGAGATACCCAAACGGAGAGAAAGTAATGTAGAAATTCTTCATTAGATGATAATCATTAATATAGATTTTGATATTTAATGTTTTAAGTAGTCATTCAGTTTAGTGCCATACATGATACACGCTTGGGCGATCATATCTCAGAAGCGACATGACTGATTGGGCAGAAGATTATCCTGCAGTAGGTTGCCATTACTTTCTCCAGTAGACTGGTTGCCAGCCAAGGCCATAGAACCCAATCTGTCCTGTTATTTAACCCATAACTGTGGGGAATAGACGGATTAATACCTATCCAAAGTGTATTTGAGCGTAAGTGAATGCAAGAAACTAGAATTCGAACTCGCCTCCCCGATTTCCCGTTCCTAGCCGATATCCACTGCACCACAACGCACATACAATGATTTAAATAACGCTTGATAAAAGCTTTTAGGGAAATTCTTCGCCCATTATTTACTTCGAGTTATATTCTCGTCAGATTTCTGCACTTAAAATGTTATTAAATCACTTCTGAAATAAACAATGAGTTGAATTCACGACAATATGTAGACATGTGACTTATCTCCCTTCAGTTTCGAACGCAAACCTAATCACCGGAAACTTTGTAAAAAAATAAAATAAAAAGGATAAAAAAACGTTGCAGAGATACAAAAAAACTAAATCTAAATAAAAAAAAAATAAAAAAATAAAAAGAATCAGTCGAGTTAACCTTTTCTTTCTTTAATTAAATCTAATTATAAAATTCGACCTTTTAACCCATTAGTGTTCATGATCTCTTTTTAAGGACGAGAATGATAAATTACTATATTTCAGCAATTTCTGCAGTTTTCAGATATATCTTTGGTTCGTCATAAAGAATGAAGTGTTTTTCAAATATATCACCTACTGTCTGATGCATATTAGCAAGACTGATATCTCAGTTTTCAGTATAGAATGAAAATCTTAAAAAGTTG
The DNA here is from genome assembly GCA_037127315.1 of Ascarosepion bandense. Lineage (NCBI taxonomy): Eukaryota > Metazoa > Mollusca > Cephalopoda > Sepiida > Sepiidae > Ascarosepion > Ascarosepion bandense. The sequence goes on from JBBBDQ010002397.1 coordinate 656,230, forward strand.
GATACACTCACATTCTTTCTTCACCACCCTGTATATCCTTTCCTTTCTCTCCACCTTTGCAACTGTCATCACATCTGTATTCCGATCCTTCTTTTGCTCCTTTCTAACTGGTTTGACTTTCTCTTCACTTTCTTCTATCTAATCATTTGACTCTTATGTAGCCCCCTGCAAATCAGTGGCGTTACCGCCTTGCTCGGGGTGATACGATTAAAAAAAAATTCAAGCAAAATCTTTTTTGGTATGTAGTACTTATATTTAACTCATATTTGTATATAGTATATATGAAGTTCTAACTGACCTATAAAGCCAAGAATATGCCTAAAAGTAATTTTGCTCAAAGATACCATGCTCTATCAATTTGTTTCTAAAATTAGGACCCAACTAAAAACATTTTTTCTTAGAATAATGCAATTAAAAAATGTTTAGTATTAAATAAAATTGAGATTTTTGGTAAAGAATTCGAGAAAAATATTGGATACTAATGGTTTAATATCATATCCATCTGATTTGTACAAGTAAATGTTTTCGATTTAAGAATGCCTCTTTTTTCTCATTAATTTAAACCAGTTGTTGTACTTTGTTGGACTTGCTGTTAATTGCAAGAACAAATACAGAAATGTTTTCATTTTAGTAAATAACAATAGAAAATGTAACACAGAATTCCGAAATAGTAAATGAATAATGAAAAATGCCTTCCAGACTATAAGCAAAATATTAAGAGAATTTCGTTTAATACAGAGTATTTAATATCTATTCTCGTACATGGGAACGACTTATTCATAATATTATCAGAAATGAGTAAGAGATTTGAAGCGACAGTTATGGTTCTGCCAAAAGATGCTAAGAGCAAAAATGTACTGAACACGTGATCAATGTGGAAGTCCTAAAACAAAATGCAAGTTTCTTTCCAGATGGAGAGATCAGAGGCGACTGAAATGTGGCTTAAAAAAGACGTGGGTTAAAATAGATGCGGCTCTGCTAATGAGATCCTGAGAACACCATGAACTGAACAAGAGAGACAAGTGAACGTTTTCAGGAAAATAGACACTAAAATAATCTTTATTTAGAATCAAAACGGACAATTGAAATTTGTGGTATATGAGAAAAGACGTCCAAGATATTTTAACACGCAGAGAAGATATTGAAGACATAGCCAGAGTATTATTTGCTGTTTCCCCACAGGTTACCCAACCTGAGCGTGGCAGGAGGGAATATATATATATATATATATATAAGAGTTATATATATATATATATATATATATATATGTAACGGTTTACATTATAATAGTATATATATATATATATATATATATATATATATATATATATATATATTGTATCGAGACAGCAAATAATTTTCTAAACATATACTGTTAAATATAATAGACAATGAATGTCTATTATGCTTAATCATGAGCCGTTCTAATAACCTCTCTGAAGATGGCTCATGTGAGACTAAAGCTTAGAACCAAAGTAATAAAAAATTTTCCAAATGTTGGAGAATTTTGTCTTTATTTTCAACTGAAATTAAAGCCAAAATACGACGTTTAGAACGGCTCATCATTAAACATAACATATATTCATTGTCTCTTATATTTAACAGTATATGTTTAGAAAATATATATATATATATATATATATATATATATATATATATATATATATATATATAAAACACCTCTTCATCCAACCAACAACCAAATAATGAAGAAATCTATAAAATTTCAAGAGCCCTTAAAATCACACCACTTGGCAGACCCATAATATCAGGCATTGGTACTCTCACAGAACTTATATCTGGGTACATAGACAATATCCTAAAACCTTTATTGCCTGACATACCTACTTATATTAGAGACACTACTGACTTTCTCAACAAATTACAAAACATTAACTTAGTTCACGATGATAATATTCTAGTAACGATGGATGTTACGTCTCTGTACACGAACATTCCACATGTTGAAGGAGTATCAGCTTGCCATGAGTTCCTTAGTAAAAGCAAATTACCTAGCAACCAAATTACAGATATATGCCAATTAATAAATTTCATTTTAAGACATAATAATTTTAAATTCGACAACAAACACTATTTACAGATTAGTGGCACAGCAATGGGCACGAAAATGGCACTTAGTTATGCCAATATCTTTATGCACATTATAGAAAGAAAAATACTAGACAATTCATATATATATATATATATATATATATATATATATACTTGCAAAAAAGTCACCGTTAAAGAGCAAACGCACGGCAAGAGCATTTATAACTGTTAAAGAGAATGAAATGAGCCGACATTCACTCACTATAGTCGCTTTCTCCCTCTATGAGCGTGACAGGAGGAATATATATATATATATATTGTAATTTTGTTATTAAAGTGGTTTATAAAAGCATATATAACACATAACACAACGAGCTTTGTTATAATAGAGAGGATAATTTGTCTGTTTTAAATATTGCTACTAGATATGCTCCAGCGCACTTCAGCTATATTATTCTTTTTGATCCGGTGTCTCGGCTTCAATCCCGTTCCCACTGCCGGAATGTGCAGTTGCCATAAATATTTTCATGATTGTTCGTATGGGCTCTCCGCTATGGTCAGTCAGTTTAGTGCCATACGTGATACACGCTTTGGTGATCATGTCTCGAAAGAGACATCACTGACTGGGCATAAGATTATCCCGTAGCAGGTTGCCATTATTTCTGCGGTAGACTGGTTGCCAGTCAAGGCTATATAACCAAATCTGTCTTTATATTTAACCCATAACTGGAGGAAAGATACGGATTAATACCTTTCCCAAGGATATTTGTGCGTATGTGAATGCAAAGAATTCAACTGAAATTCGAACTCGGCACCCCGATTTCTCGTTCCGAGTCGATATCCACTGCTCCACAACCCACATCCACCTCCGCTATGGTACCTAAACATAATTGAAGAACAGTGCTTGATTGGTAAAAACTTTTCAATAAAGTATAGTTGAATTTGCTATATCATCGTAAGTTCTGTGCTAACATTTTTATCGCACTTCCTGCTCATGTTTTGCAACCGACTTTTTTAGATTGGCGACATAGCTACTTTCACAGTTGGAATGGTTAGATTTAACCGTAAGTAAGTCTATAATTCGTTTTTGGTGAACCCTGCTCGAGAAGCGGCCATGTTTATACAGTAACGACGGCAAGAAAACTGACGTGACCAAGCTCAAACTTTGATCACGTGATAAACCTGATAGTTCGGGTAAATTTTGACTTACCTGTGTAGTAAAGTTATTCAAATCAAAGTATAAAAGTTAATTTATTTCTATTCAAGAACAAACATAAATTTTAGTCTCTCTGTCTCAACAGATAAATGTATTTTGTGTGCAGTAAACATTTTAAGACCGATTAATATTGCAATATCGGTTCTGCTTTGTGGCTGGAACTACATTCGACAGCAAGGCCTTTAATCAGTACATTAGATCTTTTGATGAATTTGGAACTGCCTCATAAATGTATCATTTAAGAGATGATTACCACCCTGACCCGTGGTGGTCAAATCATGATGTTACCACCACGGTGATAACATCATGATATTACCACAGATCAGGGTGGTAACTTATGTTATGGTAACATCAGTTAAGGTCACGGCTTTAGGCAAATAGTGAACTCTTATCCAAATAACAAAAAACTATGAAAGTGTAAAATAGATTTTTATAAAAAAATACCAGCAGTACGTTTATATATATATATATATATATATATATGTGTGTGTGTGTGTGTGTGTGTGTGTGTGTGTGTGTGTGTGTGTGTCCGGATGACCAGCAATACGTTATTTTAGTTGAAGGCATACAACTGCTTACACAATCAACCAACTAACCAACCAACATGAAAGAACTCTTTCATGACATTAATTCATATATCCTACAATTTCTTAAAGAAATTAAATTGTTTTCAAAAATATAAATAAAAAAAACAACGACATAAACACATCTCTGCCTCAAGTTATGTAGAAAGTATCGATTCCGATATGTGGTCGAATGCGAATCTCCAGGCACCAAATGTATCCGTTTAATGGATAGTGGTACTGGGATCACGTGACCATAATAATTAGTATATAAAAAAACACTCAAACAGAAATCTGATTGTATTCTCAATATTCAGTGTTCTGAGTGTCTTACTCTAGAAAATTATTCCGAGAGCATTATTGTGTATAATTGGAAGGATTCGCTAGTACGTTGACTTTACTTGAAGATACCGAAATATTATAACTCGCAAATAGCGAGTTACCAAAAGATTTCTTCAGACTAACGTTACGAAAACCAACTTTATAGAAATGGTTGCAAAAAAAAAAAAACATTAACACTAACGTTGCAACACAAGTAATTATATCCACACAAACATGTATATGCACAAAAGCTGAGTATCATCTACCATGTATTCAATTGTGAAAGCAGAATAACAATAATATTTTCATTACTTCAAAGCTCCTAAAATTCAATTTCGTCCTTTAAATTGTACGTAAAAAGTTGATATGTCATTAAGCATAACAATCAAAATGTTTTCTTGTGGTTACATTTATACAGGGATGGATGGAAAAGTGAAATTAGGAAAATGAGTTCAGGCTCGGGTCGACTTTTTTATCTGTTCCTGTTATTGTCTTTGTAACTATAAATATGCTTACGGCATATCACGTTGAATACACCGGTTCTCATTCGATCACCGAATTTAAGCAACGTGAGCCTGGTCAGTACTTAGATGGGTAACCGCTTGGGAATACCAGGCTCTGTTAGCGTTCAATGACGGATGTGCGTTGTGGTGCAGTGGATGTCGGCTTAGCAAGAGAAATCGGTGAGTAGAGTTTGAATTCCAGTTGAGTACCCTGCATTCACTTAAGCACTGGTACCTTTCGGAAAACTATTAATCCGTCACTTCCCTCCAGTTATGGGTTAAATAACAAGGGTAGGACTTGGGGACCCTGCCCTTAAAAACAAATCCCACTGAATCTTGATACTTGAAAAGAAAAATGTATTACTAGACACAAAAATTTATATAAAAAACAAAAATAAATTGTTGAAAGAAAAAGGTATTGCCAGCAATAAATAAATAAAAGTTTAGTTAGCAATAAATGACCAGCCGAGGTTGATTTGCCATAAAAACAAACTAACCAACATCCCCTTTTTAGGCGCTGCTGTTTTCAGCCCTTCTTACACACACACACACACACATACACACACACACACACACACACACACACACACATTCATATATATATATATATATATATATATATAAAGAGAGAGAGAGAGAGAGATAGATAATTGTAAATATCACTTTGCTTTTGAAGAAGCGATTGTCAAACCACGAGATAACATTGTCAGTTGAAGATGATGATGTTACTGTTAAAGAAAATTCAGAAGACAGAAAGTAACACAAAATTTATGCATCTGACATGATTTTAAGATAAAGCTGAAATTTATTGCAGGTGACGGAAAAGATATTAGAATCTGTTGACTCACTTTTTTGTTTTGCCTTAAGTCGATATTCGCAATTATCTTTATCAGTGTCATCTTTATTCTGTTTCGGCGATAAATATGTGACATATTTTTCAAGACCCGCGGCGAGTGAAAAACGAGCGTAGCACTTTGTACAGCTTGTTATTGTACGACGCTGAATAGCAGATCGATTCGTTTGTGCGGAGAGTTCGATCTTTATTGTGATGATCTACTGTGCCTGTGGGTCCTGTTAATGACTGTAAACTGCATACTGCAGCAAGGCCACTGACTGGCAGGTTTAGAGGAGCGTAGATCTGTTTATTCATTGCTGTTGTCTTCAGGTCAACACTGATTCGTGGGGGTGTCAAGTGGTATGGTCCTACAGTATTTACATTATTCAGGCAATTTGCACGACGTTTCGGCCATTGTACGCTCCGGCCTTCTTCAGGAATTTCAAACCGAACCATTTATTACAATCACTGGGGTATATGAACTCCATTCCTTGTGCAGTTTTGCCGCTTCTGGAAGTCATGAGTTATCTTCCACTAACCCTGTAAGTTACTTGTTCACCACTGCTGTAACCTGGTATTGAACTCACAACACTTTGAGTCAAGTCACAGGAACCAACCAACGTCTATATCCACTGGGGCATATATCCTTAAGAATATATGGCGCAGTTGTACAAATGGCAACAAAGATGTGGACAATAGTCCGAATAATGTAAATACTGCAAATACTATCTCATCTCAGAAATATAGATAGGTACGGTCCTAGCAATGAAAAAATATTTAACCCCACCAATTTGGAGTCAAAGCACTATGAAAGTATAAACATTTTTACAGTGAAAATACTGGCAATACATTTTTGGAGAAAAAATATTGCCAGTAGTGCATTTTACTCCCAACAATATATCTTTTTCAAAAGTACGTCTATGAAACCTGATTTACTATCTGATTTCTTAGAAAGAATACATATTCTATTCATACAAATCTATTGTAAAAATCTTGTCAGCGTTAAATAACCCACTGAGGTTAACATACCGGAAAACAAAATAAACCAAACCACTGCGCCGCTCTAAGCTGTCGAAAGAGAAGCCTCTGCAGTTGGATGAATACGTTTGTTTTTTCAATCAATATGCACAGATGAGATTATTGATTGCAGACACAGTAAGAAAAGACCTACAAGCTAGTAAGAAAAAGCGAAAAAGAACTAACCATTAACCATTTATGTTGAGACTATTGTCTTAATCTAGTTATCACACTCTTTCGGCCGTTGTGCTCTTCTAAATCAGGTATATATTACTCAGGAATATACGAGGAATTCCAAACTAAACATATTATTTAATCTGCGGTAGTTGGTTTGTTGTTTAGCAGCATATCAACCTGTATGTGTTTATTAATACCGACATCTAAATATTTTGTACGCTATATATACAAAATTGTATATATACAAAATATTTTGTACGCTATATATACAAAATTGCGTTCTAAAACATTTAATTGATATGTCAGATTAAATAAATTGCAAGCATTATCTCTCCTTATATTTTAATAAAATCCGTTCGCACTCACGGATAATCTTTCGTGTACTATAATTGAAAGATATAAGAAATGCGCTGTGATTTTACTGTTGATTTTATTATCCACTTTTTGATGTTTCCAAGTACGTTCAGTCTCTTTCCAAGATTTTCAGATGTGTAGGTTGTGGTAACAAAAATAACCGCAAAACTGTGTTGTTAAAAATTGCTGTAAATTTTCTTCTTGTCACAAAAGTAATGGTTGACAAATTGCTTAGCGTTCATTAAAACGTGAAAATGATCCACTATGGAATTTTAAAAAATTGTAATGCCATTGTCATGCACGTGTTAAGCAAGAAAAAACTGTTTTTTATAAACATTTTAGCTCATGAATGCAGTTATCATTGCTGATTGTATTAATTGACGGCTTAAGTTTTTTTTATGAATATTGCATCGAGGAGGATCTGAAGTGTACATTTGTTGTTTTCTTGGTGTAGGTTAGTTGTTATCGATCATAATTTTTAGTATATTTTCAATATTGACAGGAGTGTTATTGTAGTCTGTAAAAATGGACGAATTGTCAGACATGTGTAATGTAAGACGCCTGTTAATGTAGTTGTTGTAAATCCAACGTATCTTTTTTTGTCGGAGATGCATAATTTTAAGCAGCATTTGAATTGATTTATAATGTTGGTTTTGTGTAATACATCAGTTTTGGGGAGGAGTTATTACGGGTAATTAGATTAGTAGTACTGTATTTTTTTTATTATATATTAATTTTAATTTTCTATTAAAATCTATGGGAGAAAGATTAGTACAAATGAGATTTGTTTATAATTTTTTCATCCTGTTTGTAGTTATCATGCATCTGCCTGCAATGTAAGAGTTTGATATATTTCGGGATTTTTACAACAATTACCGCGGGCCAGTGGTTAGCTGTAATAACCTAAATACCGAGACAGAATTAAACAGGTATGCGATATGGCATTTTTAATGCGGTTGAAATGACTCTGATATCTTTACGGCCACTTGAAGTTAGAAACTAGCCTGCAGTAAATTCTGCGCAAAGCTCTGAAAGATAACGTCTGCTAACACATCTAGCGAATGTTTTATTTTTCTTTTTGGACAAGTTTTCGGTTGAACACAGGTTTCTGAAGAACACACATTTCGGGTCTCCAATGTCGGACAAGTTTTCGGTTGAACACAGGTTTCTGAGAAGAACACACATTTCGGGTCTCCAATGTCGGACAAGTTTTCGGTTAGACACAGGTTTCTGAAGAACACATTTCGGGTCTCCAATGTCGGACAAGTTTTCGGTTGAACACAGGTTTCTGAGAAGAACACATTTCGGGTCTCCAATGTCGGACAAGTTTTCGGTTGAACACAGGTTTCTGAGAAGAACACACATTTCGGGTCTCAATGTCGGACAAGTTTTCGGTTGAACACAGGTTTCTGAAGAACACACATTTCGGGTCTCCAATGTCGGACAAGTTTTCGGTTGAACACAGGTTTCTGAAGAACACACATTTCGGGTCTCCAATGTCGGACAAGTTTTCGGTTGAACACAGGTTTCTGAGAAGAGAACACACATTTCGGGTCTCCAATGTCGGACAAGTTTTCAGTTTGAGCAAGGTTTCTGAGAAGAACACACATTTCGGGTCTCCAATGTCGGACAAGTTTTCGGTTGAACACAGGTTTTCTGAGAAGAACACATTTTCGGGTCTCCAATGTCGGACAAGTTTTCGGTTGAACACAGGTTTCTGAGAAGAACACACATTTCGGGTCTCCAATGTCGGACAAGTTTTCGGTTGAACACAGGTTTCTGAGAAGAACACACATTTCGGGTCTCAATGTCGGACAAGTTTTCGGTTGAACACAGGTTTCTGAGAAGAACACATTTCGGGTCTCCAATGTCGGACAAGTTTTCGGTTGAACACAGGTTTCTGAGAAGAACACACATTTCGGGTCTCCAATGTCGGACAAGTTTTCGGTTGAACACAGGTTTCTGAAGAACACACATTTCGGGTCTCCAATGTCGGACAAGTTTTCGGTTGAACACAGGTTTCTGAGAAGAACACACATTTCGGGTCTCCAATGTCGGACAAGTTTTCGGTTGAACACAGGTTTCTAGAAGAACACACATTTCGGGTCTCAATGTCGGACAAGTTTTCGGTTGAACACAGGTTCTGAGAAGAACACACATTTCGGGTCTCCAATGTCGGACAAGTTTTCGGTTGAACACGGAGTTTCTGAGAAGAACACATTTCCCGGGTCTCCAATGTCGGACAAGTTTTCGGTTGAACACAGGTTTCACAGAAGAACACACATTTCGGGTCTCCAATGTCGGACAAGTTTTCGGTTGAACACAGGTTTCACCAGAGAAGAACACACATTTCGAGGTCTCCAATGTCGGACAAGTTTTCGGTTGAACACAGGTTTCTGAGAAGAACACACATTTCGGGTCTCCAATGTCGGACAAGTTTTCGGTTGAACACAGGTTTCTGAGAAGAACACACATTTCGGGTCTCCAATGTCGGACAAGTTTTCGGTTGAACACAGGTTTCTGAGAAGAACACACATTTCGGGTCTCCAATGTCGGACAAGTTTTCGGTTGAACACAGGTTTCTGAAGAACACACATTTCGGGTCTCCAATGTCGGTTCAAAATAAGCATTCAGATCGACAAAACGTCAGAAATTGTAGAAAATATTATCCCCTTTTAATTTCGGTGTCTTCCCCAAGACGAAACTGAAGCTCAATAAGCAGTGCTTCGAGACCGTAAATGAAATTCAAACGGATTCGGAGGCAGAGTCGCAATTTCTCGTGGCTTCCGAGTCTTGAAAAAGGCGCCAAGATCACTATGTACGTTTTGAGTGTGATTATTTGCAAGGCTATGGTGACTCAACTTTAAATAACGTATATTATTTACTCGATTAATAGTAACTAAGAAATTTCTAATCTCACCTCGTATACAGAATTTTCTAATTTTATTTTCTCGAACTTTTACATAGATTGTTTGGATATTATCTTTGAAAGGAACTGAACATTCCACACCGTGCGCTATTTTTGAGTTAACCCGATCAGATAATCATATTCGTTCGTTGGTTGGATAAAAAAAAGGAAAGATTTTTGCCGGAAATACAAGACGTCTGTCGAAATCAGATATGACTTGCCAATCTGTAACACCGTCAAACAACATTCGTCTATATTTCAAATCAAAAGACGATATTGGAATTTTTTTCCTTTATAAAACTTCTCTTTGATTGGCAAATTCAAACAAGTTCTATTAGTTTTACTTGTCAGCCGTTAACTTATGTGGAAACATTCGACATTGATTAGCCGATCAGGTAGTGCTGCTCGAGTTAACCTTTTCCTTTGGCTGGGATTATAATGTAGTATCTGTACTCCTCATTTCTAATGATACATGGACTAATAACAATGTCCTTATAGGGAAACATTCGGCACTCATTGACTAACTTTTTTCTGTTAAAACCATGTGTCAGTAAAATAGTTTTCTCATATTAACTGTTACTGCGGTTTCGAGTATTGACAGCGGTTTTCTTCCTAACCTTTTGTTTGAAATAGTCGAGTTAAATGTGCCCTCCATATGAATTACTGATGCTGTTGAAATTGATGACATTTTTGTTATCGTATTTTAATGATTCTGTCGCCCAAGCCTACGAAGTTCAAAGGATGGTCTTCCCTCAGACCTACAGATTTAATTTCCTCGAAGCCATTTTAACCTTTGATCTGAAACAACGATTGTATACAGCTGACAGATTAGATGTTTCTGAACGAGTTTAGATCCATGCAGAAAATTAATATGCAAATCTCGATTTAACAAGGCTATTCAAGAATACGATCTCTGAGTTAATGTTTTTTTATCGTTTCACTCCTCGCAAGGCAATACTGCTACTGATGCGAAGGGAGCTATGTAAGAGGGGAGTGAAGGGTTACATAAAAGGAGAGTAAAGAGAAAGAGGAACCGAAGAGGAGCCGGTTACAGAGAATGGACAAGAGACGGATGGGAATACTGGTGTGAAGAGAGTTGCGTGAGAGTAGCGTGAAAAAGAGAGAAGAACAAAATTCAGGGGTTTCGGGGAGAGGATAAGAGAAATATGGGGGTCAACGAGATAAGAGATGGCAATTCAGATTGCATTTAAACTCTTGGAGATTGTAGCTATCACGGAAGCAAGTATAAGGAATCGAGTTCCACAGACCTGAAGTGCGAGAAAAGAAGCTGATGAAGCAGAAGTGGAGCTGCATTTGGTTGTTTTGACTTGTGGATCTGTGGGATCTTGTTGCCAGTCTGGTTGCTCGGGTAAATTCTTGTAGAGGAGACATCAGGGAGCTAAGCCCGTCGGAGCAGAAGCCATGAAAATATTTGTAGAAGAGACAGAGGGAAGCCACATCCCGTCGGTGAGAAAGTGGCTGGAGTAGAGCAGCCAGGCCGTGATCGATAACATCGCATATTCTCTTATGGACCCAGAGATGAATCGCGAAGGCGCCTGACCAGATATCACAATATTATTCAATGCATGGGAGGATGGTCTATTATTATATGTTCAAGATGGACCCAGACGAGAAAAACTTCCTGGCTCGACACAGTAATTCAACCTTCCTAGCAGTAGATTTAGCAATTGATTCAGTGTAGTCGTTCCACTTGAGATCGGCTGAAAGAGTGAGACCGAGGAGGCGCAGTGTACTGTATCAGTTGGTGGTATTGGGCGAAATTATTCGTAGAAGAGATATTCTATGCTCGTTTCTCTTTACTCCTAAAAGAAATGTGCCATAAAAAATCCGTACAACCAGGTACTTAGAGTTTTTAGTATTTACTAATTCCGCAACTTCGATTTTTATTATGTATTTAGCATAGGTTCTAATTCCTATTTTTAGCAATGCTGACATCTGTAGAGATTCAATTTCAACTGAGATCATTAATCACAAAGTCGAGGACAAGAAAGAGCCATTATGTGCTAAGGAATGTGTACAGATAAAAACAAGCTCAATCAGTTGGGCATCTCTTTACAACCAAGGCGGCGCGGACCCTGTGGACAGATTCTCAACCATAGATTCATCCAGGTTTCCACAGAGCCACGAGTTAAATTTGGTTTGAGCGATAGAAATTGTGAAAGTGAAGGAAAGCTGACAAAAGGGGAGGAGTAGGAAGTATTATACATGTAGTTCAGCCGTTCACATTTATTAAGTCAAACAGTTAAGTGCCATACGTGATAAACGCTTGGGCGATCATGTCTTGAAAGAGACATGACTGACTAGGCAGAATATTTTCCCGCAGTAAGTTGCCAATACTTTCTGCGGTAGTAATTGCCAATCAAAACTATAGAACCCAATCTGCCCTGCTGTTTAACCCATCGGTGGAGGGAGAAGAGACGGATTAACACCTTTTTCTATGGGTATTTACGCATAAGTGAATGCGAGAAATTCAACTGGAATTCGAACTAGGCTTTGATTTCTCGTTCCGAGCCGATATCCATTGCACCACAACGCATTTTTTTAAAAAGCAAAATTTACGGCTCATTTTATTTATTTATTCATTTAATCATTTCTCATTTGTCAAAATCCCTGGTAAAAACCCGCTCCGTATCAGCGCTAAAATTGTCTTTTCTCCCTTTTTTTCGGAGAACAACAAAAACAAACCTCGCAGACTTCAAAATTTACTCTCACTTGATGGATGGGTCTAGTTCAATACTGTTTTTGCAAAAAAAAAAAAAAAAAAAAAAAAAAAAAAAAAGGTAGAAGGAGGGAAATTTATGACCGTTATTAAATTTTGTTGAAAATATTGGTTTACGAAAATGATTTCCTTATCCAAAATTCATCGTCAATGGGCTTTTATTTTTTCAAATCCTTTTATCTGAAGCAAGAGGACAAATCCATTATAACATAGGGGCTTACAGAAAGTGAAAGAGTACGGTAAAATTAAAAATAGATATGATTTTGGAACGGATAAAAAATATGGAACAGCGTTGAAGAAGACAGAATATGGCTATTGACGTTACATTTAACTTTTTGAGGATTGTAGTTATCATGGAAGCTTGAAATAGGAAAGGAGTTTCACAGGTACGAAAAGCAAAAAAACATTGTTAGAATAAAGGTGCAGTTATAGCTCGCTAGTTTAACAAGAAACGGTGGGACCTAGTTACAATCTAGTCATCTTCTATGTGCCCTGTCTTTTCAGGACGTAAGCGATCATGGCTTTCCACGTCTGCCTATCCCTGGTGGCTCTTAGCACGCTTTCTGTTACACCATGCAACCCTTGTTCCATCATCCACCTGGTTAGGTTCTTCAAATATGCTATCCGTTGCTTTCCCCTGTCTCATTTTCCCTCTATCTGGCCTGTTAGTATCAGGTTTTCCAAGTCCTCCTTCCTCAGTGCATGTTCCAGGAACTTTAGCTGTCTCTTCCTGATGCTCAGTATTAATTTCCTTTTTGTTTCCATCATTTCTAGGACCTCATCATTGATCAAATGCTCGATCTATGATATTCGCAGCATCCTTCTGTAGAACCACATTTCAGTTGCTTCCAGTTTTTCTTTCATCTTTGATGATATTGTCCAGCATTCACTGCCATAATGAAGAACTGACAACACATAGCAATCCAGTACTCTCTTCTTAGTTTCTAGTGAAATTGTCCTGTTTCTTAATAACTTGCTCAACTTCTGGAATGCTTCCTTCGTCATGCCAATTCGCCTTCGGATCTCCGTGTTTCACTTTCCGTCTTCTGTTATAACACTTCCCAGGTATTTAAATTTTTGTACCTTCTTGATTCTAGCATATTGGTCTGCCGTTTTTGCTGATGACCATGCATTCTGTTTTCTTGCAGTTTATCTGTAGTCCTTTCTTATCACTCTCTTCAGCTACCTTCTGTAGAATGTTTTTTAGTTTTCTTTCTGTGTCTGCTATCAGCACTGCAACATTTGCGTACCTTAGGTTGTTTCAATTGTGGCTTCCGGTGACAAATCCTGGCATAACTTCTAGGGTCCTCAAAATATTCTCGCTGTACAAGTTAAACAGATCCGGTGAAAAGACACATCCTTGTCTTACGCCTCTTTCTATCTTTGGATATCTGCTGAATTCATGACTTGTCCATATACAAGCGGTTTGATGCCAGTAAAGATTCTTCATTACTCTTAAGTCTTTCCCAAATATGTCAAGGCGGCCGAGCATCTCCATCTTTGTGGCGTATTTTGTCAAACGCCTTCGCATAATCAATAAAGCACAGGTATAAGTCCTTCTTCATTTGTATTGCCTTTTCAGAGAGCATCCTCATCATAAATATCGCATTCCTTGTTCCAGTGTCTTTGACGAAGCCGCACAGTTCTTGTCCTATCTCTGGCCTGATTCTGCTTCTCGCTCTATTTATCAGGATTCGGACGATCAGTTTTGTTATATGGCTCATTAAACTGATGGTTCTGTGGAGTTCGCACTCGTTTGCTCCTGGCTTCTTAGATAGTTAGCACGCTTAAATTCATGTAGCCGGACCATCGGGCAGGTGAAAAGTTTGTCTGAACAAATAATGAAAATATTTGTTAAATCGATAGAGGGAAGCCATATCTCGTCGGTGAGAAAGGGACTAAAGTCGTGATGCCTTGTCGGGATCCGTTATATTAGAGATCCTTCTTTGGATTTTGTCAAGAATGTCCAGATGTGCAGCAAGAGCACCGGACCAGATATGGCAACATTATTCACCAGTATTTAATGCACGGTAGATTTATAAATCTGAAAGATGAATTGATATATGTTTTTATTTATTTTTGACATAAATCTCAATAAAAACGAAGAAAAGAGTGCTAGACTGCTACGTGATGTCAGTTCTTCAATACGGCAGTGAATGCTGGACAATATAATCGAAAATGAGGACAAAACTGGAAGCGGCCGAAATGTGGTTCTACAGAAGGATGCTACGGATATCGTGGATTGAGCATACAAGCAACGACGAGGTGTTAGAAAGAATGGCAACAAAAAGGAAATTGATGCTGAGCATCATAAAGAGACAACTGAAGTTCCTGGGGCATGCAATGAGGAAGGAGAGCCTGGAGAACTTGATACTGACTGGTCAGATAGAAGGAAGGAGAGACAGAGGAAGGCAGCGGATAACATATTTGCAGGGCCTGATCAGGTGGATGACGAAACGGGTGTTGCCAGGAGCAACAGGAGCAAACAAACTAAGAGCCCCAAGGGATAGGGAGACGTGGAGAACCATGATCGCCTACGTCCTGAAGGGACAGGGCACATAGAAGAAGAAGAAGAAGAAGAAGAAGAAGAATTTTTAATAATACCAGAGGGTACTTGGTCGAAAAGTTGTGTCTATTATAACACCTATATCAACTTAAATGAGAACAAAAGTTCGAAATAATTCCCATATTTTGGATTGATATATTTTTTTCGTGAGTACGTGGCTCGCTGGCATTCTGACTTCACGGCCTGTTTGAATCTCATCGTTGACCTCAACTCGAGTTAGAAAGTGCCTGCAGATCTAACACAAGGTTGAGTAAGTCAAAAATATTCGATCGTCGCAACTCCTCACCCAATGAATAGATAAACACGCTTTAGCCTTGGTTGGCAATCTATCTGAAAAGGGTGTCCGATCTCTCAGCATTCTGGTCCCTTACAGTGATTTAAGTTATTGGGTGGGAAGCATCAATCCTTTAAGAATAACGTGAGTTCATAATTTTCTCCAGATGAAAATAGGACAAATGGTTATTATTTCTTATTTATGTTTCTAAATTATTTTCTTTTCCAGTTTGGGAACGATATAAAACCATTCACAAAGGTAAATCTTCGGGCATGATCGGACTGTCTGAATTTCTGAAATTAAGTAGTCAGTAGGTTTTTTTTTCTAATGAGACGTCCCTTCGAAGGCAAGTGATCATGATTCTCTACAGATTCTTTTTATTTATCTGCGACTAGCAGTATAGTCCGGCGTTGCTCGGGTGTAATGAAAGCTTTAAAACTAATCCATGGTCCTGGAGCTTAGTCTCTTTGGACGTTGACACGAAAGACTAAAAAGCAATAGTTGTTTCCAGTTAATGCGAAACCGTAGACTGAAAGAAAAATGAATGAATGTAAGTCAAATTTTGATTTCCTGGTATCGATATCAAATACGTTTTTTCGTCATAAACTGAATTTTAAAGGCTAAATAAGTCCTCTGAGTAAATGGTATCATGGCCGAGACTAAGAACTACAATTATACCTACTTAGAGCCAAACCCGGAGCAAAAACTAAAATAAAAGGGCCGAAAAAAAAAAATACAAACAGGCAGATAAACAGACACACACACAAACATCTTGCCTTTTATATATATATATATATATATATATATATATATATATATTATCGATTTTCTGCACTATTGTAAGAACTGCAACCTTGAAACTGCTGAATATCGTTTCTTAAGTCTTTGTCTATGAGTATATCAAATTTGATTAAACTCGGATCACTCCTTGTATAACCTGATTTTTTTGATTATCGATTTTCGATATTTATTTGGGGTACCTCAACACAAAACCTAGCTAAGAACACTCGCAGATGCTTATAGCACAACTGTGTAAATTTTCAAGAAAATCGGTTCAGCCGTTTCGGAGTCTATAGGTAACGGACACACACATACAGAGACACACACACACAAAGTTCCATTTATAAATAAGTTTATATATATATATATATATATATATATATATATATATATATAATTTGGAAGCTTGACAATGAAAACAAGCATAAACATGATATCCCTTTACATTTCATAACACAACAACTGTATATGCTCCAGAAGGTACTTTTATATACATGAATAGCGAATTGCTCCGAGCGTAGTCTTGCATACAATTTTATTTATTTTCACTATTTACATTACTCGGACTATTTTCCTCATTTTTATTGCCATTATTACGACGTTTCGGCCTTCTTCAGGTGCTAGAAATTTCGAACCGAACACTATGTTTCGATCCCTAGCGTTTATCATTCTCATTCCATGTGGGATGCTACTTCTGGTAGCCATGAGTTTCTACGTTATTATTCACCACTGCTGTAGCCTGGTATCGAACTCACAACTCACAACTCTTTGGATATAGAGGCTTACAACTAACCATTTCTGCAGTAACACATTTTGTGTACATAAAGTTACAGAAAATGTTGAGAATCAGACAAATTTGTAAGTGAGGAAAATTGAGATTTCACGTAAAAATGATTTGTACTTTCTGTAGATGTATAAAAAATATGCTCACTACTTTACTAAACGTAAATACAGAACTTTGACATTTCATATATCTTTACTAAGCACGAAACACCTGGCAAGTAACCCACTAACAAAGGTGTTGCTGTGACGACCTCGGCTGTGGAACTCCTACTCAGGGCAAATGAGGTCATATACAACAGCTCTACGTCACTTAGGAACCTTCTCGGTTCTTTCCGTCATGCTCCATTCAGCGTCTGAAAAGCTTCGGATTTTAGAATTTCGAATAAAACGTAACTCGTATCTCATTCCAAACCAAGCAATGCAATAAAGTTTCTAAGACGCATGAAGTTACTGAAAGGATAAAAGAAAGACATTAAAGAGAAAAAAAGAACAAGAATTAAGAAGCAAGGCGATAAAGCCACTAAGATGTAATGAGATAGTAATTGTTACAGAATACGAGAAAAACATTAAGGAGAGAAACACAAAAAAATAAAGACAGTCAACACTTGATATTGCATCTAAAAATTTGAAGTGGGCAATGAAAAGTATGGGGGGGGATAAAATTTTAGCAGAGAACTTAGGGTTAGAACTAACCATTTCAACAGTAAGTTAATGAAACCTTACCACAAATCTAGTAATGCGCTTAAATTAAAGTTTCTCAGTATCATAGATGAAAGCTCATCAGAACAATGACAATGAAAGTATTTATAGAAAAGGCACAAGGTGTCGGAATAGATGGAAACGAAAAGGAAATTGAGATTGAGACAACTAAAGTTCCGGGGACATGCAATGAGGAAAGAGGGCTTGGAGAACCTGATACTAACATGCCAGAAAGAGGGGAAATAAGACAGAGGAAAGCAGTGGATAACATATTTGAATGGTCTGAGCAGGTGGATTACAGAATGGGGGTTGCAAGATGTTATAGAAGAATTTGTGCTAAGAGCCACCGGAGAAAGGGAGACGTGGAGGGCCATTATCGGCTACGTCCTGAAAAATCAAAACACATAGAAGAATATATTTTAACGCATTTTACATTTTGTAGTTGTAACACAGAAACCTACAAATAAACAAAAACAAGTTCTCCAGAACGTCATATAAAATCTTAGAAATTTTGTGTTGCAGGAGATATTTTTCAAAAAATAACATGAATTATACCCTTTGTTACTTTTTAACAAAGTTCAAATGCCTGGGAAATGTTCTGACAGATGACAGAAAATGCGACACTGATCCGAAGGCATGGTCAAGGGCGCATTTCGAAAATCTAAAAAGAGTATTCAGGGAGCCGAGTTCGAAGTCCAGTTGAAGTTCTTGCATTCACTTGCGCACAAATACCATTGGGAAAGGTGTTAATCTATCTCTTCCTTCCAGTTATAGGTTAAATAATAAAACAGATTGGATTCTGTAGCCTTGGTCGGCAACCAGTCTACCGCAGAAAGCAATGGCATCCAACTGCGATATAATCTTCTGCCCAGTCAGTCATTTCTCTTTCGAGACATGAGCGTCCAAAGCGTGTATCATTTATCACGTATGACACTTAACTGACTGACTGAAGGAGAGTATTGAGAAACAGGAAGATTTTGCTGGAAATAAAAAGGAGATTACTGGACGGTTATGTGAGCTGAAGTTTCTGGGACACATAATGGAGGGCTTGGAAAATTTAATACTCACAGGACGGATAGAGTAAGAGAGGGAGAGGGGGAAGCAACACAAGACCTACTTGATGGGATTTAGCAAGTGGATGACGGAGAGATACTGAGAGAGAAAGTGTTAAGAGTGAAAAAGAAATGGGGTAAGTGGTGGTCCATGATCGCCTACGTCCTGAAGGGACAAGACACATAAAGACGAATAAGGAAATTAATAAAATGCCCATGCAAAGACTATTTCAGGATTTTCATCGCCAAAATATCTAAAGATCGAAAAATCACCATAAATTTCATGGACGTGTTTTTGTCGGTGGATCTATGTTCTGTGTCACCTTAGGACGTGGGAGATCAGTGCGCTTCATGCCGTCTTATCCCATGTTATTATTATTAACGTTTGAGTTTTTACCGAACGTCTTACATCCGGTTTTGCCATTCATTCGCACGGATGGCTTACCCGATACCTTTCCCTGTTCATTTTACCCCTACCATATATCATTCGTGTGTCACCCCCACCTAATTTTGTTTAGGGTCACATTACACTGTAACCACGTTTCCTGGACGATGACCGAGGTTAAGCAATGTCGAGTCATCTCAGTACCTAGACGCGTGATCACTTAGAAATACCAGGTGATGTAAACCTGGATAAGTGATTCGTTTTAATGGTGAATGTTTTGGAACTGTTAATCGGAAATGCGACCATTGTACACTCCGGCCTTCTTAAAACGATTGGAATTTCAAACTGAACCCTTATCTTGTTCACCGTCTAAACAATGTAAATAATTACAATAACTTATCTTAGATATGAACAGATATCGGATATCCGAATTCCAATTTCTCATTGGTTTCGTTATATTCACGGATGGTGTAATAAATAATGGCTCGGAATTGTTAATCGGAGATCCACATTCTAATTTCTTCTTCTTCTTCTTCTTCTTCTTCTTCTTCTTCTTCTTCTTCTTCTATGTGCCCTGTCCCTTCAGGACTTAGGCGATCATGGCTCTCCACGTCTCCCTATCCCTTGTGGCTCTTAGTATGTTTGCTCCTGTTGCTCCTGGCAACCCCCGTTCCGTCATCCCCCTGATCAGTCCCTGCAAATATGTTATCCGCTGCCTTCCTCTGTCTCTCCTTCCTTCTATCTGTCCAGTCAGTATCAGGTTCTCCAGGCTCTCCTTCCTCATTGCATGTCCCAGGAACTTCAGTTGTCTCTTCCTGATGCTCAGCATCAATTTCCTTTTTGTTGCCATTCTTTCTAACACCTCGTCGTCGCTTGTATGCTCAGTCCACGATATCCGTAGCATCCTTCTGTAGAACCACATTTCGGCCGCTTCCAGTTTTGTCCTCATTTTCAATGATATTGTCCAGCATTCACAGCCGTATTGAAGAACTGACATCACGTAGCAGTCTAGAACTCTTTTCTTCGTTTCTATTGAGATTTTCCTGTGTGTTAGTATTTTGCTCATCTTCTGGAACGCGTCCTTTGCCATGCCAATTCGCCTTCGAATCTCCGTGTCGCACTTTCCATCTCCTGTTAGAACACTTCCTAGGTACTTAAATTCTTGTACTTGTTTGATTTTGTTATTCTCCACCTGTATTTGGTATTTTGGATTGTATCTTTTGCTGATGACCATGCACTCAGTTTTCTTAAAGTTTATTTGTAGTCCCTTCTTGTCACTCTCCACTGCTACTTCTCCTTAGCGTCGTTATATTCACTTACGCGCAAATACTCTTGGAGGGAAAAAGGTATGGATCCAACTCTTCCTCTCACATAAGAAACCCGAATGCATGGTCATCAGCAAAAAGAACAGCCCAAAGTGCCTAATACAGGTGGGGGGGGGGAAATCAAGCAGATACAAAAATTCAAATATCTGGGAAGTGTTCTAACTGAAGACGGAAAGTGCGACACAGAGATCCAAAAGCGAATTGGCATAGCGAAAGACGCGTTCCAGAAGCTGAGTAAAGTATTAAGACACAGGAAATTTTCACTACAAACAAAGAAGAGAGTACCGGATTGCTATGGGGTGTCAGTTCTTCAATACGACAGTGAATGCTGGACAATATCATCAAAGATGAAGGAAAAACTGGAAGCAACAGAAATGTGGTTCTACAGAATGATGCTGCGAATATCATAGATCAAGCATGTGAGCAATGATGAGGTCCTAGAAATGATGGAAACAAAAAGGAAATTAATACTGAGTATCAGGAAAAGACAACTAAAGTTCCTGGGACATGCAATGAGGAAGGAGGGCTTGGAGAACCAGATACTAAGAGGCCAGATAGAGGGGAAAAAGAGACAGGGGAAAGCAGCGTATAACATATTTAAAAGGCCTGAGCAGGTGGATGACAGAACGGTGGTTGAGAGGCGTTACAGGAGAAAGCGTGCTAAGAGCCACCAGGAATAGGGAGACTTGGAAGGCCATGATCGCCTACGTCCTGAAGGGACAAGGTACATAAAAGAAGAAGTATCACTAAACCATCGTCTAAAATCTGATCTATGTTTTTCAAATAACCTACAAAAGGGTGATAAGCAGTAAAAAACTAATCAATCAAAAAGAAAGATCAAGTGCTTACTCATTGTGCCTAAGAGATTTCACTTATCCATTTCTGATTCTAACTAAGCTTAAGTCTTCTTCGTTGCTTACACGTTCCTCCATGATATTCTCAGCATTCTCCTGTAAAGTTACATTTCTACTGTTTTCACTGTTTTCATCTGTAAAGAATTTACATATGAATTTCCAGAATTTACTGCCATATAAGATTGATACTACATAACACACCAGCACTCTTTTTATACTTTTCTTATTTCATTTCGAACAAAAATTATCCTGTTTCTTAATACTTTGCTTAGCTTTTGAAAGGAAATTTTGATATTGCTATGTGCCTTAAGATTTCGGAGTCGTTTTCTCCATTCTCCGTTGAAACACTTCTCAGATAACTAAACTTCTGTTTCTTGCTTGACGATGACATCTTTAATTTTGTAGAAAGTCCTGTGTATGACAATAAACTACGTCCAGTAGCAAGGTCTCTGATTGAGAGTTTGGTGGTTTTGAGGAGCGAGGACCCACTTCTTAATCGCTACTGTTTCTAGATCTATAATAACCCGGATTGGTAGCACCTTTAAGGTCCCAGCTATGGGTAAATTGTGAATCCCCAAATAAATCACGACGAAAGTATAAAAATACATATTTATTGTAAAAATACTGGCAATACATTTTTTAATAAAATAATTACCAACAATTTTTTTTGTAGTTGAAGCCGAAAGTGCGCCGAAATAGATTTCGGCGTGAGAAGTTGATATGCCGCTAAACAAAAGCAACCAATTCGTAGATATGTTAGTGAATCAATTTTAAAATTCTGTGCTTTGACTTTATTGGTGGCGTGGGCGTTAAGCTTATGGCCTCTGTGTGTCTGCTTTATTACTAAGAAATCTTAGTTTAATTTTGTATAAAAAAAAATTAGTTAGGGTATGAAGAATCGTGGCAGTGAAAAGTATGCAAATCGGAACTATGTTAGCACTGAAGATATTTTAAGAAAAGGAGAATAAGATCACTCTGAAGATACAGTCGAAACTTCTGGGACACTTAATAAGGAAAGCGGGGTTGAAGAATTACACTCAAATTACATGCTGAAGTCAAGAGATAGGGAGAAACATCGGATAACATATCTAACGAGATTGTGTAAATGGGTGGAATAAGGATAGAGTGGGACGGAACTTTGATCTACAAAAAATGGGAAGTTGTTGAGAGCCACGATCACCACCCACTCTTAGAAAATCTTTTCAGATTTGACAATGTTTTGCGATTTATTTTGAGTGGCATTATCAAGAGCTACATTCCCAAACTGTCCAATATCTAACTTTTTGATGAGACGAAATAAAACTTTGGTAATCAAGTACATAAACAGGCAAGAGACTAAAGCCACTAAGACACAAGTGGTTTTTGGGCGTGTAAAAATTAGAAAACAAAAACATTATTATTTCTTCTGCCTCCTTAGTGATCAGATGGACAGTAGATAGCGATTGTCATTGCATTTAAGTTTTTGAAGATTAAAGTCGGCTGGAAAGCATGGAGTCGTAAGCGACTTCCACGAGCAAGAGAAGAGCTATTGAAGAAACTGTTAGCATAGAACCTCTGGTTACAGCTCGCCAACTCAACATAAAAATGATGAAACCTCGTAGACAGTCTAGTACTTCGTTTAAATTTTAAAAATCTACAGATATTTTTTACAGATATCTAAAAATAAATTCTGGATAGAGAAATTGTCTAGCACGTCACAGTAGGAAATGTATATTTTCTATTTGTTTTTAGTTAGCATTTTTGATAGATATAATTCGCATTTTAAACTGATATATAGACACAGATTTCTGTTTTGGTGCATTGAATATCAGCTTGGAACGAAAAATCAAAACCGAGTTAGAATTCAAGTTGAATTCCTTGCAGTCACATACGCGCAAATACCCTTGGGTGAGGTATGAGTCCGTCAATTCTCTCTCCAGCTGTGGGTTAAATAGTAAAAAATATTGTGTTCTATAGCTTTGGTTGGCAACCAGTCTACCATAGAAAGTAATGGCAACCTACTACGGAAAAATCTTCTACCCACTCAGTCATGTCTCTTTCGAGACATGACTGCCCAAGCGTGTATCACGTATAACTGACTGATATGGACATAGAAAGACAAGAATAATTTACATATGGACAATATGCATGGTTGTTTTCAACCTTTGAGGAAATACTTGGGTGGACGATACTTGCTCCTAATATTTTTCCTGTTTTATATTTTCTTTTAGAGTCCAACCAATTTTAGATGTGATGGTATCTTCTCCACTTTCGAGTTTACCAGTCATATAGCCCTGGAAGAATGAGGCGAATGAGATTCACCCCCTCGTTATCCCCCCTATATAGGGCTCCGAAGTGGGTAAGGTTGGTTAATAATATAAAGTATACGCACACAAAAATCAAGTGACTACACATTGATAGACAAAGAAAATCAAACAAAAATTGAAATTCATAGTAATAGAACTAATAGAAGACAAACTAATAAAAAAATTGTAACTTTGTATTAGAAAAAAATCTTAGATAACTAAACAAAAACAAAAAAAGTAGAAATAATACGTGACTGATAGAAGACAAAAGAAAACATAACGCTGAAACTCTACTAGACCTGATCAAGTATCTACCCTCACCAATTTTTAGATTCCTCCAAAGGCGTGGTGAAAAGCATTGAACTCTCACTGGAGGAAACTATCAAAAAGAAAACATTACTGACATAAAACCAAAATCCATTAAATAAAAAGATGATAGAATTATAGATACCAACACTTATATAATCACTTTTGATGCACCAGAACCACCACAAGAAATAGAAATTCCCTATACAATTCCAAAAAATAAGCCTACGTTCTAAACTCATTAATATGCTTCAACTACCAAAGATACAGACATGGCAATAATAAATGTGAAATCACATAGACCAGATGCCCAAATGAATCTAAATTCCTTAATCTTAAAAATCATAAGACAACTTCCAGGAAATGTGAGACCTTTTTTTTTTTTTTATAAGCATTTCACCCCGAGCAAGGCATGTCACTGCCACTACTGCACAGGGGGCTACATAGAGTGGAGAAAGGATGATTAAATATAGGAAATGTCAGAGGGTGGGTGATAAGCGGGTAGGGATACCGAGAATGGTTAAATATAGGAAATGTCAGAGGGTGGGTGATAGGCGGGTAGGGATACCGAGAATGGTTAAATATAGGAAATGTCAGAGGGGGGGGGTGATAGGCGGGTAAGGATACCGAGAATGAGGGTTGGGTAAATGAGAGTGTTCTGAGAATAATTGGGAGTTAGTGTGATAGGAGGTGTCTATTGACTCTACATTTAAACACCTGGAAGCTGTAGCTGTCAGGAAAGCATACTTGTGGAAGGGAGTTCCACAGGCGGGAAGCGCGAGAAAAGAAGCTGTTGGAGTAGAATTTATGGTTACATCTTATTTGTTTAACTGTAAAAGAGTGGGACCTAGTTGCTAATCTAGTATCTCGTGTAAATTCGTGCTTAGGCGGCACCAGTGATCTAAGCTCATCGGAGCAGAAGCCATGAAAGTACTTGTAGAAGAGACACAGGGAAGCCACATCACGCCGGTGAGAGAGTGGTTGCAGCCGGTCTGCCAAGTCAGTATCAACCACGTTACAGGATAGATTCAAAATTAAGCACACCCGAAAAAGAAAAGAAAAGCATCGAAAAAAATTCCAGTGTATCATTTTATGCAAATATACAAGAAGCATCAATCTATATCTATGAAAATCTAATACCAAACAAATTAATCAACCACAAGAATTAACATTTTTAATTCGAGTTAAACTACACATAGAAAACTTTAAAACAAATGGTAAACTTGAAAACAATGCCTATCACTAAACTAAATTTATTCACAATGTAAATCTAACAAAAAACTAATAATCTCTCGTCGACAAAATTCTCCTGTCAGAACAAAAACCAATCAAACGTAAACACAAAACAAAATCGCAATAAGTGGCCACTTGTCCGTATCTTATTAAACAGTTTTAGAAGCCGCTTCAATGGTTTTTCTGCAGCTGTGTTAGAAATTGATAAAGGATACTGTCTGGTCCCACAGCTGTATCGTATGCTTTTTTATTTAATTTGTTCAATTCCTATATTGTAAATGGAAGGTTGGAGCTCTCAATATTATTACAGATCTACATTTTAACTAAATTATTGTGATCAAATCAATTATGCAGAAAATGTTCTACAACCACATGGACTTATGATAAAACCCATTACCGAAGAATTAGGTACTCTCTTATGAAATATCCAAAAAACAACGGTATCCAGAATTCCTCCATGGCCGATTGGAAATGCATAATTTTCCAAAGAAAAAAAAACACCCTGACACATTTTTAGACACATTCCAGAAACTACTGGAAAACTTCCACGATTACACAAAAATATATACGGACGAGTCAAAAAATGGGGACAAAATAGGATGTGCAGCAGTCAGTCAAAAAATTACTAAAAAGAAACTCTTCCCAATGAGAATTGCGATATTCACTGCAGAGGCTTATGTCATTAAGTTGTCTTTAGACATCCTCGCTGAGAGCAAACTTTCTAATTTTTTAACACTTGCTTTCCGTCCTATCAGCTTCGGAGGGGAACAAATCCAACAATCCATTAATCATTAAATTATTACAGAAAATCAGCGCATTGAACAAAAAAAGAAATGTGGTGTTATGTTGGATTGGTTACCATATTAAAATATAAAGTAACTCTAAAGCAGACCTAGCAGCCAAATCAGCTTTGGACATGAATGTGGATACAGGGATAAAAGTCCCATATACAAATTTCAAGAAAGAAATGAATATATTTAAAAAAAAACTGAAAGAGTTCCGGGACGATTATCCATGCAATCCAGCCCAAGCTCGGAGTAGGTTATACATCTTTTAAGAATTCTCGAAAACAGGAGGTCGTAATAGCTCGCTTGCTCATCAGGCATACGAGAATAACACTTTCTTTCTTACTTACTAATGAAGTTCAACCGATGTGTCAAACATTTAAAGAAGTATAATCGAATAATCATATTTTCACAGTGTCCAGAACTAGCTATCTCTAGGCAATAATTTTATAAGACTGATAGCATGCTTGAGCCGCTCAAAAACGTAAATAGGAATAAAATACCATCACATCTAAAATTGGTTGGACTCTAAAAGAAAATATAAAACAGGAAAAATATTAGCAGCAATAGATTTTGAAAAAAATATATATATTACCAGAAAAATATTTTTGAGTGAAAAAAAGAACTTATACATATTACTATTGAACTTATACCTGTTTGAACGTATACATATTGAACTTATACATATTGAACTTATACATATTACTATTGAACATACCTGTTTGAACGTATACATATTGAACTTATACATATTGAACTTATACATATTGAACTTATACATATTACTATTGAACATACCTGTTTGAACGTATACATATTGAACTTATACATATTGAACTTATACATATTACTATTGAACATACCTGTTTGAACGTATACATATTGAACTTATACATATTGAACTTATACATATTGAACTTATACATATTACTATTGAACATACCTGTTTGAACGTATACATATTGAACTTATACATATTGAACTTATACATATTACTATTGAACTTATACCTGTTTGAACGTATACATATTGAACTTATACATATTACTATTGAACTTATACCTGTTTGAACGTATACATATTGAACTTATACATATTGAACTTATACATATTGAACGTATACATATTGAACTTATACATATTACTATTGAACTTATACCTGTTTGAACTTATACATATTGAACTTATACATATTGAACTTATACATATTACTATTGAACTTATACCTGTTTGAAAATAAACAAATATTGCCAGGAATGCATATGACTCGCGTTAAAGCTCTCTTTACAAATATGCATTAACGAAATATGATCTAAAACCTGATTTACGAACTGATTTCTTACAAAGAATATATATTCTTTTAATACGATTCTATCATAAAACTCTTGCCGGCATTAAATAACCCATTAATGTTGATAAGCCGTAAAACAAAACAAACCAATCAAATAAGAGCATATAAACATCTGAATAAAAAGTTCACAAACATATGAAATCAATTCAGTCTACCAAATAACGCACTTATCTACACTGAACTATAAGCTATTCAAATGGCACTTAAAATGAAATAAAATTCTAAAGATAGGAAGTTTATAATGTTCTTGGAGTCTCTATCTAGTTTAACAGTAATTAAATAGAAGAACACAAATCATGTCTATATTCAAGAAATCCGAGAAAAATGTCATCACTTAATAAAGCGCCAAATAATATTGGCCCGGATTCCTAACCATATAGGCATCAAGCGAAATCATGAAGTCGAAGCTCTAGCAAAAGCGGCAACGAAAATTAAAATAACCAAAATCAAACTCCCATATACAGATTATAAAAACAAAATTACAAAAAAAAAAAAAATAATGACACATTTATATCGAAAAACTTGGGACGTGTTCACAAACAATAAACTACATCAACATCAGCCAACAATAGGAAAGGAGAATATATAGCCATTGACTGACTAAAGGCAAAATATAGCGTTCAACAGAAGAAGAATTGAACATACTCACTTCACTCACTCACTCTCTCTCTCTCTCTCTCTCTCTCTCTCTCTCTCTCTCTCTCTCTCAAGAAAGAAAATACATCTCGGTGTACCCACTGCAACCAGTTTCTCACTGCCAAGCAAATCTTGATATAATGCAAGAAGTACACCAAAATGCATAGAAAGTATTACCAAGAACAAAATCGTAACATGCTCTTCAAAATAGACCTACTATTTAAATCTAAACTTATTTATAAATGGAACTTTGTCTCTGTGTGTGTGTGTGTGTGTCCGTTACCTATAGACTCCAAAACGGCTGAACCGATTTTCTTGAAAATTTACACAGTTGTACTATAAGCGTCTGCGAGTGTTCTTAGCTAGGTTTTGTGTCGAGGTACCCCCGATAAATATCGAAAATCGATAATCGAAAAAATCAGGTTATAGAAGGAGTGACCCGATTTTAATAAAATTTGATACACTCATAGACAAAGACTTAAGAAACGATATTCAGAAATTTCAAGGTGGCAGTTCTTACAATAGTGCAGATAATTGATAATATATATATAAAAGGCAAGATGTTTGTGTGCGTGTCTGTTTATCTGCCTGTATGTCTATATTTTTTCAGCCCATTTATTTTAGTTTTGCTTCGGGTTTGGCTCTAAGTAGGTATAATTGTAGTTCTTAGTCTCAGCCATGATATCATTTACTCAGATAACTTATTTAGCCTTCAAAATTCAGTTTACGACGAAAGAACTTACTTGATATCGATACCAGGAAATCAAAATTTGACTTACATCCATTCATTTTTCTTTCAGTCTACGGTTTCGCTTTGACTGGAAACAACTATTGCTTTTTAGTCTTTCGTGCCAACGTCCAAAGAATCTGAGCGCCAGGACTATGGATTAGTTTTAAATTTTTCATTACACCCGTGCAACGCCGAACTATACTGCTAGTCTTGATATAATGCAAGAAGTACACAAAAATACATAGAAAGTATTACCAAGAACAAAATCGTAACATACTCTTCAAAAATGTACCTACCGCTTAAATAATAAAGTATTTGAAGAAAACAAATTACTTTCAACTTCTATAAAAAAACTGAGCTTGGACTAAAAAAAACATTTTCGAAAGTATAACTATTAGAAGCAATATATTATTGAGAAATAAAGACAGGAAAATCTCATGAGAAAGAAAGAAAAGAGTGTCGGATTGCTATGTGGTATCTGTCCTTCTGTATGGAAGTGAATGCTGGACGATATCGTCAAAGATGAAGGAGTGGCATGAGGCAGGAGAAATGTGGTTTTACAGAAGGATGCTGATGATACCTTGGACTGAGCCCGTGTGCAACGATGAGATGTTGGAAAGAATGCAAAAGAGAAAAAACTGATAATAAATATCAGGAAGAGACAAATGAGATTCCTTGGACTCGTAATGAGGAAGAAAGTCTTGGAGAACTTGATACTCACAGGTCGGATAAATGGAAGGCGAGACAGGGGAAAGCCGTGCGAGACGTACTTGTTAGGTCTGAGCAAACGGTTGACGGAGCGGGGATTAGAAAAGATACCAGATGAAAAATTATTGAGAGCGACGAGAGACAAAGCCAAGTGGAAGTTGATGATCGCCTACGTCCTGAAGAGACACGGCACATGAAGAAGAATACTCTCAATACATCTGCTTCTCGACAAAATTCTTTTCACAAAAATACATTATTGAAAACTGATTTCTTACAAAGAATACATATTCTGTTCACACGAATTTATTGTAAAATGTTTGTCAGCATTAAATAACACTTTGAGTTTGATATACCGTGAACAAACCAAACCTGTTGTCAGACAGCTCTCTTAACTCGGGCAGCTTTAGCCCCTCAAAGCACTCGATTTTGGCCTGTGTCTT
Organism: Ascarosepion bandense; assembly: GCA_037127315.1. Classification (NCBI taxonomy): domain Eukaryota; kingdom Metazoa; phylum Mollusca; class Cephalopoda; order Sepiida; family Sepiidae; genus Ascarosepion; species Ascarosepion bandense. Next base: position 686,108 of record JBBBDQ010002397.1, read on the forward strand.
GAGTCTAAGGCCCTCACCAATAAATTCAGGTGTTCTTTTCTTATCAGAACGATAAGAGTGAGGTTTCCAATTTTCTATACCTTCGTAATCACCATTAAACTCATGTAACTCTTTCCGAATCCTCTGCACTAACCTCAGATTGACAGCCAAACACTCTGAAATGTTTGTATTGAAGCTTTCGGTGCGAATGACAAGGCGGTGATCAACTAACCCCTACTATACTGAGCAGTCAACAAAATCATGAACTCGATCACCGAAGTTAAGCAACGTTGAGCCTGGTCAGTACTTAGATGGGTGACCGCTTGGGAATACAAGGTGCTGTAAGTGTTTAGTGACGAATGTGAGTTGTGGTGCAGTGGATATCGGCTCGGAAAGAGAAATCGGTGAGCCGAGTTCGAATTCCAGTTGAATACCCTGAATTCACTTAAGCACTGGTACCTTTGGGAAAGATATTAATCCGTCCCTTTCCTCCAGTTATGAGTTAAATAACAGGGTAGGACTTGGAGACCCTGCCCTTAAAAACAAATCCCACTGAATCTTGATACTTGAAAAGAAAAATGTATTACTAGACACAAAAACTTATATAAAATCAACAATAAATTGTTGAAAGAAAAAGGTATTACCAGCAATAAATAAAATTTAGTTGGCAATAAATAAATTGATTTGCCACAAGAGAAAAAAAAATCATGAAGGACGCGCACACGCGATTTAAAAAATTTAAAATGGCTACAATTTATTTATCTCACACTCTAAACAGCATAGATGTCTATTCTCACCTTTCTATGTTTATACATTACATCAATTAGGAGTGATAGGATCAGACTAAATGAAAGAGAAAGGCAAATATACTAACCTAGGTAAGTATGTACGAATAGCTTCATACACGAGTACACATTGAATAGATAGACGGGCTTATATAAAAAATAAAAAGCATACCAGCACATACACATATAGGAACCAATCAGCATCGATAAATCCATACGTAAGAGATCACTTACATGCATATATATATATATATATATATATATATATATAGGAAAATTAATTAGAGCTAAAGAGAATGTTTGTGTGTGTGAGAAAGAGACATACTTACACATATAGAAACCAATTAGGTGAGATAAATTTGAAGAAGCTACTGCAGATAGTTGATTGTATGAGCTGATTGAAAGAGAAATATAAATTTTCATTAATTAACTCATTTTGTCATTTCTGCTTCGCAAACAGATCTTCCTTCTTTCGTTTGCATTTCATCAAAATTTACATGTGTAAAGCCAGTAACGACTGATTTCTGACTGCCCGAACTTTGTCAAGCGTAGCCAAGCAGCAACAAACAAGCGAACAATTTACGACAAAGGAATGAAAAGGAAGTAATCAGGAAGATTTATGACGTTATATCCGGTCGGCACTTTTCACAAGTGCAGCTATTTCACTCGACTGCCATGTTGTTTAAAAAGATGAAACCATCCCGATCGTTTTTTTTTCTTACTAATGCTTACCTAGTACAAGGCCCAAGAGCCACTTTAGGCGCAAAGTTGCTGAATAATTATTATGAACTTGAGATATTCAGGTAATAATTTTGTACTATCTGGTTATGTAAGATAGATGAGGGTTGATTCTACACTGGAAGAGTTTAAGGTTGTAATGGTTAGACAAGAATCCTCATGGGAGTGTGTTTGAAATTCTTTCTCCTTTATGTTCCGTGCCCCCTGGTGGCGTAGGCGATCATGACTTTCCACAGTTTCCTATACTTTGTAGCTCTTAAATTACGTTCGATATTTCTCGTAAACCCTATTCCGCCATCCATTTACTTAAGGTCATTAAGTGTATTGTGCGCAGTTTTTTGTCACTCTTACCTTCAATTTGCTTTGTGAGTCTCAATTTTTCCCAGCTTCTTTCCTCATTATACTTCCCAGATACGTAATACATTTTTTCTCGATATTTCTCAGCTCTGGCATCAATTTTTTTTAAGCCCATCAAGTATGTCATGCGTTGTTTTCCTGTCATGACTATGTTAACAATCAACACTACTTCAAATTAAAGGGTTAGGGAGGAAACCCTATCACTATGGGAAAGAGTGATAGCGCCTACTGGACTAGAGAAACAGATTTTGTAAGTTTCAACCGAGAGACATAAAACCCGTTCGGCAAATGAATGTCGAATGTCTTCTTATAAGAATACGGCTAATATAACCGTTACTGTGCATTGTGGTGCATTGGATATCGACTCGGAACGAGAAATCGGGGAGCCGAGTTCGAATTCCAGCCGAATTCATTGCATTCACTTACTCGCAAATACCCTTGGGAAAGGTATTAATCCGTCTATTCCTTCCAGTTATGGGTTAAATAGCAGGACAGATTGGGTTCTATAGCCTTGGTCGGCAACCAGTCTACCGCAGAAAGCAATGGCAACCTACTGCGGGATAATCTTCTGCCCAGCCAGTCATGTCTCTTTCGAGACATGATCGCCCAAGCGTGCATCACGCATGGGACTTAACTGACTGACTGTGCATTAAACACTTTGAATTAGTTCTTTGAAAGAGTAATACATATGTGGAAGGAAATATATATGTTATGCATCCCAAGAAACGGTTTGACATCCTTGTTAGGCTTAGTTTATTTGGCAAAGATAGTAGAATAATCCAGAATTTATACTGTGAGACAGCCGCCTGCATGCGGAGAGAAGATGAAACTACACAAACTCACCGACGCAGTGTGGCTTCCCTGTGTCTCTTCTACAAATACTCACACGGCTTCTGCTTACTGGTACCTCCTATATAAATTTTAAACGCAAATTCTACTCTACAGCTTCTTTTCTCGCACTTCCCACCTGTGGAATTCTCTTCCGCATACTTGCTTTCCTAACAGTTACAATCTCCAAGAATTTAAATGTAAAGTCAATAGTCATCTCCTATCTCATTAACTTACATCCTCTCTCTCATGCTTTTCTACATCCACCCCACTTTCATCAGTACTCTCTTACTCTCTTCCTGACGCCCCCTGCAACCTTTCACTCCTCATAACATTCCTCTTCGTCCACCCCACTCTCATCAGTAATCTTTTCCCTATCCTACTCTCTTCCTGACACCCCCTGCAACCTTTCACTCCTCATAACATTCCTCTTCGTCCACCCCACTCTCATCAGTAATCTTTTCCCTATCCTACTCTCTTCCTGACGCCCCCCGCAACCTTTCACTCCTCATAACATTCCTCTTCGTCCACCCCACTCTCATCAGTAATCTTTTCCCTATCCTACTCTCTTCCTGACGCCCCCCGCAACCTTTCACTCCTCATAACATTCCTCTTCGTCCACCCCACTCTCATCAGTAATCTTTTCCCTATCCTACTCTCTTCCTGACACCCCCTGCAACCTTTCACTCCTCATAACATTCCTCTTCGTCCACCCCACTCTCATCAGTAATCTTTTCCCTATCCTACTCTCTTCCTGACACCCCCTGCAACCTTTCACTCCTCATAACATTCCTCTTCGTCCACCCCACTCTCATCAGTAATCTTTTCCCTATCCTACTCTCTTCCTGACACCCCCTGCAACATCTCACTCCTCAACATTCCTCCTATGTAACCCCCTGCACAACAGTGGCAGTAAAATGCCTTGCTTGGGGCGACACGATTATAAAAAAAAGTGATGTCAAATAAGTAGATGTTCGACCTTCAACAAGGAAGCGTTGCTAGAAGTATTAGAAGACCTACCAAGATTCTTTGCTGACGGTCAGAATCTAAACAATTCGATTTCCAGATGACAGTATTGATAAGAGACAAAAATGAACTACAAGAACTCCTACAGACGACAGTAAAAGAAAGTGAAAATAAAGGGCTAAATATAATTTGTAAGAATACATAATGAACATGGCCCTCCACAACTATCTGTCCTTTAAAGCACTTAGTAACTTTTTTCTTTTCGCTATTTCTCCTAATCCATATTCTGCCTATCATTTACACAAGTTCGTTGGGTAAGTTACTTGTTTTCTTCTATCCTTCTTTCCCCCAAATATATTTTTTAAAATCATTTCAGCTGAAGCCAGGTAGGATTGACACTGGTGCGCAGGGGGGGGGGTTACATCGAGAGAAAAAACAAGTTACAGGAGAGGTCGAAGAAAAGATAAAATTGTCATTGCCTTTAAAATTTTTGATATTGTAGCTACCAGGGAAGCAAGAAAACAGTAAGGAGTTTCACAAACGGAAACGGGAAAAGGATGGGACCGAAGTGCCACTCTAGTAGCACGAGTAAATACAAATGGTCGAGAAACCAGGGACAATTTCTATACCGTTTCCCTATAAATTTTAATCATCTTTATAATAAGTGTCTTTTTGTTTCCACTTTCTATGAAACTTTGTGGTTGTTTAATTGTTCAATCCATAGTATTGTCAGTATGCTTCTGTAGAACCACATATTTGTTGCCTCATCTCTCTTTCTCTGTCCAGCATTCACTGTCATAAATCAGGATCGATATTGCATAACAGTATTTTATTTATTTATTTATTTATTTATTTTCAATCAAAATGTTCTTGGTTCTTAATACTTCGGATTTCGGTGTCGCATTTTCCGTCCTCTGTTAAAACACCCCTTAGATATTTATCATAGTGATTGCACGAGTAAATTGGATTTAAAATAGATTAAATCACCAACTTCTAAAACCTTTACTGAGTTATTTAACGTCGAGCCAGTAGACAAAGAGTTCAGTTTCAAATGCTTGTGAGCAACTGTCAAAAAATGGAACCTGCAATGCAGATATCCACACACGGATCGCCTCAGCTACAGCAGAGAATGACAGAGTGGAAAGAATAAGGAAGAGCAAAATCAACATTCAGATTAAGATCACACTATACAAATCCCTGGGCGTATCCGTCTGTCCTCTACAGGTGTGAGATTGTGACACTCCTGGTTGATGAAGGAAAAAGTTTTTAGGTGTTGAGACCAAATACTTGAGAAAAGTCCTCCGCATCCCCTAGGAACAAAGAAAACAATGACTATGTACGGAGCAATGTCAAGAGTCTCGTGGGCCGACAGAAATCACTGAAAGTCATGAAAGTCTCTCTCTCTCCACAAATGTGTAAGTCTACCCGCTGAATGTGTACTTTGCTTTTCTTCTGCCTTTGGGAATCCACCACCAACATGGCCGTTTAAACTTGAACGAGAGAGGTTTGATAGTTTTTTGTAAAACGATGTTTAAAATTTTAAACAAAATTCACAGCGAAAGTTTTATTTTTATCTGATTCATAAAAGAATCGGATTTCAGAATTTAATCTCGCTGAAGGCGAGTGATGTAAATTTTTTTCTTAATCAAAAGAAAGGTGGGACCGCCACTGGTTCACAGAGGGCCACAGTGAGATTCAAACCGAATACAGTGTGTATTAAAGAAAGAATAAAATGTGATTCAAGATAGTCATCATCATTTATCCGTCACACCCAGATGGTGCATAGAGCAGCAACTTTTTGTTGGTGTAACAAACTGTTTTTACGGGGGTAGCGTTGTTAGCCCTGCGCCCAATACCCTAACCTGGAGAACCGGTGGACCATTCTTGGTCCTTACGTTTACAACACCTGCTATTCCAAAATGGCCACCCATTTAAGTACTGACCAGACTCAATGATGCTTAACTTCGGTGATGGGACGGGAGCCGGTGTATTGAACACGATATAACCGTAGACAGACGATATAGCCGTAGACTAGTAAAAGGTGGCAATTGATATTGCATTTAAGTTTTTTGGAGATTGTAGCTATCAAGAAAACAATTCAACGGAAAGGAGTTCCAAATGGTGGGACCCAGATACCAATCTAGTAGCACGCTTGAAGTAACGGCACCAAAAGGAGGGAAAGCTCGTCAGAGCAGTTGCAATGGAAATATTTGAAGAAGAAACAGAATGAAGCTACGCCACGTCGGGAAGGTAATTAGAACTTTTACTTAATATTCGGTATTGGGAAGAGGATGTTCAATCAGCCCTTGTTTGTCGTCGTGTCTGCTGTTTCCAGAAACAGGGTTAGTGTATTTTGTTTTCTTTCTCGACGCGGAATGTCGGTAAAAATTACTAACAAGCAGACAATCGCGGCGGGACTCTCCAGTAGAATTGAAGCGAAAATGTAATCTGCTATTTTCAGAAAAATCGTTTTAGTCATTAAAAAAAAAAACTGATATCGAAAGTGTTCTCTGGAGTATGTTCTCAGTGTGAATTAATAACGTGTGATAATCGATCGAAAGTTAAAAAATGGATAAATATCAAGGAAACCGAAAACCTTTTACTCTTTCATGGCATCCTTTTTTTTTATCAGCCAGACACATATCCAGATTATTCTATAGTGGGTTATCTATTCTTTTCTGTTAGTAGTGGAGAGTCCGTTCTATTGAAGGGTATTTGTATACTGTTGCAGGTTAACGGAATTTGGCCTTGTTGTAGTTAGCCCACTATAAGTCATAAAATGATTACAAATCAAGAAAGGCAATTTGAGTAGAAAAATAACATTTTATATATACACATATCAATTATTGTTTTTACAATTGAAGTAATACATGAAGGTCTAACAGAGGTTAAAATGTTGATGGCAATAAAATGCCGAAAGAGAATTAATGCTTAGGAATTTGGGAGAGTGTAAGTAAGGAATAGCTTTAATGTATTCGCTCCTTAGGTCAATAAGTAGTTTTTGAGGCAGGGAAGAAGGAAAGAGGTAAGGGAGGTGAACATAGTAAGCCTCTTGACTTCGGTCAAGGGAGATACTAATTACTCTCTTCTCCTCGAGTCGGTCTGCCTGTCGATGCTTTCTGTATCTGCTTTTTATATCTTCTTTTTGGATCACTGCAGCTCATTTGGGATTTCACACTTATATTTGGTTCTGTGCTTCCCATTGGCTGATAAATAAAATTCGCGTAGGCTCGTGAACTGGAAATTTAATATTTAATTAATTTTTAGTTTTCAAGAAGAACATCTGTGCGAAGCCAGCGGAGCAGCGACGACTTTTGTTCATTTGCTTTTTGGTCGTTAAAACGCAAACATCCGGTCCATCTCTTTTGCTCGATATCACCAAAATTCATTTGATAAGCTGTGAAATAATTTTTTTCCTAAAAGAATTCAAGGGTTGCTCTGGACATGAAATAGGCTTATATACAAATCTATGCCGTAATTAATGCGACACCTGTTGGTAGACCGTCTCATTAAGCTGGGTAGTGATATTCGTTAACTGTGCAAGGCTTTCCAATGAAGTGAAATTATTTTTCCTATAGCTCGTGTATAATGCTAGTCTAGCTTCTCAGTAATACTATTGGGCCTACCGTTATCAATTATTTAAGTACTGGGCATTATCCTGGACATTTTTTAGAGAAAATAATCGTCATAGATATGACGATAAATTGGATTCGGCAGCAAGGCCTTTTATCGGGAGAATAGAGGTTTTATTCTCAGGTCCACTCTGGTCTGAAGTAGCAGCACCGGTTAAAGTCTCAACAATGGGCAAATATTGAATTCCAAAACAAAATTTGCTGCAAAATGAACAAGAATGTTTATTAAAAATATTTATATTGAAGCCAAAATTATGTTCAAAACATTTAATTTTCGGCATTAAATAACCCATAGATATTGATATGTCACTAAACTAGAATCCCTCAAACAAGCAAATTTTAAATTATACACACACTTTGTGAACACAGGAACATTTATTTCCGGAGCCGACCATTTTTCTTGTGTGTGTGTGTGTGTTTTTTTTTTTGTTTTTTTTTTTGTTTTTTTGCGATGAATTTTATGTAAGGGTTCCATTTTAGATCAGGGTGAGTTTAAGACCAATAGTCTTTCAAGATACGGAAATTTTGTTTTGTTGATTACGCTTAGCCAAGCCAATGTCTCTACAAAGCATCTTCATAAGATTTTGGATTTAAGATAATTGCTTCGGAGATAAAGATGACTCCACCATCGTCTATTGAACAAGTGTAGAGGCTCATCCCTTGTTCCCTGTTTAGAATGTGGTTTCTGACTTTCTCTTTTCTAATCTTTTCACTCTTACGTAGCCCCCTGCACATCAGTGGCGTTACCGCCTTGCTCGGGGTGATATGATTAAAAACTAAAAAACAAAAAAACAAAAACACACACACACATCCCTTTTTTTGTTGTGCCACTATTTTTGTCATCGATTGTCTCTGAAAATAGACAGTCCTATTTTCAGTATTTACATCATTCGGACTATTGTTCTCGTTTTTGTTGTCATTTTTACGACGTTTCGGACGTTGTACGCTCCGGCGTTCTTCAAGTGCTAGGAATTTCCAACCGAGCCTTTCATTACAATTACTGAAGTATATGATCTTCATTCCTTGCGTAGTAGCGTCTCTTTTGGTAGTCATAAGTTATCTCCCTCTAACCCTGTAAGTTACTTGTTCACAAATGAACAACACTGCAAGTTCAATATCAGGCTAAAGCAGTGGTGAACAAGTAACTTACAGGGTGAGAGGGAAATAACTCATGAACACCAGAAGAGGCACTACTGCACAAAGAATGAAGATCATATACCCCAGTGCCTGTAATAAAGTGTTCGGTTCGAAATTCCTAGCACCTGAAGAAGGCTGGAGCGTACAACTGCCGAAACGTCGTACAGATGGCAACAAAGATCAGGACAATAGTCCGAATAATGTAAAAAGTGTAAATACTGCCTCATCTCAGAAATATTGACAAATACTAGTCCTTTTTTTTTTTATATTTTTATGGTCTACCACACACACTTTATTATTATATTTTTATCACACACACACACACACACACACACACACACACACACACACACACACACACATATTTGGGCTAATCGAGGGGGTGTAATGTTAGCAAGATATTCTCGGTAGCACCATTACAGTTGAGTAGTGATTTCGATCTTCACTGGGTGCGCCATACTTTCGGTCTTGTACGTCATCTAAGTTGGGCTTTGAAAATAACTATATATATATATATATATATATATAAACATCTTACACCACAGAATGCATGAATTGTTTTTAAAATGACGGAAGGCATTTTGTTACTTTAAAAAGGAACGTTTTTCGTACAACACATCTTCAGAAAGATTTTTGGAAAGAAAAGCTAACAGAAATAATTATAAATGGCACCTGACCCCCCCCACACACACACACACACAGTTCCCATGCACTTTTCATTTTTGTTTTTTACCAAACGAGTCTTACCGAAGCTTTGGGCAAAATAGATTCCTATTTAAAGAAAAAGAATGGGCCTGTAATTTTTTAAATTTATAAAAACAAACACACACGCACAGGGTGTGTCAGAAATACCTCCTATATATAAATCTTTCTCTCTCTCTAGTTAGAAAGGTATACATTTAAAATCTCCACGTTTAAGGTTTTAATAAAATTTCTCCTCCTGGCTACTCATCATATAATTACAAATTCTGTCGCCTTACTTAGTGCTCGAACCGAGACTTCTATTTCGAGTGGTAAATAAACGACTGTCTCAGCCACGAGGCAAGCACATTATTTGTATTTTCATGCCCGTTCGCTGGTTACCAAAAACAGGGGTACAGCATCGTGTCACGAGGTCAAAGGAGTTAAGATAGCGTCGAACGTGAGAGGTGGGCAGTCCTGTTAGGATGCAACATTTGTAATAAGAAATGATCGATCGCTTTTAATAATTATGTCTGTTTAAGGCCCAACCGATAAAATTTCTGTGTAGTGAAAACAATAGGACATCTCAACACGGAAGAGGATTACCTTGTAGTACATAGGCTGAATAGTATTGACAAAAGTTTGGCTAGTAAATTATATTTTACATGTATACGAATGTAGTTTTCAATGAATATTCAGTAGAAATATGGTTTAAATTTTATTTTATGTTAATAGTACGTAGTTTTAGGATGTGCGTTGTGGTACAGTAGATATCGGCTCAGAACAAGAAGCCGGGGAGCCGAGTTCGAATTCCAGTTGAAATCCGTTGTATTCACTTACGCGCACATACCCTTGGGAAAGGTATTAATCCGTCTCTTCCTTCCAGTTATGGGTTAAATAACAGGACAGATTGGGTTCTATAGCCTTGGTCGGCAACCAGTCTATCGCAGAAAGCAATGGCAACCGGATAATCTTCTGCCCAGTCAGTCATGTCACTTCTGAGACATGATCGTCCAAGCGTGTTTCACGTATGGCACTTAACTGACTGACTTATTTTTACATTTAATTAATGAACGAAAAATTATTTTGTTTCGCCTAAGTACAATGATGACGTTAATCTTGACCATCCTTTAAATCTTCAGTCTTTGACTCTTCAAGTCAAGAGTCAGTCAATAACTCTGCTCCTCATCCCAGCTTCTTCTCTCATTCTCCTTCCACTCATATCACACGCCTCTTCTGTCATAACCATTTCGACCGGAACCCTCTGATTGAGTTTCTTTCCAGATGTGTATTGAGGGATAGTTGTGGAAAAAAATAAAAAAAATAAAAAAACACAATCTGTATTAGTCACATACTCCAACCAGCGTCTTTTTCAAGGAATGCCATCGATACATGAGGACAGGTTAATTTTCATGTTTTTTTAAAAAAGAAAAAATACATTGCACTCAATATGAAATTCTGGGTTTGATGTGAAAAGAATTGTCATTAAAAAATACATTCACAGCTTTTAACTATTTTTGAGCATCTAGTTCTCGTTCCGAACCGCAGTGGATATCGGCTCGGAACGACTAATCGGGGAGCCGAGTTTGAATTCCAGTTGAATTCGTTGCATTCACTTACGCGCAAATGCCCATGTGAAAGGTATTAATCCGCTTCTTCCCTGCAATTATGGGTTAAATAACAGGGCAGATTGGGTTCTTTAGCCTTGGTCGGCAACCTACTGCGGGAAAATCTTCTGCTCAGTCAGTCATGTCTCGAGAGGGACATGATCGCCCAAGCGTGTATCTCGTATGGTACTTAACTGACTGACTGAGTTTGAAATAGTCTGAAAATATACAGAAATACATTCCCGTAGGTTTTGTTTAAAAACTAATTTCTAAATTTTTCTATTTCCAGACGATTTCAAATGAAGCTGTTATTTTTTGTATTAGAAACATTAAATGGAGAATTTATTAAAACAAAATTCTAATTATGAATCATCACAAGTAATATATAATATATATATAACAAGTTATATATATATATATATATATATATATATATATATATATATATATATTTACAATCACCCGCAGACAGATCCGTTTCGCTGTATCACAGCTCATCAGTACGGTTAGACTCCGATTGCTTTTTAACACCCAAGATTGAAACCCGACCGAATTGGCGTCAGTCGGTGATTCTACCTCTGGGCTATGGGCGTTCGGTAGAAGAGGCAGACTTTTTTGCGTGTATATTATCATTATACGCACCCAATAGCCAGATTGATCTAATTCATTTACTGAATGAGCGGTGCGTACATGCCAGAGTAGCTACTGTTTTTCAAAGTCTACCATTTTCCATTACTGTATTCGATAAGAAAAACAGTATCAAATCTTATAAAATATTAACAAAAAGGATATTCAATGAATAAGATTTATTAGATCATAATTAATAAAAAAAAGTGTATATAACACCATAATATTGCTGGTCACAAATTATAAGACAAAACGTTTCAAATCTGCATTGTTTATTGAAAATAGCAGTAAAACTACTGGACTGTAAAACGTAGTACATCATAATATAGCTAAATTATTCAGCATAATTTTTCTTTGAAGCAAATGAAGGTTATATGTAGTGAACAAAACAAGATCTAGATTCTAAATTCAAACGCTTAACACTGACTCATTGATTTTGTTAGAAAAAACTGGAATTACAAAATTTGCTTAGCACATACGCAAAAGCGAATAAAAAAAACTCGTGAATTTTCACACCTCAATGCGAAATGTTTTTCGACCAACAGAAAACTTTTCGAGCCGCACAAACGAAATAAAAGACGGAGCAAGCTCGCCTGTTGCCAAAGAGAAATGTTCACAAACGTTATTATTATCATTTCAATTTTTCTCCCTCAACTCTTTATTCTCACGGTTCACTCGTCTACTTTTTCTTATACTTGATAACCGAACGGAACCCTTTAAGACTGAGCAAATACTTCAAAGACACTCCTACACAACGATAACGCTCATGCTTATATACACATATACGTTCCCGTCTACGTACACAGAAACTCATTCTTGCAAGGACTGCTTCGAACATTTTAGATAAAAATCAAGCCTGACAATAGCTAAAAAATAGTAAAATGCACTCAGATAGTAGAACATTTGGTTAAATTTTAAACACTTTATATCCAGAAATAAAAAACGCACTTACACGAACACAAGGAAAATTAGATAAGAAGCTTAATTGTATTACACTATCAGACTTCTTTAATGCGGATGACATTTTTAATATATATCGTGTTTTATATATATATATATATATATATATATATATATATAGTCATGTGAAAGAGGGATTGCTTCTCAAATCCATAATGCATTATACACAGACATGCATACACACACACACACACACATATATATAATGCATTATATATTTGAACAGAAATCCCTCTTTCACAGGAATATATATATATATATATATATATATATATATATATATATATATATACATATATATATATATATATATATATATATATAAACCATTGTAACGACCTTTACAATATAAAGCTCTACTTTGTGTCGAGCACTCTTTATAAAAGTAAATGCTTGAACAATGGTTTTAAAATCTATGTATTCTATAACTTTCTTACACAATATATATATATATATATATCATTTACATATATTGCACAACTATATATATATATAAATATATATATATATATTCGTCATCCACATATTTATAAAGGAAAACTCAACGTGTCCTTTAGACTTCTTATAAATTATAATTAATTTCTATTAGCTAAATTTCATCAGATCACACTGTACTCGCTCCATTTGCCATAAATAAACTTTGAATGTGCATATGTGAAATTATGGATATATGTGTATCTGGATATAAGTAAGTATACGTGATTGTGTTAATGTGTAGGGTCATACGTATATACGTATTCATGTGTTCGTGAGTAAGCGAGTAATGAATTTATGGTCACTGTCCAAGAATGATGACCTCTCTTCGACCTGTCTAGCGATCGCCAACTGAGATAAGGCTAAGTTTTCTGTTTTAATTCTTGTTACTTGTTTTCCATTTAATTTTAAAGAAATGTTTACTATGAAAAAATATGTCTGCTGAAAAGAACGAACACAGTGTTGTCTGATGAAATGAGGTAATTTAGCTCATAAAAATGAATTATAATATATATCCAATCTAAATGATGTTTTGAGCTTTCTTTTATAAATATCATATTGCTCTGGATAACATCCACTGAGCTCTCTATATAGATATAACATTTAATATTTTATATTAAGTAAATCTTTTTAGATTACCTTCGCCATTCACGGAATTGACATAATTATCTATATATATATGTATAATTTCTAATGAATTATTTTGAACATTATTTTAACCGATACTCGGATTTAAGTAGATATTCTGTTTTTAATTAAACAGTATTTTATATTTATATCTACCGGCCTGATTATTTTACGATAAATTTTATCGCGAAAATGTGTGCTATCAGGCCGGTAGATATAAATATAAAATACCGTTTAATTAAAAACAGAATATCTACTTAAAAACGAGTATCGGTAAAAATAATATTCAAAATAATTCATTACAAATTGTCGGTTGCTTATAACCAAGTTTCGTTAAAATTCGTTAATTTCCGTAACATGTTTACATTTGTTTGACATTACGATACATTACAGAGCAGATATGGTTTGTTTACGATAGATCGAAAATTGTGTTATATAAGCATGATAAAAACCTCGTCTGATCAAGAGGCTATTCATAGTCAAGTGGTTAAGACAGTACCAGATCAAATGGTAGCTTCCCCTATGTAAATAGAAGTCACAGGTTCGAATCCTGCTGGATAGCACAGTTTTTCGCAATAAAATTTACCGTAAAATAATCAGGCCGGTAGATATAAATATAAAATACTGTTTAACAACCTTTGTGGGTCAATAACGATTTCTTGATTTTAACCATTAACCTTCTTTGAAAGTTAATAGACTATATTTATCGTCGTTCAACTGGTGAGTATAACTTTGGAGACACCAGGCACATAGACTGGTTGGATAATTCTTGCTCTCATATTAAATACTTTTTATTGGATATACCCTCTAGTTTGAGTCATGCCCTTACGAGAAATATCGATTAACTGAAACCAAAATATCCAACTTGTGCTATCAATATTTTTGTGTTATGAGATTAGAGTGCAACAATATTTGTAAAAGCAATGCAAGCCATCTTAAAAATATACCTACGATTTGATTTCAGATCGTGGGCGATTATTGCTCTCCACAACTTGGTTCATGAATTTACTCAAGCTACTAGAATGATCTCACTCTTTTACTGTCAAAATAGTCAAATATAACCGCTAGTTCTACTCTATCAATTTCTTTTCTTGCACTTGGAACTCCGTTCTGTATACTTACTTCCCCGATAGCTACAATCTGCACAAATTTAAATGCAATGTCATTTGCTATCTTCCGCCTATCTAAATCCCATCCACTTCATATCCTTCCTTTGACATCACCTGCACACTGTTTTTTTTTCCTGCTGCAACCCGCTGCGCACCGGTGGTGGTCCGGCCTTGCTTGGGGGGAAATGATTATTAAAAAGTTAAGTCATTTGTCTTTTTCCTCTCTGTACCTTTTAACGTTGTGCGTTGTGGTACAGTGGATATCGACTCGGAACCACAAATCGGGGAGCCGAGTTCAAATTCCAGTTGAATTCCTTGTATTCACTTACGCACAAATACCCTTGGGAAAGGTATTAATCCGTCTCTTCCCTCCAGTTATGGGTTAAATAATAGGACAGATTGGGTTCTATAGCCTTGGTAGGCAACCAGCCTACCGCAGAAAGCAATGGAAACCTACTGTGGGATAATCATCTCCCCAGTCAGTCATGACTCTTTCGAGATATGATCGCCCAAAGCGTGTATCACATATGGTACTTCACTGACTGACCTCTTAACTGAGTTGATAGATTTCGGTCAGAGAAGAGATCAGTTATTTCTCTCCGATCATTTTGATTTTTAAGAGGATTTGTTTTCTGGAAGATGACCGTATTCTCCGTAAATACAGTGGATAGGTTGCCCCGTTGCCTTCTGGACAGTTCGAATTCAGAGCCCAAAATAACCTGTTATCATACACCATAACGTTGAAGAATTTTTACGATTTGTATTGAAATGGTATGATTCTGTATGAAATTCTGTATAAATGTTATGATTCCGATTGAAGATCTATATAAATGGTATTATTACGAATAAAAATCTACACAAATGGTATCATTCCGAATAAAAATCTACATAAATGATATGATTCCCAATGAAAATCTACATAAATGGTATGATTCCCAATGAAAATCTATATAATTGGTAAGAATCCGCATGAAAATCTATATGAATGGTATGATTCCGAATGAAACTAGATAAATGTCATGATTCCCAATTGAAATGTACATAAATGGTATGATTACCAATGAAATCTATATAAAGCCACTGTCCAGAACTGTATCCAAGGTGATACAGTTGTGGACAGTGATTAGGCTATTACCTGATTAGGCGATTTGCATATTAATTAAAGAATCAGACGCTTTTTCGTTGATATTTATTATATTTTATTCTGTATGAAATTCTGTATAAATGGTATGATTCCGCATGAAAATCTATTTAAATGGTATGATTTTCGATGAAAATCTATATAAGTGATATAATTCCCAATGAAAATCTACATAAATGGTACGAATCTCAATGAAAATCTATATAAATGGTATGATTCCCAATGAAAATTTACATAAATGGTATGATTCCCATTGAAAATCTATATAAATGGTATGATTCCCATTGAAAATCTATATAAATGGTATGATTCCCATTGAAAATCTATATAAATGGTACGATTCTCAATGAAAATCTATATAAATGGTATGATTACTAATGGAAATTTACATAAATAGTATGATTCCCATTGAAAATCTATATAAATGGTACAATCTCAATGGAAATCTATATAAATGGTATGATTACTAATGAAAATTTACATAAATGGTATGATTCCCACTGAAAATCTATATAAATGGTACGATTCTCAATGAAAATCTATATAAATGGTATGATTCCCAATGGAAATTTACATAAATGGTACGATTCTCAATGAAAATCTATATAAATGGTATGATTACTAATGAAAATTTACATAAATAGTATGATTCCCATTGAAAATCTATATAAATGGTACGATTCTCAATGAAAATCTATATAAATGGTATGATTACTAATGAAGATTTACATAAATGGTATGATTACCAATGAAATCTATATAAAGCCACTGTCCAGAACTGTATCCAAGGTGATACAGTTGTGGACAGTGATTAGGCTATTACCTGATTAGGCGATTTGCATATTAATTAAAGAATCAGACGCTTTTTCGTTGATATTTATTATATTTTATTCTGTATGAAATTCTGTATAAATGGTATGATTCCGCATGAAAATCTATTTAAATGGTATGATTTTCGATGAAAATCTATATAAGTGATATAATTCCCAATGAAAATCTACATAAATGGTACGAATCTCAATGAAAATCTATATAAATGGTATGATTCCCAATGAAAATTTACATAAATGGTATGATTCCCATTGAAAATCTATATAAATGGTATGATTCCCATTGAAAATCTATATAAATGGTATGATTCCCATTGAAAATCTATATAAATGGTACGATTCTCAATGAAAATCTATATAAATGGTATGATTACTAATGGAAATTTACATAAATAGTATGATTCCCATTGAAAATCTATATAAATGGTACGATTCTCAATGGAAATCTATATAAATGGTATGATTACTAATGAAAATTTACATAAATGGTATGATTCCCACTGAAAATCTATATAAATGGTACGATTCTCAATGAAAATCTATATAAATGGTATGATTCCCAATGGAAATTTACATAAATGGCACGATTCTCAATGAAAATCTATATAAATGGTATGATTACTAATGAAAATTTACATAAATAGTATGATTCCCATTGAAAATCTATATAAATGGTACGATTCTCAATGAAAATCTATATAAATGGTATGATTACTAATGAAGATTTACATAAATGGTATTATTACCATTGAAAATTTATATAAATGGTACGATTCCCAATGAAAATATATAAATGGTATGATTACTAATGAAAATTTACATAAATGGTATGATTCCCATTGAAAATCTATATAAATGGTACGATTCTCAATGAAAATCTATATAAATGGTATGATTACTAATGAAAATTTACATAAATGGTACGATTCCCAATGAAAATCTATATAAATGGTATGATTACTAATGAAAATTTACATAAATGTTGGGATTCCCATTGAAAATCTATATAAATGGTATGTTTCTCAATGAAAATCTATATAAATAGTACGATTCTCAATGAAAATCTATATAAATGGTACGATTCCCAATGAAAATCTATATAAATGGTACGATTCCCAATGAAAATCTATATAAATGGTACGATTCTCAATGAAAATCTATATAAATGGTATGATTCCTAATGAAAATCTATATAAATGGTACGATTCCCAATGAAAATCTATATAAATGGTATGATTCTCAATGAAAATCTATATAAATGGTACGATTCCCATTGAAAATCTATATAAATAGTACGATTCTCAATGAAAATCTATATAAATGGTACGATTCCCATTGAAAATCTATATAAATGGTATGATTCTCAATGAAAATCTATATAAATAGTACGATTCTCAATGAAAATCTATATAAATGGTACGATTCCCAATGAAAATCTATATAAATGGTACGATTCCCAATGAAAATCTATATAAATGGTACGATTCTCAATGAAAATCTATATAAATGGTATGATTCCTAATGAAAATCTATATAAATGGTACGATTCCCAATGAAAATCTATATAAATGGTACGATTCCCAATGAAAATTTATATAAATGGTATTCCCAATGAAAATCTATAAAAAGCCACTGTCCCCAACTCTATCCAAGGTGGCATGCCTGATTATGCGATTTGTATATTAATTAAAGAATCAGACGCTTTTTCGTTAATATTTAACTCTAAATGATTTTAAAGATTTCAATCGACATAAAATCAATTAGGCAGACACTTCTAAAACAGCTCCCCAGGGCCGTGATTGCACGCGTCGTTATCGATTTTATTGTCGCTAGACGAATGAAATTGAAGGTGTGATTTTAAACATAAAAGTTGTGAGAAAAGAGAGTAAAAAATCCCTCCACATTTGAATTATCTTTTATACACGCACCATGCATTTCTCTTGCTACGTATGGATTAAACAGTATAACTTGTATCTTGAAGTATCATTTTCCATTCTAAAAGGTCGTTGTTATATACTCTAAACGAAAAGTATTACTCTTACAATTTTCCAAAAGGATTCAGCTTGAGGCCTAATTACCACCAAATTTAAGCAACGTGAAGACTGATCAGTACGTAGATGGGTAACCGCTTGGGAATGCCAAGTACTGTAAGCATGGATATGCGATTTGTATAGATAGAGAATAACTCGGATTTGTTAATCAGACATGCGAATTTCAATTTCTTATTGGTTTCGTTATTGAATGGTGTAATACCTAATGGCCCGGAATTAATAATCAGAGAGCCACCTCTTCTCCATCCAGCTCTATGTTAATTTGTCAGACTTGTATCAGTGAACCATTATTTAATATATATATATATATATATATATATATATATATATATATATACACACACACTACTGGCCATAATTATTAAGCCACCCACATTTTTTTAAAAAAAGGATGTTGGTTGGTTTTGTTTTGTGGCATATCAACCTCGGTGGGTCATTTATTGCCAACTGAATTTTATTTATTTATTGCTGGTAATACCTTTTTCTTTCAACAATTTATTGTTGATTTTATATAAGTTTTGTGTGTAGTAATATTTTTTTCTTTTCGAGTATCAAGATTCTTAAGATTTGTTTTTAAGGGCAGGGTCCCCAAATCCTACCCTGTTATTTAACCCATAATTGGATGGAAGAGACGAATTAATACCTTTCCCAAGGGTACCAGTGCTTAAGTGAATGCAGGGTATTTAACTGGAATTCGAACTCGGCTCACCGATTTCTCTTTCCGAGCCGATATCCACTGCATCACAACGTACATCCGTCAGTATACGCTTACAGCACCTGGTATTCCCAAGCGGTCACCCATCTAAGTACTAACCAGGCTCAACGTTGCGTAACTTCGGTGATCGAGCGAGAACCGGTGTATTCAAAGTGATATGGCCGTAAGCGCGCGCGCAAAAAAAAAAAAAAAAAAAAATGTATTTCATACTAATTTTTGTATTTATTGCCAAGTGAAAATTCTAAACGAAAATAGAATGGTTCTTTTGTTAATATTGCACAATAACATATGCATCAAATGAACTGTTCTGGTGTCCAGTTTTTGTGCTCTCTTCCCCATGCTAGTCTCTTCTTATTATTGGCTGGCTGAAGCAAAGACTTCCTGGCTGCCTTGGAAAATTTTTCAAAGTAATAATAACAAAAGAACCATTCTATTTTCATTTAGAATTATCCACTTGGCAATGAATACTAAAAATAGTATGAAACACATTTTTTAAACTGGGGTGGCCTTATAATTATGGCCGGTAGTATATATATATATATATATATATATATATATATACGTATTATATATATTTATATTAAAAATGTTTTCTGACTAAAATCTGCAAAGGGTTGATAAGCCGTAAAAGCAACAATCGTCTACTTGTTTCCGAACACAACCGTTTGCCATAGAGGCTAGCCAAAGCCTGTTGCATACACATACTCAGGCACGTGTTTTTTTTGTTTTTGTTTTTGTTTTTGTTTTTCTCAACGAATATATAACCCACCTGTGATTTATACTCCAACTCGACTTAGCGGTCCTTATTTGCAGTTTCAAGTCTACCGAGATCAAAAGTTTGAACACGGTCAATATGCTGAAACCCAAGGTCACGATCACTAGTTATTTCACACTAGCACAAACCTTAATGGCTTTGAAAATTTTGTTAACTCGAATAATTCTCACAAGTCTTTGGTTAGCTAATATTGCTTACACGCTTCAGGGCGTTAAATTCAAGAAGTGAAAAATCGACTATGGTGAAAATCGAACCCGGTACGTATGATTGGAAAGCGACCGTTCTGACCACTTACTCCCGTTCCCAATAAACCCAGGTTTTATATGGGAACCTATAAAAGATTACGGACACAATCTGCAAAAGAAGACTGCGGTTTAGTGGTCATTGCTAGAGAAGTAATACTCTCTTCCGTAATAAATAACGTAGTGTATTTGTGCGTGTATATATATATATATATATATATATATATATAGAGAGAGAGAGAGAGAGAGAGAGATATGGTAGCGTGTGTGTGTGTGTGTGTGTGTGTGTGTGTGTGTGTGTGTGCGTGCTGTGTTTTGGGTCATAACTAGATTAGACCAGTATTCAGTAATGAAAAAATGTATGTGCGTTGTGTTTTTGTTCATAACTAAATAAGACCAGTACTCAGTAGTATTAAAAATATATATTTCCACTCCTGTCACGCTAAGAGAGAGAGAGAGAGAGAGAGAGAGAGAGAGAGAGAGAGAGAAATTTAGTCTCTTTACTACTATTAAACTATTGCTACGTCTTTTCTCTTAATAGTGCCTTATTATTTTATGCAATAAATTTCGTCGGGTAGTGAAGAATATATATATATATATATATATATATATATATATATATATATATATATTCTATTCTTCACTACCCGACGAAATTTATATAAAAATTATATATATATATATATATATAATTTTTGTCACGCTCAGGGCTTAGGATTATTTTTATTATGTTTTAATGTAAGATTATATACACCAATATACATGTTGCCGTCATTTTAGAGGGTGTATCTATATAAATGTTTTGCAGTCCTTATAGACGGCACGGGCCCACTCGTCAAGAATATTTGCCTCAACTTCTTATATAAGAGCCAAACTATAGAGAAAAAGTCAAGAGTCTGACTAGAAAGAATATCCATCGATCAACTCTGAGACGACACCAGAACATTAGAAATAGCTGGGTATTTTTTAATCCACCCAAGCTAGGCGACAATGTGACAAGAACGCAGGAGATAACAGGAATGAAAATGAATGAAAAGCCTGTAATTGAGGAGGATTGAAGGAAGGACACTCCCATCCCCCACCAAAAAAAAGTAGTTTTGAGCAAGACAAAAAATGGCGATTGACTTTGCATTTAAATTTATGAATGATTATAGTTTTTCAGGGAAGCAGGAAGTTTTATTGGTGGGAAGTGCAAAGTAAAATCATTAGAATAGAAGTAGCGGTTACTTACAGCTAGCTAGTTCAACAGTAAAATTTGCCAATCTAGTCTTCTATATGCCGTGCCTCTTCAAGACGTAAGCGATCATGGATCTCCATATCTCCCTATCCTCAATTCTCTATTCAACCTTTGCAATTATTGCTCTGAACACCGTTTCTTTTGTTACTCCTCTCAAACCATGCTCTGCCATCGATTTGCTCAAGCCAGCCAAGTATGTCATGCGTTGATCTCCTCTGACTCTTTCCCTTTATTTTTCTTGTGAGCATCAGATTCTCCAAACCTTCCTTCCTCATTACGTGTCCCTGAAATATCAGATGTATTTTCCTGGTGTTAAGTATAAGTTTCCTTTTCGTTTCTATCCTCTCCAAAACCTCGTCGTTACTAATATGTTCGGTCCATGATATCCTCAGCATCTTTCTGTAAAACCACATTTCGTTTGCTTCCAGTCTTTCCCTTATCTTTGATGAGATTGTCCAGCATTCGATGCCATTTTGAAAGACAGGCATCACATAAAAAGCCAGTCCTTTTCTTTGTTTTCAGCTAAATTTTCCTGTCTCTTAATACTCAACTCAACATTTTGAATGCAACCTTGGCCATGCCAATACACCTTCGGATCTCAGTGTTGCACTTTCCGTCTTCTGTTAGAACACTTCAACAGAGCATGAGAGTATTCGCAAAACAGACAGAGGGAAAACAATTCACAACGGCGAGAAAGTAACTCATGGCGAAATGCCTGGTCAGGATCGTTTGTATTATTATATACATTTTATTTATTTTGTAAAGAACCTCGATTAATTTATGGGAGTAGAATCTGATGGAGTCTCTTGCTGTTGTAGCTCATCTGCTTTAAAGTTCGACGAGATATGCGTCCAGTGAGACTCTTTTGCATAACTCCTCACGTAATTGTGTAGTTATTTGAACTCCCATCGGCTAAAACAATATGGCCGCTAACTGTAAGTTGTTTTATTTGTTTGTAATATTTTCTGTTTGGTATATTTTTTGTTTGTTTGTCTTTTTTGTTGTTGTCTTTGTTGTCTTTTTGTTATGTCTGGTTTTTGTCTTTGTCTTTTGACTATGTCTTTTGTCTTTATCCGTCTTTGTATTTGTGTTTGTCTCTGTCGATTTTGTTTTTGTCTTTGTCTTTATATTTGGCTGTCTTTATCTAGCATTGTCTATCATTGTCTTTGCCTATCTTTGTCTTTGTCTTCGTCTGTCTGTATCTCTCATTGTCTATCATTGTCTTTGCCTATCTTTGTCTATCTTTGTCTTTGTTTGTCTTTATCTATCATTGTCTATCATTGTCTTTGCCTATCTTTGTCTATCTTTGTCTTCGTCTGTCTTTATCTATCATTGTCTATCATTGTTTTTGCCTATCTTTGTCTATCTTTTTCTTTGTTTGTCTTTATCTATCATTGTCTATCATTGTTTTTGTCTATCTTTGTCTATCTTTTTCTTTGTTTGTCTTTATCTATCATTGTCTATCATTGTTTTTGCCTATCTTTGTCTATCTTTTTCTTTGTTTGTCTTTATCTATTTCATTGTCTATCATTGTCTTTGCCTATCTTTGTCTATCTTTGTCTTGTCTTTGTCTTTATCTAACATCGTCTATCATTGTCTTTGCCTATCTTTGTCTATCTTTTTCTTTGTTTGTCTTTATCTATCATTGTCTATCATTGTCTTTGCCTATCTTTGTCTATCTTTGTCTTCGTCTGTCTTTATCTATCATTGTCTATCATTGTTTTTGCCTATCTTTGTCTATCTTTTTCTTTGTTTGTCTTTATCTATCATTGTCTATCATTGTCTTTGCCTATCTTTGTCTATCTTTGTCTTCGTCTGTCTTTATCTAACATCGTCTATCATTGTTATTGCCTATCTTTGTCTATCTTTTTCTTTGTTTGTCTTTATCTATAATTGTCTATCATTGTCTTTGCCTATCTTTGTCTATCTTTGTCTTCGTCTGTCTTTATCTATCATTGTCTGTCATTGTTTTTGCCTATCTTTGTCTATCTTTTTCTTTGTTTGTCTTTATCTATAATTGTCTATCATTGTCTTTGCCTATCTTTGTCTATCTTTTTCTTTGTTTGTCTTTATCTATCATTGTCTATCATTGTCTTTGCCTATCTTTGTCTATCTTTGTCTTTGTCTGTCTTTATCTAATATCGTCTATCATTGTCTTTGCCTATCTTTGCCTATCTTTGTCTTTGTAAATCTTTGTCTTTGTCTGTCTTTGTCTATCTTTGTCTTTGTCAATCTTTGTCTTTGTCTGTCTTTGTCTTTGTCTGTCTTTGTCTGTCTTTGTCTATCTTTGTCTTTTTTTATTTTTGTCTCTCTTTGTCTATGTCTGTCTTTGTTTTGGTTGTCTTTGTCATTTTTGCCTTTGTCTTTTTGTCTTTGTCCGTTTTTGTCTGTCTTTGTCGTTGTCTGTCTTTGTCTTTGTGTTTACCACACTTTGTTTTTCTGTCATTATTTTTGTCT
Source organism: Ascarosepion bandense (assembly GCA_037127315.1). NCBI lineage: Eukaryota > Metazoa > Mollusca > Cephalopoda > Sepiida > Sepiidae > Ascarosepion > Ascarosepion bandense. The sequence goes on from JBBBDQ010002397.1 coordinate 710,063, forward strand.
TTGTTTGGCTGTACTTGCTTGTCTTTGTCGTTGTCTTTGTCTGTCTTTGTCGTTGTTTGTCTTTGTCTTTGTTTGTCTTTGTTGTTCTGAACACCTGTAAAAAACTGAGATAGTTGAGCGTAGAAATTCTAATAGAGCAATAGTTTTCATGAACTCAAACCCAACTGTTTGGGACCAACGATCCTGATGTGTTCCAAAATCGACTTTCTTTCCCCTACTAAAGCACGAAATGTTATTCCTTAGATCGTTTAAATAATTGTATCCTTTAAAATGCTGCCACGCCTTTGGCTGATGAGAAATTTGAATAGTACATTTGTCCAAGCGTACGTAATAAAGTAGCCAATGAGAGGATTCCACCAAATAATTTAGTTGTAGTGAGTTCAATCCTCCCGAGGTGTTCTCAACTTTCGGTCTTGTGTCCAAACTAAGCCATGCTGCGTAAATCACTATTTTACTTTCAAAAGCTAATTTAGTCACTTTTTTTCCGGAGGGCATCTTCTGTAACTGGAATCCATAAAAATATTCTTCCTGGAGCAGAAATGTATTTAAATCTGATATTACAAATAGCAAAGAATGTTATTTTTTAAGAAGGCGTTAATATTTGGTTTGAATTATTGTAAACCTTGTGCCTATAAGGATGCCTCAAACAGAGGAGTTAATGTTTTCTTTTTCTAAATATTACGCAATATAAGACTTGATAGGTAGTCAAGATAGAAGGTTATTGTTGAAGTGGTAATGAAGAATGAGACATGAGATCTGAAAAGCAAAAGAGATGGTAGGAAGTGAGGATTATGGGTTTAGAGTTTTGTTTTTCGGCATATCAACCTTATGTTATTTAAGACATTTAGAATAGATTCGTAATTTTTGTAAAAATGATTTTGTCGAGAGTCAAATGTACTGCTGACAATTTTTGTCGTTTCTTTTTTTTTCTTTCTTTTTTTTAATGAATTGATATTTTTATTATAAAAATATTTTTATGCTTTCATACTATTTTGACCTTAGTTTGAGCTAACTTAATTTGAGGTGTTCAGGGAAGCATTTATGCAGGAGTCTAATCCACAATGTGGCAGTTCTTGGGTGAGGTGGATACTGTTCGAGTTAAATATCCTTCTTACGTTGGAACACGGGAAAGTGAAAAAATACGTAGAAATAGCATAGTGTGTCCCAATGTTAAAGGTTTCAGCTTAATGATCTCGAGAATTGGAACACCTCTGATCACTTGTGATAGAAATAGCGATGGTTCACTGATAGACATGCAGTATTGCGTCTATGGAGAAAGAGATAGTAATACATAAAATCAATCTTTCGCCAGAAGACCGCGTAAATGATATTAAACACTATCAGACTTGGACAGTGAGGATTAGACAGCTCTGGAATGGCTACAGATTTTACAAATATTTATTTATACACCAAATGTTACGTAGGATACGTTACCAGATTCAGATTTTCGAAGTATTTTTTATATACTAAATGCGACACCGCTTGAACTAATCAGCTTTTTACCACTTTTATTTGGTAACAAATACGTATCATTACAGACCAAAAACTAGATATCACTGACGATATAAAAGAATCACTCCGACTTTTCCTTTTGACTTCGGAGGATCCTATTAACAGTGATAATAGATGTTATTAGAGCGTACAAGTGGCCAGTTTTCGGGTGAGTGCGCATGCGCTGAGATTGGCGGAGTGATTGGATGGCTGATAGTATATTGGCAAAACGGCGTGTAATTAAAAGCGGTTTGTTGATTGGGTAGAAAAGGTGAGCGTCTCATGACGGGAAGGATCAGTGAGAGGTAGCGGCTAGGGTCATTGTCAGGGGCAAGTAATTTTGCTGACTAATCATGACAGCATGAGAGACGAAAAACATATTCACATATTTTATGTGTACTTTCTTGTTGCTTTTCATGATATGAGTCAGAATAAACAACTTATTACGAGACAAGTCCTCTGTGTCCTCTTTTCTTTTTAAGTGGGATGGGCAAATATTTTGAGTCAGTTGACATAAATCATATGCAATGGCCTGTTATTTTAACCAATCAAATCAATGCTAGTAAATGATTGGCTAGGAATTCTGACGTGAACAAGGGAAACAGTGTAGTCACTGATTGACAGTATGGAGAGATGCAAGAAATGTTTAACCTCCACCCGTCTTCCCTTTGCGGCAGACATCACGGTGTTCACTGAATATTGCTACCTGAGTGTAATGAAGGACGTTGTCTCGGAGGAAGAAAATGGCTAACTCGCCTGAAGTCTCTTCTTCTGTGAAGTGGTTGTCCATTATTCACTGTCATATCGGAGATGAGATATTACATAGCAGTTCAGCACTCTACTTTATATTTTCTCTGTCGTTTCAAGTCTCGTTTTTAATCTGGGAGGAAATTGTTCAGCATTCGCTGCCATATCGGACATTAGCAGTTCAGTATTCTTTTCTTTGTTTGTAATGAAGGTTCTATGCTTAGTTTCTGTAAGGTCAGTCATTTAAGTGCCATACGTGATACACGCTTGGGCGATCATGTCTCGAAAGAGACATGACCGACTGGGCAGAAGATTATCCCGCAGTAGGTTGCCATTGCTTTCTGCGGTAGACTGGTTGCCGACCAAGGCTATAGAACCCAATCTGTCCTGTTATTTAACCCATAACTGGAGGGAAGAGACGGATTAATACCTTTCCCAAGGGTATTTGCGCGTACGTGAATGCAATGAATTCAACTGGAATTCGAACTCGGCTCTCCGATTTCTCGTTCCGAGCCGATATCCAATGCACCACAACGCACATGGTACCTATCACTTTATAACTTTGTGGGATTAGTATCTTATTAATTTTAGATTCGTATAAGTTAATGTGTATTTACGCAGCAAGAATACATTGAAACATTGAATTTTATTAAATTCAGCAGAGAAAATCTGTTTCAGCGTATATATATATATATATATATATATATATATATATACTTACATGATGGCTGTCGAATTGGTGAACGAGCATGCCCATCACTGACACGTTTGTAGTTTTAGATTTCGTGTGAACGTCTGTGTCTCCGGAAGCCAGTCATTATTGTTCGATGCTTATTGCAGATGTGGCAAACTAAACTGTTATGTAAAGGGCCTGGTCAGTTTTGTAAATTCTATTCAGGTTGTTGTGTGTTTTCGTGTAATGAGTTATGATGGTTTGTAAAAAAAAGTTCCCTGTGTAAGAAGGATAATAAGAGATGGTAAATTGCAAAATAGTGTTAAATGTTAGTCATTTTAAAAATTGCTACTATACTCGTAATAAATTTTGTTCAGTGTTGTTTGGTTGTTGTTGATATAGATTGCTCCGAAAATGTGAAATTTTTGTTTACTATTTTTATAGTGTAGTATATTGGTGTTATCAACAGTTATTTTGTTGTATCATGAAGGTGGACAGGATTATCTTTAAATGCTGTATGATAGATGGTGCGTAAGAAATCTTGATAATGTTGTAGTCATCAAACCAACACACTTTGAAGATTTACACTGATATAGAAGTCATTTTTTTTCAAAAACATAAGTAGACGGAAAAAGTCATTGCGTATGATTAAGTCGGTTGTATTCTTCTTCTTCTTCTATGTGCCCTGTCCCTTCAGGACGTAGGTGATCATGGTTCTCCACGTCTCCGTATCCCTTGTGGCTCTTAGTATGATTGCTCCTGTTACTCCTGGCAACCCCCGTTCCGTCATCCACCTGATCAGACTCTGCAAATATGTTATCCGCTGCCTTCCCCTGTTTCTCTTTCCTTCTATCTAGCCAGTCGGTATCAGGTTCTCCAAGCTCTCATTTATTATTGCGTGTCCCAGGAACTTCAGTTGTCTCTTCCTGATGCTCAGCATCAACTTCCTTTTTGTTGCCATTCTTTTCAACGCCTCGTCGTTGCTTGCATGCTCAGTCCACGATATTCGCAGCATCCTTCTGTAGAACCACATTTCCGCTGCTTCCAGTTTTGTCCTCATTTGCGAGGATATTGTCCAGCATTCACTGCCGTATTGAGGAACTGACATCACATAGCAATCCAGCACTCTTTTCTTTGTTTCTAGTGAAATTTTCCTGTGTATTAGTACTTTACTCAGCTTCTGGAACGCGTCCTTTGCCATGCCAATTCGCCTTCGAATCTCTGTGTCGCACTTCCCATCTCTTGTTAGAACACTTCCTAGATTTTTAAATTTTTGTACTTGCTTGATTATGGTATCCCCCACCTGTATTTGGCATTTTGGGTTGCACCTTTTGCTGATGATCATGCATTCAGTTTTCTTAAAGTTTATTTGTAGTCCTTTTTTGTCGCTCTCCACCGCTACCTTCTGTAGGAGGTCATGTAGTATCCTTTCCGTGTCTGCAATCAGCACTGTACCATCTGCATACCTTATGTTGTTCAAGTTGTAGCCTCCAATAACAAATCCTGGCGTGTGATCTAGGGTCCTCAAAATATTCTCGCTGTATAAGTTGAACAGATCCGGTGAAAAGACACATCCTTGTCTTACGCCTATTTCTATCTCTATAAATCTGCTGAAATCGTTACCTGTCCGTATGCGGGTCGTTTGCTGCCAGTTGAGATTCTTGATTACTCTGAGGTCTTTCCCAAAAATGTCGAGGCTGCCGAACATCTCCATCAATTCTTTGTGTCGTATCTTGTCGAATGCCTTTGCATAGTCAATAAAACATAGGTACAAGTCTTTCTTTAAATACAGTATATAATTAATTTTATTTTGTTTTACTGAGATCAGTGAGAAATATATTAGTAATTATAAGATTTTTTAAAACGTTTTTATAGTTAGAATCTATTTGATTACAGTATAGTTGGTTGATATGTTTATTGTTATTTGAGGAAGTATTGTATTCTTTTATATTTACGCAGGTTTGTTTTTTATATGAGAGTAAATATATTATTAGTGTTTATCAATACATCGAAGTAATGAATTTTATTCAGTACATATGTGACATTAGGAAAAGAGGTTTTTGAAAATATTTATACAGTACTGCTCAAAAGTATTAGGACAAGAACTATTTTATCTTTTATGAGGCATATTGACAAAAAATAAACACTTTTAATTTTATTTGATGTACTCAACAAATGCTTTAACAATAAAAAATACTTGTTACAAAATAAATTTAATATTTAGTATAATAATAATAATAATAATAATAATAATAATAATAATAATAATAATAATAATAGCCTTTTGCTTTGATCACAGCCTTCATTCTGTCAGGGATTGACATCACAAGCTTCTTCAGCTTAGGGCCATATCACGTTCAATACACCGGTTCTCGCTCGATCACCGAAGTTAAGCAACATTGAGTCTGGTCAGTACTTGGGTGACCGTTTGGGAATACCACGTGCTGTAAGCGTTTAGTGACGTTAGATGTGCGTTATGGTGCAGTGGATATCGGCTCGGAAAGAAAAATCGGTGAGCCGAGTTCGAATTCCAGTTAAATACCCTGCATTCACTTAAGCACTGGTACTCTTGGAAAAGGTATTAATCCGTCTCTTTCCTCCAGTTATGGGTTAAATAACAGGGTAGGATTTGGGGACCTTGCCCTTAAAAACAAATCCCAAAGAATCTTGATACTCGAAAAGAAAAAAAGTATTACTAGACAGAAAACTTATATAAAAACAGCAATAAATTGTTGAAAATAAAAAGGTATTACCAGCAATAAATAAATAAAATTTAGTTGGCAATAAATGACCCGCTGAGGTTGATATACCATAAAAACAAACCAACCAACAAGATTTTTCAATGTATCTAATGGTATCTCCTGCCAAGCAGCTTGTATTTGTTCCTAAAATGTATCTTGCAAAGTAACATTAGATTTATCAATTTGTTTATCCAAAAATATCCCATAGATGTTGAATAGAGTAGTTTCAAAATAACTTGTTTAATAAAAAATAGGAAAAAATGAATATAACTTCTTTTTAATACATTTCTTTTACACCTAGTTTTAAATAATGAATATTTATTTTTACTTGACTTTTCACCCTGTATTTGAATTTCAGTGAGGTTTTTTGGAAAATCCCCCATGTCCAAATACCTTTGCACACTATAGGTAGTGTGCAAAAGTGTTATGGCAGGGGTAATTTTAAACTTTATTTTGATGCCTCATAAAAGATAAAATAGTTCTTGTCCTAATACTTTTGCACAGTACTATATATATATATATATATATATATATATATAATGTGTGTGTGTGTGTGTGTGTGTGTGTAGACACATATAAAGTAGTAAAGTCGATTGTGATTCGACGTTATTTAATTTGTTGACATGATCGGGTAAAATTGTCTTGTGGATATATTAGTAAAGAATCATCTATCAATCTGCCTATCTGAAGTAAGAAGATTTATTTTTAAAAAGACTATTTTCGATAAATTTCCAAAATAGACAAAAATAGAAAAGCCAAAATACCGCCGTAAGGAGACCCGATTAGTAAACCAAATTTCTGTCTGTAAAATTGTTATCGAAAGTGAAAAAAACAAAAACAAAAAAACAAAAAAACAAAAACAAAAAAAAACAAAAAAAAAACAAACAAACACTGATCGGTGATAAAATGTTGCTATTTTATAATTTTATGTGTAGCAAATACAGAACTTTGTTTTAGTTAGATGTTTGTAGTATATCTAGACATTTTTTTGCAGGAATATTTGTTTATAAAGATTTATCTAAACCAGTCATATATTATTTTTGATCATTATTTACTTTGATCGGACTAAAGGGTTCGGTTCAATATTACTACCACATGAAGAAGGCCGGAGCGTTCAACGGCCGAAACGTCGTAAACCTGGTCATAAATATTAGGACACTAGTCCGATAAAAGTAAATAATGATCAAAAATAATATATGAAATTATTAGAAATGCCTAGCACCTGAAGTAGGGGGCGTACAACGACCGAAATATTGTAAAGATGAGGACAATAGTCCAAACTATGTAAATAGTGTAAATACTACCTTATCTCAGAAATATAGGCAAATATTATTTTTTAATATCTGTTCTTTTTTTTGTTTTTTCAAATTTATTTAAACAATCAGCAAAGTTTTTCTTTTATGCGAAGAGCAAACTACCAAGAAGTGGGATTAAAATTTGGAGGATGTGTGTTGTGGTGCATTGGATATCGGTTCGGAACGAGAAATCGGGGAGCCGAGTTCGAATTCCAGCTGAATTCATTGCATTCACTTACGCGCAAATACCCGTCTCTTTCGACATATGATTGCCCAATCGTGTATCACGTATGGCACTTAACTGACTGAAGGAAATGGAACAAATTAGAAATGTTAATCAAATTGCCCACCCCCAATATAACCTGTATACATCATAACCACATATTTACATGAAGGCATTCTATAATGGCTCCTTTAATATCAGTTTCCTGTCCTTGGATTTTATGCATTCTGTTGATAAGCATATCTTTTGGTAGGTAATTCTCATTTTTTTGTTTTTTTTCATGTATATATGCTCTGTGGATGTGCGTTGTGGTGCATTGGATATCGGCTCGGAACGATAAATCTGGGAGCCGATTTCGAATTCCAGCTGAATTCATTGCATTCACTTACGCGCAAATACCCTTGGGAAAGGTATTAATCCGTCTCTTCCTTCCAGTTATGGGTTAAATAACAGGACAGATTGTGTTCTATAGCCTTGGCTGGCAACCAGTCTACCGCAGAAAGCAATGGCCACCTACTGCGGGATAATCTTCTGCCCAGTCAGTCATGTCTCTTTCGAGACATGATCGCCCAAGCGTGTATCACGTATGGCACTTAACTGAATGACTGATGCCTATTCCTGATGGGTCCCATTGCTATACTCTGTTTATGTATTATTTCTCATCCCTTAGGTGTAGGGAGTTTTCGGGTGGTACTCGATTATTTTTCGCCATGATCTCTACGGTAGATGGCACTGTGTTACCACATAGACGAGGTCACTTTTACATTAGTGTATATTTGTGCCTAGTCTGTGCCCAACGTTCAACTGTCCGTTTAACAATGGCAGAATATTTATATTATGAGACGGCAAATATGATTTTTACTCGCAGCCGCTCGAATGACAATGGACGCGAGGCTGCACAGCCGTATCATATTGCCTTTCCAGAACAAAGGCAACCAACCTTTGCTGCTGTTTATAGTCGCGTTAGTGAGACAAGATCCATGGCACCACAGACTATGGATTAAGGAAGACTGAGATACAAATGCTGGAAAATATCATCAAAGATGAATGAAAAACTTGAAACAACTAAAATGTAGTTCTAAAGAAGGATACTGTGAATATCATGGATCGAACATGTGAGCAATGATGAGCTCATAGAAATGATGGAAACAAAAAGGAAATTAATACTGAACATAAGGAAGATACAACTGAAGGTCCTGGGACGTGCAATGAGGAAGGAAGGCTTGGAAAACCTGATACTAACAGGCCAGATACAGGGAAAGCGAGACAGGGGAAAGCAACGGACCCCATCAGGTGGATGATGGAACGAGGGTTGCATGGTGCAACAAGAGAAGGTGTGATAAGAGCCACCAGGAATAGGGAGACGTGATCGCCTACGTCCTGAAGGGACAGGGCACATAGAAGAAGAGATCTGCTCGTACACCTGAACATATTCTACAGTTTGTCGGTAAAGGATCCAGGTATCGTCAGCACACGTCAAGTGGCCTTAGTATGTCGTCCATCTCATAGTACCGCATGGAAGCTACTTCAAGAGCAGCAACTGTATCCGTGTCATTTGCAAAGTGTGTAGGGTCTTTCGTCCTCTGATCACTCACCACAGGATAATTTTGCCAATCCGTTGTTTGTCTCTTCTGTCTTGTTTGCAGATGAGATGGAATAACCAATTTATAGAACCAACATTTGTGAGCAAATCGAAATCTTCTATGGCACAATACAGGCTAGACACAAGCATCAGTTTACAATTAATGTGTGAGCTAGAATGTCTGGTAGGTCTATATGTCCTCCTAGCACGTCTTACAGGAGCTGCATCCAGGGACTATTTCGACTTTCTGACCTGGTACACTTACTCTTGTGAAAAGGTATTAATCCGTCACTTCCCTCCAGTTATCGGTTAAATAATAGGACAGATTGTGTTCTATCATATTGGCTGGCAACTACTTTACCGCAGAAAGTAATAGCAACCTACTGCGGGATAATCTTCTGCCCAGTCAGTCATGTCTCTTTTGAGACATGATCGCCTAAGCATGTATGGTACTTAACTGACTAACTGAATACGAAGACGCGTGTGGCTCATGCATGATGGGGCTCCAGCAAATGTTGATCACATTGTTCCTAATGCACTAACTGACATCTATAATTAAAGATGGCGATTTTCCCAGCTTAAATGTAGCACAAAACCGAAAGTATGTGATACCCAGTGAGGGTTGAACTCATTACTTAGTTGCAAGTGTTTTAACAAGACAAGCTTGCTAACTATTACACCACGTCGAGGTACCGAATCTATCATGAAAGATGGATTGTTACGGGTTCCACCACCTTTTAATTGCTGTTGTTCTCAGATCCACTCTGACCCGAACCTGTTAGGGTCCCAGGTATGAGCAAATAGTTAATTCATAAACTGAGGTTAAAACACTATGAAAGTATAAAAATAGACTTTTATAAAAATATATGCATAAAAATAAACTTTTATAGGAAAATATACATTTTTGAAAGAAAAAGAATTACCATAACACATTTTTGAAGGAAAAAATATTACCAGGTATACATTTTTTAATACAAAACTAGAAGACATCTTCAGTTTTCTAAAATGAAAATAAAAATGTTCATCAAAATCTGACTAAATCAACCTTCTCACTATAACCAAACATTAAAAAAATACCTTAAAACCTTACTTGGCATGAAATAACCCACAGAGGTTGATATGCTGCTAAACGAAACCCACTCATACTCTTACGAGTTCTATTGTCTGCACGTACTTCTTCCCTCAATCCTTTTGATTTTGATCTGTGAAACCACCTGACACAATTGGTTTAGGATTAATAATGCTGAGACGCTTCATCAACGTTCCATGCCGGCTTGCAAATCTATTGGACGCCGTGTGAGAGTACTTGAAAGGGTTTGCCGGGCTTAGGAGCCTGTAGAAGCAAACAAATGACAAGTGTTATGTATTGTTGTGTTGAAATACAACGACAACCCTTGTGGAAATATGTTTATATGGACATTACACCTTGTTTTCGTATAAGGAACCCACTACAAAATTTTGTTAAAGTATTTTTAGATATCTTGAACTGAATATTTAACAGTCTACTTCAAATTTTAAACTTAGCTAAAAAACAATGGATTTGCCAACATATCTTTTTATGAACATTGTGAAGAACCTGCCTTCAAAGTTTTTAAAAGTATTTTTGATACACGCTGTGTGTTTGTGTGAATAAGAGAGAGTGTGCATATATCATTTGTATCTAACTATTTGCATTAGTTTCGACTAACGACTGATAAAAATCAATCATGAAAATATTGTCTATATTCATTACACTTGTCATCAATGTCCCAAGCAATATTTAACAAACAACTTGCAAATCACACCATGTATTGTTCAATCTTGAATCGAGCATAAAATACTACTTCCAACCAGACATGAACCTGAACTTTCACTGAACCGATTGAACTCTTCATCCACATCTTTATCAAGAGATTCAGTGAGAAAGACTTGTATGTCAACTTACATATATATTACTGTTGTTATCGATAAACTCAAGTAAAAAGAGGAGCCTAGATGCTAACTATGCCTCACCACATCTGAACTCTAGTTACCTATTTAAACGGTTATATCTTAAAGACTGAGATTTGTGATGTTTTACCACGTGTGTTCAGGAGTCAACTTCTGCCTGTCCTTTTCTCTACTAAACACTCTCTCTTCTACTTATGCAAATAGGCACAATCCTATTTACCAAACCACTATAATTTAATTAAACAAAAGCTATCACTCTGTGCATTTTTTGTCGTCTAGTTTTTTTTAGTTCACTCGCCTGAATTTTTTTATATTAATTTGGAAGGCTGAATGACCAACCCTCTCTATTTAGAGGATTGGTTCATTACAATTTCTGTCATATTCTGTTTGTTTGACCTCGTACGAAATTAAGGTAAACCGAGTAATCATCCATGATATTTAAAGAATGTATTTTTTAGATATTTTAACTTAAATTTTTTTTAATAGAATAAATTACTTTTTATAATCTGGTAAATGTGATAGATGTAATATGCGACTGCAACATTTACATTAATCAGGATGCTGTACTAATCTTCATATTCACGAGGTTTCGACTGTTGTACACTCCTGCTTTCTTCAGGTGATAAACGTTGGAATTCAAACCTAACCATTTATTTAATCCATTGGTAAAGATTATTCTAGTTCCATATGCCGTGCATTTTCTGAATGTCTCAGTTGATTCGCTTTAGTATTCAACTGTCCAATTTATTATTCCTCTTTGCTGTACTCAAGTATTGAACTCACAAATCTTTGAAGTAATCCAGTGACTTGATCCAGCCAACGATTTTATGCACTAGGACATGTGTCCTTGTTGATTAAATGAAGACAACAGTCCGAATAATCCTAATTTTTATAATCCCTTATTTCAGAAATATACACAGATCCTAAAGGAGGCTGGAGCATACAACGGCAGAAACCTCGTGAACATGAACAATGTAAATAGCGTAAATATTTGCATCATAATAGAACTACAGGCAGATGTGAAATGCGAATAAAAGAAATACAGGCGCCTGTCTATTCGTGGTCCCTAGTCAGTACAGAAGATAAACCACAGGTATGTTAGGGCTGGAGAAACAAATCGGCCTTAGATCCGAAGGCGAATTGGCATGGCAAAGGACGCGCTCCAGAAGATGAGCAAAATACTAACACACAGGAAAATCTCAATAGAAACGAAGAAAAGAGTGCTAGACTGCTACGTGATGTCAGTTCTTCAATACGGCAGTGAATGCTAGACAATATCATCGAAAATGAGGACAAAACTGGAAGCAGCGGAAATGTGGTTCTACAGAAGGATGCTGCGAATATCGTGGACTGAGCATACAAGCAACGACGAGGTGTTGGAAATAATGGCAACAAAAAGGGAATTAATACTGAGCATCAGGAAGAGACAACTGAAGTTCTTGGGACACGCAATAATAAATGAGAGCTTGGAGAACCTGATACTGACTGTTCAGATAGAAGGAAGGAGAGACAGAGGAATGCAGCGGGTAACATATTTGCAGGGCCTGATCAGGTGGATGACGGAACGGGGGTTGCCAGGAGCAACAGGAGCAAACATACTAAGAGCCACAAGGGATAGGGAGACGTGGAGAGCCATGATCGCCTACGTCCTGAAGGGACAGGGCACATAGAAGAAGAAGAAGAAGTAGTTTAAAATAATGAACGACAGTGTTCACTTAGATATTGAAGCATGGTATCTATAGCTTTTTAAAAATCTGAAATTAATTCATAAAGTACACTTTTGTTAATTTGCGGCACATCGGATTGCCTTTTACAGCGCACCGGTTGAGAATTACTGATTTAGTTATTTAATCCATCAGTGATACACGCTTGGGCAGAATATTTCCCCGCAGTTGATTGCGAACCAAGGCTGCAGAACCCAATCTGCCATGTTAATTAGCCCATAGCTTGAGGGAGAAAAGACGGATTCATACCTTTCCCAAGGGTATTTGCGTGTAAGTGAATGCAACGAATTCAACCGGAATTCGAACTCGACTCTCCAATCTCTTGTTCTGAGCTGATATCCACTGCACCACAAAGCACATTCGTAGTTGCCGGTTAATATTCATGCCTTTTTCAATGATGTTACAGGTATTGAAAAGAAGAGACTTACACATGACCTGTGACCGGAAGTGTAAGAATTCTCAGGTACAGATCAATTATCACGGGATATTGGCAGCGAAGTACTCGGCAATTCTCTGACTGAAGCCAATCAGAGGATTGCCAAGGACTTCGCGTTTTTTCTACCAGTGTCAAAATTCAGTATTTAAGTTTAGGTAAATACCAGTTCTTTGTATATCTACTTTCAAACCAAGCGTCATCTTAGAAACGATGACGCATTATAATCTTTCGACCTATCAGCTTCAATTACAGTATCGTCATTCAGTTTTTTTTCTTCTTCAGTACTAAGCTTGCGGTGAAGTGGGTATCGGCCTGGAACGAGAAATCGGAGAACCGAGTTCAAATTCTAGTTAAATTCTTTGCATTCACTTACGCGCATTTACCCTTGGGAAAGGTATTAATCTGTGTCTTCCCTCCAGTTATGGGTTAAATAGCAGGACAGATTGGGTTCTATAGCCTTGGTTAGCAACAAGTCTACCGCAGAATGTAATGACAACCTACTGCGGGGAAAGATCTGCCCGCTCAGTCATGTCTCTTGCGAGACATGATCTCCCAAGCGTCTATCACGTATGGCATTTAACTGACTGTCTGATGCTAAGTTTAGTAAATGTTTTAAAGCGCCTTCCTAATAAGAAGATATCAGTACAGTAGATTTCTTTCACCTTGAAGTACTTGCATTCGATACACTCAGGGCGTCTTACAATAGTGCCAACCTAAACGTGATTGATAAATGTATTTGTATTATTAATATGGCGAGTAAAATTATGTATACTCTAAACTGATGGCAGTGTGGAATTTTGAAAATTTCCCACCGGCCATTTGATAATTGATTTTTGCGAGAAAATCATTTGAGCGGAAGTGACACGAATGTTAAAGATGGTGTCTAAATCGTGAAGATTCTGTCAGAACAGGTTTTCATTGGTGCCTTGGGTGGAATTATGGGATAGGAACCGGATATGTTAGTGGGTGTAAGAGATATATGGTCACGTGGCCGTGTGGTTAGAATGTTTGTTTTCTGACCATGAAGCCCGGGTTCGAATCTCACCGTGGTCGATTTGTCAGGAAGGTTACTTCTTGATGTTATCGGTTTGGATATAAGATGATCCCAGTGTGCGGCATCTTTGGAAACTGTCTGAAAAATATACCACGAGTTGACCCAACTCTTGTGAGTGAAATTGGGTAGAGGGCTTCCTTTGAGGAGTCGCTGATGTTTAGGCTAGCTCGAAGTCATCAGTCATCGTAACCAAGAGTTTGAGCGCCCTGGCCTTGTTCAGACTGTGGTTCGCCCTAAATAACGCGCTCTCGCCCAGAAACTGCAACTAAGGTTCGCATAGTCGCAGTATAAAACAAACGTGGGCTCTTTTGAACAAACGAAAGTTTGCCTGAGCTGGCGTCTACAATGGGGATTAGCTAACCACCCTGGTAGACGGGTATGCTCGAATACGAGTGGCCATCAATTATATATATAAATAGTCACCCGCAGAGATATCTGTTTCGCTGTATCACATCTTATCAGTATGGTAGACATCTGATTGCCCCTACCCAGAATTGAAACCCGACCGAATTGGCGTCAGTCGGCGAATCTACCTCTGAGCAATATATATATATATATATATATGCGAGAAAGGAAAAAAAGAGTAAGAGTAAATAGAAAAAAAGTAAAATGGAAAAATCGATAAATTAATCTGCATATTTTGAAACCTAAACCCGAGAAAGGTTAGGATTTAAAAAATATAGAAGAGAAAGAGAAATATTTTGAAAAAAGGTAAATGTGTAAAAGAAAACAATAATAAATAATAAAATAAATAATAATAAATAATAATAAATAAATAAAAATTTATAATAATAAATAAGAAACATAAATAAAACATAATAAATAATAAATAAATAAATAATAAATAATAATAAATAATAATAAATAATAAATAATAAATAATAAAATAAATAATAATAAATAATAATAAATAAATAATAATTTATAATAATAAATAAGAAACATAAATAAAACATAATAAATAATAAATAATAATAATAATAAATAATAAATAATAAATAATAAATAATAAAATAAATAATAATAAATAATAATAAATAAATAAAAATTTATAATAATAAATAAGAAACATAAATAAAACATAATAAATAATAAATAAATAAATAATAAATAATAATAAATAATAATAACTAATAAATAATAAATAATAAAATAAATAATAATAAATAATAATAAATAAATAATAATTTATAATAATAAATAAGAAACATAAATATAACATAATAAATAATAAATAATAAATAATAATAATAAATAATAAATAATAAATAATAAATAATAAAATAAATAATAATAAATAATAATAAACAAATAAAAATTTATAATAATAAATAAGAAACATAAATAAAACATAATAAATAATAAATAAATAAATAATAAATAATAATAAATAATAATAAATAATAAATTAATAAAATCGAGAAAAACAGATTGTGAAAAGAAGAAATAAAGAGGGCAAAGTCAATTATTAGTTTTTATGACGTAGGAAGTCTTCATAGGCATTCATTTGGTCCATGGTCGTTTGTATTTGAGTCTGTAAGCATTTGTTTGATTCGATATTTATCGTTTCAGGATTTTTTGCTCATACATTGTTTTTTTTTTTATTTTAACTATTTAATTTTTTATCGTTTAAAAAAAATAAACCATATTTGCATTATGTGGATTTATTTTTTTTTTTTACAATAATGTTCTCCCTGTTCAAGGCCCGAAAGCCACTCGAGGTAGGGTGTTATAGAGTAAGTTAGGTTGTAAGAATATGTGGAAGGATAAAGGTTAACTAGACTTGAGAAGTTTGTAGTGATCAGGGAAGCATCTGCTTGGACGTCAGTTCTACAATGTAGCAATTCGAGGGAAGAAACTACTCGAGTAGAACTTACATCTCACCAACAGAACAGAAAGGTGGTTCGCTACAATGCGCTTGGCATAGTGGGTCGTAACCGTGAAGATTAGAATTAGTATTGCTAATAAATGTAATTTGACGGACCACTTTCCATGGAAATAGTGATAGAGTAGAATGAGGCTTGCGACCTTTGCTGTGGGGAAGGGGTCAAAGAGGGAAAACTAATCCATCGCCCACAAGCACAAAGAAAACTAATCCATCGTCCACAAGGACGTAGCTCCTAAACATATATTACATCAGAACTTTATTTTCAGCCTGGTCTGGTTTTTGTAATGCTGGTGGAAGCCAGAAGGAAGAAAAGCTGTTAAAGTCTACAGTTAACCTTTCAAATAGAAATGATAAGGGAAACATCCACCTGAGAGTCGGTGCCACAGTACAGTGGTTCGTAAGAAGCGGTTCAAGTGGTACTTATCCACAGTGATACAAGGAGGGAATGTGGGTGTTTTTCTAAAATATGAGTGGCATAGGAAGTTTACTCCGTGAAAATTAGGCCTGGCGGAACCAAAAAATGTAGTTCGTCATAACATTAACCATGGAAGTAGCGAGAGACCAGTGCGAACCTTGTCACAACCTTTCTGTTGGAGAAAAAGAGTGGATAATAATTTGTCACCCACAAAGAGTTTTGTTGTGTGGTGGTTCAACTATTCATATATACTGGATGCAGTAGGAACCTTTTTTTGCATAAGCTACTGACGAAACATTGTTCTGTGATACCAAATCTCACGAGGATGTTTTCTCGTTCAGTAACCTGTTCAAGTCTATAGTTAACCGTTATCTTCCTCTCCTATCCGCATAAATTGCCTCTTAACCCGAAAACACTAACCATGGGTCATTTAAGTGCCATACATGATACACGCTTTGGGCGATCATGTCTCGAAAAAACATGACTGACTGGGCAGAAGATTACTCCGCAGTAGGATGCCATTGCTTTCTGCGGTAGACTGGTTGCCAGCCAAGGCTATAGAAACCAATCTACCCTGTTATTTATCCCATAACTGGAGGGAAGAAACGGATTAATACCTTTACCAAGAGTATTTATGCACAAATGAATGCAAGGAATTCAACTGGAATTCGAACTCGGCTTTCCGATTTGTCGATATCCATTGCACCACAACGCACATATAGTACCCAGCGCAAATGACGCTATTTTAATTACAATTTAATTAAATTTTCAGTACCCCATTTTCTTACCTAAATAGTATGTTTTTCAGTTCCTATTAATGTTAACTTAAAATACAAAGTTTGAAGTGCCTGCATGTAAAATATTTCAAATAAAGATTTATATTTAATATTTTTTTCATATTTTCAAAATCGGGAATGATATACCCATTGTCAATGGTGGTGTAACTTTAATTGATGGTTAGTGTTCCAGAGTTAATATAACACTTTACCTAAATTAGCTTCTGAACATTATAAGGGATTTACTTTACTTTATAAAATAAAGACCAACAAACTTCAGTGTGTGCTTCCATATTCGCACACGCTCTTTATCCATAAATATAGCATACCTAAAAATGACATATCATATATGGTGTTAAAGAAACGCATTGAGAGTGTAATTATCTCACAATTCTCGATAATAAACATAAGACTAGGGCGATATATGTTATTTTATAGCAACTATAGATGTTAGGTTCGACCTAAGAGATTTCATTGAACGTGTGCTAATGTTGCAATTTTCGGCAATAAAGGTAAGACCAGGACCATATATATCACTGGTCGACGCAAAATCAATCGTAGCACAATACAGTATACGATCTAATAGAGAGGAAAACAGATCGGAGTGGGCTGATGTAAAATTCAGCATACGTCCGTATATAAAACAAACATCTTGTTCTCTGCTCGTTGGATCTGATAAGGTAATTTAACTTGTTGCTATTATCTTAAAAAAATTTAAAATGCTTTTTTCTTAGACACAGCTTTGTCTATCAAACTTAAGAATTCGAATAATATTCTACATTTCTGTCTCCCTTTTGCTCTCTCTCTTTTTTTCTCTCTCTTTCTTTTTTATCTTTCTTTTTCCCTCCCTTTCTCTCAATCTTCACTCCTTTTCACTTTTGCCTGTCTTTTTCTTTCTTTTCTCTCCTTTTCTTTCTCTCTCTCCTCTTTGTTCTTTCTTTTTCTCTCCCTTTCTCTCAATTTTCACCTTTTTTCTCTTTTCTCTCTCTTTTTCTTTCGTTTCTCTCTTTTTCTTTCTCTCTCTCTTTTCTTCGCTCTTTTCTCTCTCTCTGCTCTTTTCTCTCTCAACATAAAAAAATAGAATTACGATACATTTACATTTTTTATTTACATTTGTAATCTGTTAATTCGTCGGCGTTTCGAATAGACGCTTCTTCTTCAATAGAGAACGTCATAAATTATACAAAAACTTCTTAATAAGTCAAAGGCGAGTAAAGCCAGCTTCACCATAAAAAACCACACACAAAATTTAAAAAAAATAGCATTGTTTTTCTATATTCCATCCTCTGAAGCTTTAATAAAAGTGAAACATGTTAGGATAGGAAAAATTTCTATCTATCGTTGTCATATTTTGATCCACACGTACATTATATATATATATATATATATATATATATATATATATATATATATATATATATATATATAATAATATTTATTAATAAATTATAACATTGATATGTTATAATATCACTACAAAAGTAGCTATTTTGTTTCGACACTTTTTGTGTCTTTTCAAGTGATGTTGTTATTTCGAAAAAAAAATCGGTTTTTTTTTCGAAATAACAACATCACTTGAAAAGACACAAAAAGTGTCGAAACAAAATAGCTACTTTTGTAGTGATATTATAACATATCAATGTTATAATTTATTAATAAATATTATTATTATTATTATTAGCTCTACTTTGTATTGAGCACTTTTTTAAAAATAGTGTTTCTTTGGATGGGGAATATTATTCCACCCATACTTGTATATATATATATATATATATATATATATATATATTGATTTCCGACACAGTTAATACTTTTCACTATGTATTTTCACGCGTGTTACAGAAGGGATTTTGCAGTCGATTTACTTTTCTTCAAAAAGACATATTTTTGTGTTATAGATATGATTCGTCGTCAAAACTGTGACCTTTTAGGAAGTTAAAAATAGTGTCAACAAGATACAAGTGTCAAACTTCCTACTGCTGTGTACGACGTGTTATTTTACAATCGCTAGCTTGACAGATCGATAGTGGGAACGAAAGGAAGTAGACAGGGTGTAAGCTAAAAGAATTTCAGTTATATAGAAACCGTCGCAAACTACATCTTTTCACAGCAAGGAAACGCTCTCTTAAATAGTCTGGGAGTAGATGGAGGATTTTAAAAATGTCAAGGAGGGTAAAGGGTAGTAATCTGAAAGGATAAAAAATTAAACACATTTGCTAACAGCAGAAACGCTTCCATTGAGAAAAATAAAAAGGGTAAATCCTTTCTCTTCAGTGTTAATCAGTTCTTAATGTAGAGCATGGAACGCATTAGCAGAGTCATTGACAAAATGAGGCCTGGATAGGGAGCACATGCGGCCCGCCTGGCTTTCTGAAAGGTACGCCTTAATTTCATGAGAAAATATAGTTTATTTAAATTTTTTTTCTTTCGTTCTCACTTGTTGACTCAGATTTTCTCACATATAATCTACTTCATGAACAATAAAGAAATAAAATGATTTTCGAATTTTTATAACTTTTTGTTGAGAGAAACGTTTTCACTATTTTAAACCATTGGCGATATTCACGAAGGATGATCAGATGTGTAAAAATCATTTGCAATTGAAACAGGAAACTTTCATGCTCATTTTGTCTCTTGAGAATAATTTTATTTGTTTCATTTTAACCCAGTAACAAAAGACTTAATTCAAAACAACACGAGACGAAAAAGGCCGCGAAATTTATTCTCGCAAGTGAAAACAAACGACTAAGAGGAATATGAATCGTCCTGAATAGGATAATGAACTATATCCAGCTGTAAGGCATCTAATCGGGAGGTTTTGAGGAGCGTAAAAGCAACTCAATTGCTGTTCCCAGGTCTACCCTGACCCTTGGTAGTAGCACCTTTTAGGGTCTCAACTATGAGAAAAGAGTGAATATCCAAACTGGGGTCAAAACAATATGAAATTAAAAAAAAAACATTTTTACAGAAAAAATTGGTCTACAAAGAAAAATTCAAACTCTATTCCTAAACATAACCTCAGCAAAACAACATAAAACACACATTGCCACCTCTAGTTATCATGTCCACACAAATATTTATACGCACACAAGCTGGGTATCATCTACCATGTATTCAATTGTGAAAGTAGAATAACATATATTTTTATTATTTCACTGGTTTACAGTTCAGCATTGAATAACCCATAAGCAGCTGATATACTGTTAATAAAAAGCAAAAAAACAATGTATACAAAGGGAATGTGAATGAGTTGATTCTTAGTATGCCGCAGGGTGCATTCTAGCTGTGAAGGTGTGAACTGTTGGAATTTAGCTCGTCTAAACATTGTCATGAAAATAACGATGGTCGTGAGATCTATCAACTTTCGTATTTTGGGAAAGAGGCTGTCGGATGGAAAAACATTTACCAATTCCCAGGCCACATAATCGTTTCCAAGCTCTGTGAATGCTTGAAAGTGATGACTATATTTTCTATAGCGCTATAATTTGGTGTACTGCTCATATATTAATTAGAATTAACATCACCATTTTTTTTTTTCAGGAATTCTTAGATATCAATGGGTGTATAAGCATTTCATCTGTAAATCTTAGTAACTTCACACAGACTAGCAAAAAAACAAAAAAAAACAAAGAAAAACAAAAAAAAAACACAAAAACTAACGAACCCAGATCTTTCTTTGGGAGCAGTATCGTTGATTTAATTGTGGACTTCAATAGTTGTCGGTGAGTGGGTCTGTGGCTTAGGTTTTTTTTTTCCAAAACGTGTATTCTGCATTCTCGCGAGGATATAGGAATATTTACTCTTTTATTTTCTCTCTAGCTTTGACTGACTCGCTGTTTACATATCGGGCGTAGCCAGCTCCGTCTTGTGAAGGCCCATATTTGTACGTGCGACTAGGAGGGTACCCCTCTTGTCAACCCATTGATGTATCTAGCTTCTTTGATAAAGACATAAGTGCAAAGTCTTTTTTTTTTTTTTGGCATCTTCTGAGACGCATACTATATCTGTATGTATCCGACACGGTGTCACATGAGAAAGAAACGGGACATGAATATTGTGTTTAACTAAAATGATTGCTTGTCTGAAAAATCATCATTTGAAATTCTGATTATATATTTTATTTTAAATTGGGATTGAACAACGATTAATGACGTTCTGAGTAAGATGCGAGAACACTTATTGAATATGTATGCATTATCTATAAGAGATGTCCAGATCTCACTCTCTCTCTCTCTCTCTCTCTCTCTCTCTCTATATATATATATATATATATATAACTTAATATTCTCTCTGTATCTGGTTGTGTGAATGTTCGAATTAGTCACATAATGAAACATTGACAATGGCTAACACTGTTATTTTATAAACATATATATCAAGATGTTCTGGGAATTTAAAACTTATAAATTCCCACTCCCACAAAAAAAAGACAAAAATTAGTAGTTTATTCGGTTAGTAGTTATTTCAACCTATGCACGCACGAGCGGAGAAATACCATCAGTAGAGACTCTTCAGTATAATGGGCACCTACTTTGAAACGAACTTATTAATCTTCGCAAGATTAAGTTGGTACCTTTTAGAGTACCGTCTGGATTCTTTTCTTTATTTTGAAGTAGCTATTATTTATAGTAAAAACCTTAGTTTCATTTTATTACTGCTGCAACAATTCAAATTACCAAATCGTCACAAATTGACTATGCCCTTTCGCTAGAGGACTAAGCAAGAATTCAGAATTCGAAAAATCATACCTGTAAACGCTTTTTTAGTATCTTCGTCTACGATTTGATGCTCTCAGAATGTCGACAGCCTTGGAAATATTCTGAGTCTGTTTAATATGCATTGCATATATTAAATGACAGCATGCGATAATGGGACTGTGCAAGCAGACGACATACGGCCAATTTGTTTTTTTTTTAAATTGTAGAAAAGAAACACGTTAGTCATTCTTAATTCCTATCACGCTTCGTAAACACACACACACACACACACACACACACACACACACACACACACACACACACACACACACTTTGTGTGTTTATGTCAAAATATAATTATGTTCGGTGACTATAAAAGAAGCGTGAATATATTTTATTCAAAAACCCCCGAAGTGCAATATGTTCTCAATTTGCAAACACTTTTATGCAGAGAAGTTTTTATACTTACACACTCCAATCTGAAAGTTAATTCGCATTGGAATATAGACATATAGAATGTGTTGTAGATCATATTCAGGGAAGTTGCGAATCCATTCAATCTGAAGCATTTCTTAGAAGGCATTTTTTTTCTTTTGTAGATGAATAATTCTGGTGATGCCAGCATAGCCAACTCTTGCCGCTTGATGTAACGTGATGACGTCAGATTGTCCTACGAGACGTGAAAAAATAATACCTTGTCACATTTTTTTCACACAAGGAAATATAGCTGCGGTTAGAATATATCCTGAGTCGATGTCCGTCATATATATATATATATATATATATATATATATATATGAAAGATTGTTGTCAAACTTCCTTAATGCAATAAAAGTAAGACTCCGAGGAAGTTAACAGCACAAAAAAGCTACCGTTTACAGTAAAAACTATAAACGATATATATATATACATATATATACATATATATATATATATATATATATATATATATATATTGAAATAACCACATCACTTGATAAGACACAAAAAGTGTCGAAACAAAATAGCTACTTTTGTAGTGATATTGTAACATATCAATGTTATAATTTATTAATAAATATTATTATATATATATATATATATATATATATATATATATATATATGACAGTCAGCATCAACAGTGTCACCAGTCTATCATGTGATAACTAAAATGAATAAATTATTTCCAGCTTGTAAGTTTTCACAAAAGCTTTCTTCCTAGATCTTATTCGTTACTCAGAGTTTGTTTGATTAATCCCCGCCCAAAGTAAGGCGATAATGTCACAAGGGGTTACTGGAAACGGAAAAAGAATCTGAAAACATTAATGCGGAGAAAGGAGAAAAAAAAAACGAATGGCGAGTGACGTTTCATTTAGCAGATTTTCTGCGTTAGAAACATAATTGAGGTTGAAGTAGTTTGCTTTGTCTCTATTCTGAAGTTGCTAAAAAGCTCACACATTGACCCCAAAAGCCCCCGCTCCCTGAAGTGCTGCTTTGTAGAATCGACTCCCAACTGAAGGTGTTCTCAATAGCTACAATCTTAAATGGTTCAAGTCTAGAGTTAACCGTTATATTCCGCCACAAATCCGCATAAACTGCCCTTCTTACTCTAACTTCCTAAATCGAGTGACTCTCGAGCCTGTTACAGGGTGAACATTACTGTGAAAATGGGGCACAAGTAAAAAAAAAGGTTGAAATACTTCTCCAAGCAGCGATGTCTCGTAAATTTCTTCTTCTTCTTCTTCTTCTTCTTCTTCTTCTTCTTCTTCTTCTTCTTCTTCTATGTGCCTTGTTCTTTCAGGACGTAGGCGATCATGGTCTTCCACGTCTCCCCTATCACTGGTGGCTCTTAGCACACTTTCTGCTGTAACATCTAGCAACCCACGCTCTGTCATCTATCTGGTCAGGTCCTTCAAATATGTTATCCGCTGCTTTCCTGTCTCTTTTCCCTTCTATCTAGCCTGTTAGTATCAGGTTCTCCAAACTCTCCTTCCTCATTGAATGTCCCAAGAACTTCAGTTGTCTCTTCCTGATGCTCAACATTAGACTTCGTAAATAATTTTTTTTATTGGTAACTCGATCAGCTTTTAAGTTGCAGTAGTCACTCCATAGGCACCGCGACGTGTTGTAATGGTCAGTAAGCAAAGTTCGCTAGAATAATTACAACTGAGTAGTGAGTTGGATTCTCACTAGGTGTCCCATACTTTCGGCCTTGTGTCACATCTAAGCTACGCTTAAAAAAATCGCCATTTCATAGACTTTTAACAATACTAGATACGTGATACACGCTTCGGCAATCATGCCTCTTTCGAGACATGACTGACGAGACAAAGAATTTTCCCGCAGTAGATTGCCATTTCTTTCTGTGGTAGGCTGGTTGCGAATCAAGGCTATAGAACCCAGTTTGTTCTGCTATTCGACCTATAGCTGGAAAAAGAAGAGTTGGCTTAATACTTTTTCGAATGTATTTGCGCGTAAGCGAATGAGACGAATTCAACGGGAATTCGACCTAGGCTGACATCGATAATAAATGTCGCGTATTTGTAAAATTTTCAGTGAGACATAATATTCCTTCTGTCTTTTAACAGAAGAATTATTCTTTAAATATTGTCTCCAATCTATAAAATTAGAAACTATTCGGCATTTTAAACCTCTTCCTCCTTGATAGTTAATTTTCTATATTTTTCTCTTAATAAATTTATATTATTTTCTCATTTTATTTAAATGTTTTTTCCGTATTTTCTTCTTATTTTTTATCTCGTTTATCTCGTCGCCTACTTTGTATCAGATGATTTTTCTTTTATATCTTGATTACGTGTGACGCTTCGATCACTATCCCTTCTTCAGTTAGTTCTCCTTTTATTAATTTCTTTAAATTTCAAAGTTATAATGTCAAAATGTTTTTTGACACAATGTCATGCGTTGATATTAAAAAAATACTTTATTCTAATTGTTGTTATTAATTCTCCAAATTTTAAGGCAATATCCCCTTTCGTCTTTTCTTTATTACCATCAAGTATATAATACGTAACAAGCGATTTGTTTCTATCAAGGATTATACATCAGTTAAACGTATGGATGGAAAATGCGATAACGAATTCATGAGGTGCATTGGAATAACAAAATACCTTCGAAAAGATAAGCAAATTATTAAGGAACAAGAAAATTTTGTTATCAAGCAAAATGTTTAATCACAGATGAAGAGATTTCTTGACAACATAAATTAGGTTCTACAAAAGGATGCTGAGAATACAATGTACATAACATGTGAGTAACGACGATTTTCAGTTAAAATAAAACCATAAACGACACTTAGATTTAGAATCAGAAAGAGACAGTTGAAATTTCAAGGTCACATAAGGAAAGTGGGCTTAGAAAATCTGATGCTCACAGAACATATTGAAAGCAAAAGGAAAGCATCGAATTGACAAACCTGCGTAGTTGGTTAGAAGAGCAAGATTTTGGAAAGGGATTTTATATTGTGGACAATCGTGATTACTCACGTTCCGAGGGAACATAGTAGTAGTAGCATAGTAGTAGATATCCGATTATCTCACGAGAATATTCAATGAAAGTCATTTGGTATTGAAACTGAAGTTTTCTACAGTTTGAAGCAATAAAAATGTCGGATATATATATATATATATATATATATATATACAAATGAATAAGGAACGAAGAAAATAATTGCAACGTTCAAAACATTAATTTAAAACAGTGCTCAATATAAAATAGGGTAATGAATATTTATTATAAATTATACTTTAGAACATGTACAAACTACTAGCTACTACAAAAGTGTACATTTTGTTTCGACATTGAAAGAACAATGTCTCATCAGATAGTTAATAATGATGGTAACCTCATTATTAACTACCTGATTGTTCTTTTAAAGTCGAAACAAAATGAAAACTTTTGTAGTAGCTTGTAGATTATACATGTTCTAAAGTATAATCTCTCTCTCTCTCTCTCTCTCTCTCTCTCTCTCTCTCTATCTATCTATCTATGTATCTATCTATCTAAACTTATTTATAAATGGAAATTTGTCTGTGTGTGTATGCGTGTGTGTGTCCGTTACCTGAAAATTTGCTCAGTTGTACTATAAGCGTCTGCGAGTATTCATAGCTAGATAAATATTGAAAATCGATAATCGAAAAAATAAATATTGAAAAATCGATAATCGAAAAATCGGTTTATAGAAGGAGTGGTCCGATTTTAATCAAATTTGATACACTCATAGACAAAGACATAAGAAACGATATTCAGAAGTTTCAAGGTTGCAGTTCTTACATTAATGCATAAAATCGATAATATATATATATATATAAAAGGCAAGATGTTTGTGCGTGTTTATCTGTCTGTATGTCCTTTATACAAATCCACAATTTTTATATTATTCTCACCAAACTTCACACAAATATTCTTTAGGCTGAGTCTAAGCTCCAGGACCATGGGTTAGTTTTAAAGCTTTCATTACACCCGAACAACGCCGGGCTACACTGCTAGTATATATATATATATATATATATATAGAGAGAGAGAGAGAGAGAGAGTGGGGGGGAAGAATAATCCAAAAGATTTTATCAAATATTATAAAATATCAATTAGATAAAAATAAAGCGCTCACTAGATATTATGCAGAGCAAATATACTGAGAAAAAACTGAACACACACATAATTAAATGGTTATAAGTTCAGAATTTATTTCAGTAATGTAAAGAAATTTTTACATTGCTGAAATAAATATTGGATTTATAACTGTTTTATTATGTGTCGAATTTTCCTCACTCTCACTCTCTCTCTCTCTCTCTCTCTCTCTCTATATATATATATATATATATATATATAGGTACCTCTACTTATTTTTGATAACTAACTTTCAAAGTGAATTTTTATAAATAAAAAGTTTTCTTGAAATTTTATTTTAGTTTTAATTGAAAACTAAATGATTAAATTTACTGTTTCCAGTATACAAAATACTTTGGTGTATTTCAAGCAGAAATTATATTCATTGGAATCTAAAATTTTAAGATTTTCTTTTAAGAGGCTCATCCCTTGTTCCCTGTTTAGGATGTGGTTTCCGGCTTTCTCTTTTCCAATCTTTTCACTATTATGTAGCCCCTTTCACATCAGTGGCGTTACCGCCTTGCTCGGGGTGATACGATTAAAAAAATTTTTTTTTTAAGTTTTCGGCCATTTTTGAGCGATCGACACTTTTTTAAACAAAAGTTAACACCTGTTTTTTTTTATTAATCTGATTTACACATTATTACTTATTTATAACATTAAAGTTTGAATAAAATTACTTTTTAAACACAGAGTTGAACTTTTTGACCTTTCCACCATATGTGTTGACAGGTTTATGGAAACCAGATTAGATCAGATGAGATAAAAGTGTATGGCGATCAAAAGTGACATAATTGTACAAATTTTTTCGGTTAAGCGGGAGAAATTCTGACACACACGACCTTTTAATTTACACAGAAAATACCATATAAAAATGCACAAAAGAATAAACAATTAAATAAAAGTTATTTTAAAAATAAGGAGGCACAATGATTTTTGTTAAATTTTTTAAATACAACTTTTAATTTTCGATTAGTAAATGTGATATTCGCTTAATAATTTTATAAACTGACCCCAACAAATCTTTGAAGTATTTTGAAACTTTGTAAATTGTTATAATGAAAAAAAAATGAATATAATTCTTTTAAAATTTAATTATTAATCGAGAAAAATTTTCTTCAGACTATAATATCATTAATTTATATTATTTATTCAAGTAATTAAAATCTTATCAAATTAAATAATGTCATAGTTATATTGCATTTTCATTTTACTATTAGTATCAGATTTTCGGAAAGAGAGGTAAAGTTTACATTGCCCAAAGAGTCCTGCGTTTAACTAATAAAACCAATTTGCACAACAAAATTTAATTTATTTAGACTTCATAAATATTCGTGGAGGGGGTAAAAGATGTAAAAAAAATATTTTTATGAAAATTTTAAAAAAGTAATAATTTTAAAAATAATTTCATTTATTTGCGACTAAAATTCGACAATTATTTAATTTTTGCAAGAATTTCCAAATGTGTTTGTCACCGGAAAAAATAACTGAGTTATGTAATACTAGGTTTTCAATACTAAATTCTCGTAAAGATTTGGTTAACCACTAACTAAAATCAAAACAAGATTGCCTGCCAAAATTTCGAACATGTTAGAAGTGATTAAAAGATTTTAAAAAATAATTTAAAATTACTTTGACCTTTCTTTTTGATAATAATATAAACATTTTGATGGAAAAAGTTCGTTTTTATTAAGTTTGGGGCCTTTTTTGTTCATAATTTGCTGTTTTTTAGCAATTTAGTGGAAGTATCTATATATAGTTATATATCTATAGCATGACTCGTAATTTGATGCTCTACGCAATCATCATTATATATATATATATATATATATATATATATATATATATATATATATATATAATCTAATTAAGAGAACATATGATTACCTCGCTTGTACGTCTTTCTGTTGTCATTTAATATAAACGAGTTTTACACAATAATGACCCCCTAAAGTGAGGTCGTAAAAGGTGGTGAGATCTCATTTATCTTTTTCGTGACATTTTTCCCAGAAGGTTTTGAAAAGAGGCCTACGTATCCGAGTTGTCAAAGTAACCACGGGACGTTTACACCATTATCAACCGTATGTATTTTAGAATATATTAATTTATGGTATCTACTCCGAATCAATCACAATTCAGGATGTTGAAATGGTAAATGCTAAACACTGAAATTACATCGATCTATGGATCAGTCATAACAAATTTAGCTTAAGAACTTGAACATAGAATAGTTTGTCGTAGTGGTGGATTCGTCGTAGACCACGTATTGCTTCAAAACATTAAACTCGTTTTCTTAAGACATTTATTGGGATGTCAGGCATGCCGCCAAATTCGTAAAAAAAAAAACTGCCAGCTTTATACAACAGTTTTCTAAGACCAGTGGTTAAATTTGGATGCGGGCGAATGAAAACTGTAGGTCTCAGTGTAAACCGACCTTCTTCAAATATTATGGACTGGCTTTATATTGGATGTTCTATTAAGACGGATCGAAGTTAGTAGTAAATAAAACAGTATTATTTTATTGATTTTAATATTTGATCATGTTATTTGAGTCATGGCAATTGTGGGCCAGAATTGAATTCTATGGATGTCAATATTTTGTGGTTTCAACAAGACGGCGCCACATGCCACACAGAAAATGCAACAATGGCTTTATGAGAAATTCCCAGGTCACATCATATCTCAAAACAGTGATATCAATTAGTCACGACGATCGTGTGACTTGACGCCATTGGGGTCATCTCAGAAGGTCTATGACAATAAGTTAAAAACAATTTAACAGCCGAAGGATGAGATAATAAAGCATATCGGTGAGATCGAGAAGCAACTATACAAAGACGTCATTAAATTTTTTTTACCATCGGTGAAAGTCTGTCGCCGAAGCGTTGACGCACATTTGGGCGATATTATTTTTCACGCATAACTGTCACGATTCAAATAACATGAACCAATAAGTGAAATCAATAAAATTTCACCAATAACATTATTTTATTTACTGATAATTTCGATCCGTCTTAATACAACATCCAATATAATCACAAAAACTGTCCCAAAAACAAACGACGTCACTTTTTCAACAACAACAATGTTGATACCACATGTAACACGAAGTAAAAATTAAAAAAACAAGATGTTGACATTCTACACAACTTTAAACAAAAGATTAGAAAGGAAACCCTCATACTGTAAAGAAGAATAACATTTACTGGATTTGAAAGAATTATTATTTTAGATTGTTTTTCCACCCGAGACGGGTACTGGCTGCTCAATCAATGAAAATTGCATGTTTCCTTGCCAAGAAACGGCTTATATTGCCATTACGATTTGAAATATGTGCGTAGTGTTTATCGCCAAAAAAAAACTGAAATAGCCATGCTAATTCGACGGAGGTTTCCACCATTGCGTAAATACCTTTCGGAAAGGTAAAATTTCATCTATTTCCCTCTCCCATAGTAGGTATAGGTTGAATAGCACTTCAAGCAAGGTTTTCTAGCATTTGTTTGGCAATTATAATAAGGAAAATTTAATTCAAAACCTACGCTGGAATCGGTGCGCCAGCCGGACGGTCGCTCAGACTGCCTAGTCAAGTAGACTGGAAACATTTCATGGTTAAAACATCTAAAATGCTGCGATTAGACAGACTAATTTATCAACAGATGAATTTTAAATAATTCTCGCAGGTTGCTTCATAAGAAACGTCTCCCAATGGTAGTGATGTTTAATTTTTTTTCTTGTTTTACTAGTGAGTATAATCCGAGATTCTGATTGTAGTATGTCAATCACACCCCCACAATATTCCAAAATAGGTTTTGCACTCTGACTTCCGGAATATAAAATAAATACTTATAGTAGATTATCTTGTTTAAACTTTTTTCTTTCATAACATTTAATTTGTGTATTTTTTTAAATGGCGTTGTCGGTAATTACATACATATCTCACTATATGGGATGTTCCTGTCTTTAATCTTTGCAAGATAGTACAGTATCAGATCAAATCTTCACTAACATTACACTAACTGGTGAAATCGATCGTTAGGTAAGATGAATAGATTCAATATGCTATTTTAAAGCGACTATGTGACTAAAGAAGGCTTCGTCTTCCTTTTCAATATAATACTTATAGTTGAAAAAAATTATCATAAGTTATATCGTTTAAATTGGAAGGTTTATACGTCACGATATATACAATATATATAGATTTAGTACTTGAGTAAATATTTGCTTTTTTCAAGACTGTAAATCTAATTATCTCCTTGTGTATTCGAGAATATTAAAATTTATTTCAAACACGTCTATCCAAGAAATATATTGTCAGAGGTAATAAGAAATACACACATTATATATATATATATATATATATATATATATATATATATATGTTTTTATGTAGATATATATATGTACATATGCATATATCTGCCTATCTCTGCGTGTGCCAAAAGCTTAGTTGTAGGATTTCCAACTGGTGACAAATGAGTCGGGTTTCTATCTCAACTTAAAACAAACTGTTAATCTAGCCGCACTAATGAGTGTAATACAGTGAAACATGCCTGTATGTGGAGAATATATGTATATATATATATATAGTAATGAACTTAATTACAGTACGTCAACACTAATAATAACAGACTAAATATCCGAAAATAATGCTAACAGTAATATAAACCGTCTTCTAACCCGGCGAGGACTACCTCGCGGGTTAAATAAAGAGGGAGAAAAAAAGAAACAAACAGCGCACAAGAACAATACGTCTAGTGCTTGTTTAAAAGAAAAAAAACCCAAGACGAATTCTAGATTTTTGTATTATATATATATATATATATATATATACAGGAAAACTCAAGACATTATTTAAAGTGGCTGTAAATTATAATTTATTTTAGCGAGCCAATATGTTCATCTCTTTAGATCACTATTTTATTGATAAAATAGTGATCTCAAGAGATGAGCGTTTTTTTGTCTGCGAAATAAATTATAATTTATAACCATTTTAGATGATGTGTCGAGTTTTTCTCTATGTATATCATATTGCTCTTGATAATATTCATTGCGCTTCCTGTATACATCTATCGCTTAGATTTTTGGGGGATTATCTTCTCTGTTGACGCACTTTGCATCATTATTTATCTATCTGGCATTATATTTAACGACATTTGCACAGCCATGGTTGGCATCTACATCTTTGTTAGACTTTAGTGTCATCTGGTATTCTTCAGGTTTCAGTCTGTTCTTAATTCTTCAAATAATAATCAATGAATATTTGCAAAAAAAGAAAAAAAAAGAAGTAAAAACTAAACGAAAATAGTGCCTACTGTAGAGTAATATTATCTTAACCAGGTCTGTTCAACGTTGATATTGATTTCGATTTTTATCTTGGCTGTCCCATTGGATTGGTGCATGTGCCAGACAAGACGATGGAGTTTAAATATCTAGTATACTGACTCAGCTTACGCTTCCCGGTTTTTGAGTCGAAGACAGTTGTCGCCTCGATTTCCGTCAAAAAGAGATATTTATTCTAGCTTATTGGATCACAAGAAGAGCTTGAGGATTCACCGTTTCGATTTTTAAACCCACATCTATTGAACGGGTGAAGAGGCTCATCCCTTGTTTCCTGTTTAGGATGCGGTTTCCGGTTTTCTCTTTTCCAATCTTTTCACTCTTTTCCTTTATTATTTTTTTTCAATTGGAGTAGATAGACTAAACTATCGCCCGGTTCACACTCCACCCACATCTATTGAACAGGTGAAGAGGCTCATCCCTTGTTTCCTGTTTAGGATGCAGTTTCCGGTTTTCTCTTTTCCAATCTTTTCACTCTTTTCCTTTTTTATTTTTATTTTTTTTTTCAATTGGAGTAGATAGACTAAACTATCGCCCGGTTCACACTCCACCAACATCTATTGAACAGGTGAAGAGGCTTATCCTTTGTTTCCTGTTTAGGATGTGGTTTCCGGCTTTCTCTTTTCCATTCTTTTTACCCTTACGTAGCCCCCTGCGCATCAGTGGCGTTACCGCCTTGCTTGGGGTGATATGATTAAAAAAAAAAACTTTCAGTTCTACTCGAGTGATTGCCTTATGATTCTGCCAAAGACATTTATCGATAGAAACATGAAAGTGTTAGGTTTTCTAATCTTTTCAGCGACATTTTTTTTTATTTGTTCTCGTACATGTTTGTTTCAATTACATACGATGATTTTTAAAACAGTGCACCCCAGTCCTTGGTTAGAGCAAATGATTTTTTGAATGCATTTAGATATATATATATATATAATTTTCGACACAAAAAGGTCGACTAGTGTATAGCTGGAAGATAAAGTTCATGGGCAAAGCATTTTTTCGTATCTTTTTCTTTTCTTTTTCTTCTCTTTTTTCTTTCCTTTATCTTTTTCTCTGTCTCACTTTTTTTTCGTCTCACTTTTTCTTCGTTTCTGTTTTTTCATTGTCGCTCTTTTTCTTCGTCTCTTTTTTCCTTCGTCTCTCTTTTTCGTCGTTTCTGTTTTTTTCTTTCTTTCTCGTTTTCTTCGTCTCTCTTAAGTATAGTGATCAATATTAAAAAAAAAAAAGAGAGGAGGGAATAATACAGAAATCAAATAAAAATAATCACCCCGGTTTAAGGTTTCGCATATGTTATCCGTTCATCCTGGAGTAAGGTAATTCAACTGGATTTATTGATATCTATGAAGAGAAAGTCAAAAAGAAAGAAATAAGTATGTCTTGTCTAGCTGTCGAGCGCGAGTGAGATAGTACTGTACAGTGGTTTCAATTATAATCGAGTACGTGTACACTTTGACCTTTGATCGCGCATATATATGTATATATATATGTGTGTGTGTGTTTGTGTGTGTGTGTGTGTGTATATATACATATTTATATTCATTTGTATATATATACACAGAGAGAGAGACAGAGAGACAGCGATTACTGCAATATATATATATATATATATATATACTAGCATCATAGCTCGGCGTTGACCGTGCAACTTAGAATATTTTAGTCGTCGGCGAAGATACCACTTTGTAGTAGTAGGCGAAGATGCCATTTTGTTTTTGTTTAAAAAAACACTTTTTAAAAAAAAATATTTCTTTGTTTTAAAATTACGGGGAAAATATTCACATTTTTTTGTTGACCAAATGAACTTTTAAAACGTCCGAGTAAAAATTAAATATAAAGTCTTATTTTTTATCTTATATTATCTTTTTCATAAAAAACATTTTAGTCGCGTTTGACATGTGTGATTTGATTTCTGTGACGTAAAACATCGGAATAAAAATTAAATATAAAGGCTCGTTTTTTTTTTAATAAAAAATATTTTAGTCGCGTTTGACAAGTGTGATTTCATTTCTGTAACGTAATTCAGCAACCATCTTAGCTCTTATATGTTTTACGGAGCAAATGTAAATAATCGTGTCCATTGGCCAAAAAGTGCGAAAGGGAAAATTGCTGAACTTAAAACTCAAAAAGTATGTGTCGACTTGGCTTCCCTGTAGATATGTGTCGCTTGAAAGTTTGAATGGCGTAGTTTAAAAAATATAGGTGTGCATAGGGAACAGTCACACACAGACTCACAGATTGCCTTTTATATATATATATATATATATATATGTGTGTGTGTGTGTGTGTGTGTGTGTGTGTGTGTGTGTGTAGGGGCAAATGGGAAGTGGATTAGCGCATTTCATTAATATAAAGATAACAAAAAGAGCTTTGAAAATTATATCTCATGATCGTTTTATCTAACCTTGATTCAAATATAGAATAACCTTTGCTATTTTATATAACAGTGTTATATAAATATATATATATGGTCTGCTATACTTTATATATATATATATATATTAGAGAAAACTTTCAAAAATTCAAAGGTGTCGGATGTACATTTCGACATAAGATCTCTAATAGAGACTCTAAATCACGTCAGCGACATTGTTTTTCAAAATGGCAAAGGCCCTGAGTTAAAGTGTAGAGGGGTTTTTGGTTAACAACGGTCACAAAGTGGAAAAGGACAGAGCTGGTAGTCGCGGGGTTACAGGGTGTTGAAATGGTATATTTAGGAAGGGGAGGAATAGGAGTTCATTATTTATAAAGATAGACAACTAAATGAGTTAAATTACTTTTTAAAGTTAAGATTTTGGGCTGTTTGAAGAGGTGTATTTAGGTGAGAAGGAATGGGTTTCAATATAAGATTTAAAATTTTTTTTTTTAAGTGTATTTGATTAAACCTTTTAGGTAGAAGCGAGTTAAATGCCAATTACAGGAAGTTATCAGTTTAAAAATTATTAGAGAAAAAAAATATATATATACATATAGGTGTTAACCAAGGAAAAAGGGGTTTAGTAAAAGAATCCATATTTTCTAAAGATAGGCAATTAAAGGAGCTTGGGGTAGGAAGGTAGGGGGGTTAAAATACTTTTTAAGGTTAACGTTAGGGTAAAATTAAGATTAAAATTTAAATTGAATCCTTTTAATTTATATTCTAACATCTAGTTACCGGGGATTTAAATTCTAAATTTAAGTATTCAAATAATTTGCCTTGTGGCAGCACTTACTGATGAATTCCCTCCTAAGATTCAGTAGCCGGTGTTGGTGGGGGTATTTTAATATTTAAATTTTTTCCAGTAAACATAGACAGCACCTATCACGAAAATTCCTTAGAATACGGGCTGAACCTATCAGTTTCCAGCTAATTTCAGGATCCAGCCCTTCTTTCATTTTCCAGAATGCTCGCGAAAGGGCTGTCTGGTACCTCTGACCGGGGTTCGAGAAGGAGTACCTGTGGTTATACAGTCTTTGTTTGAAAGGACCAGCGGACATACCGATATAGGTCCGGAAGTCGTTTTTTTTTTTGTTAGATGGAGAAATGCGGGCTTCATAAATCTCCTGGGTGGATTTGCATTTTCCCTCCACCGGGCAGGCGTCCACAGAATTACAGTTGCATTCGTTTAAAATTCCGGACCTAGATTCAGCATTGCGCAAGTTCAACAGAATTCTCCTATTATGGGAACTAATAAGGCTGTCCATATTCGGGGTGCAAGAATAACTAATTTTAAGGGTGTACCTATTAAAAATCTTCCGTAGAGAGTTACTGTTATTAAAATGTTTGTCTATTAACTTGAGAAAATATTTACCAATATTGATGTTAGTTTACAATAAGGGGGGGTTAAACCAAATTATCTTTCTTTTTCTACAGTTTCCTTTATTTTTATTTTTGGATGATTCGCAGTCTATTGTAGGTTTATTATATGTTAACTTGTTCTTATATCCGCTTTTTTGAAGGGCCTTATTGTAAATATTTTTACTTGCGTTGAAAGTTTTGATGTTGGATGATAATTAGTTGATTCTATTATTCACTATATTGGGTATCTGTTTTATAATATTTTATAATGTTTGGGGTGGTTGGATGAAATATTAATATAAGTGGGGGAACTATTTTCTTTGAGAAATGGTTGGTACGATCCATCATTTAATTAAGGGTGATGTCTAGATAGTCTACAATTTTAAGATTAGAGGTGACTTCGACTTTAAAACCGAGGTACTTCAGGGCTCTAATTATTCTTTTGTGTATCCTATTTGTGTAGGGCCCATTTGGAATTAATCCATCGTCCCGATATAGGCCTAATTGTTTTGGGTCTAAAAATCTGCTTAGAATATCTAAAATGTAAATTCTCACAAGATCTGCCACCTGGGCTGAATCATATGCTCCCATGGGCACATCAAAAGCCTCCCCCAGCCCCTTTGTCCATGTGGAATCATCAAAGGTGAGAATGGATTTTCTGGCCGCAAAGATAATTTCGTAGTCCCTATCTGAAATGTTCACGTAATGTTTAGCAAATCTTAAACAACTCTCAAGAAGGTCCCTTGATATAGAGGAATAGAAATCGACAATATCGAATTTAAGGAAGGTGGATTTATATTTGTTCTTGATGTTGTTAAAACAGTCTATCGTATCTGAAGAACTTTTCCAAAGGTTTGGTTGTAGATTCAATAGTAGCTTCTCTATTAGATTTTTTAGAATTTCCCTGGAAATTATGCCTAAGTCGTTTTTTGTAGGATTAATTAGCCTGGTTTGTAATTTGTTTTGGAAATTTGGTTTGTGGTCCTTAAATAAAACGTAAGCTTCTTTAGTGGCGATTTTGCCAATTTTGTCACTAATATTTAATTCTTTGGCGAATTTGGCTGTGTCTGTATTAATTTCAGATAATGCTAGGCTCCTTCTGTCTACTTTGTAATTACTAGTTAGGTTATTTTTAAGGACACTTATGTAATTTAAAGGATCACATTTATAAATGTTGTTAGATTTGTCGGATTTTACCCACAGGTGCTTAGATTTTTTCAGGTTTCTAATGTCTGATATTAGTAAGTTCTGGAATTTGATTTTGGGGATCAGGTCGAAAAGGTCCTTCTCGAAAGAGTTCAGACATCTGCATATGGGGGTTGTGCGCTGGGTCCTCAGGTTAAAGGAATCCGTGGAATGATGTGCAGAGTCTGTAGAGCGGAGAAAAAAGTGTGCCTTCCATCGAAGTCTCCTTATGAAGTTTTCAATTTTTTCGGTGAGGTGAAGGAGAAAAGAGTGAGTGTTTGAGTAAGGAATATTTTTCAAGGAATAATCCGGGGTAAACTTCTCCATTTTGGAATAGCAGAAAGAAAAATGAATGGATGTAATTCAAATTTTGATTTCTTGGTATCGATATCAAATAAATTTTTTCGTCGTAAAGTGAATTTTAGAAGCTAAATAAGTCCTCTGAGTAAATGGTATCTGAGACTAAGAACTACAATTATACCTACTTAGAGCCAAACACGGAGTAAAAACTAAAATAAAAGGGCTGAAAAACTGATTTTGATCAGACCCGGTATCTTGCCTTTTATACATATATATTATCGATTTTCTGCACTATTGTAAGAACTGCAACCTTGAAACTTCTGAATATCGTTTATTATGTCTTTGTCTATGAGTGTATCAAATTTGTTTAAAATCGGACCACTCCTTCTATAACCTGATTTTTTTTCAATTATCGATTTTCGATATTTATCGGGTGTACCTTGACACAAAACCTAGCTAAGAACACTCGCAGACGCTTATAGTACAACTGTGTAAATTTTCAAGGAAATCGGTTTAGCCGTTACGGAGTCTATAGATAACGGATACACAGACACAAACACACAGTCACGCGCGCACACACACACACACACACACACACACACACACACACACACACACACACACCATTTATAAATAAGTTTATATATATATATATATCTTACATTATATATTTAATACAGATCTGTTCATACAGTGAGCATTTTTATATTAACACCTGAATAATACTACTATACATATGTGCACCCTCATATGTATATTTATTAATGTACATCACTATATATAATGACGTAAATTATACATATGAGGAAGGTGTACAAATGAATAGTATTATAATTCAGGTGTTATTAAAACAGCGCTCAATGTATGACAAAAAGCTTTAATATATATATATATATATATATATATATATATATATATATATATATACTAGCTGTATAGCCCGGCGTTGCTCAGGTGTCATGAAAGCTTTAAAACTAATCCATGGTCCTGGAGCTCAGACTCTTTGGACGTTGGCACGAAAGACTAAAAAGCAATAGTTGTTTCCAGCTAAAGCGAAACCGTAGGGTGAAAAAAAATGAATGGATGTAAGTCAAATTAAAATAAATAAGTCCTCTGAGTAAATGGTATCATGGCTGAGACTAAGAACTACAATTGTACCTACTTAGAGCCAAACCCGAAGCAAAACTAAATTAAAAGGGCTAAAAAAAAATACAGACATACAGTCAGATAAACAGACACACACACAAACATCTTGCCTTATATAAATCTGAATATCGTTTCTTATGTCTTTTTCTATGAGTGTATCAAAGTTGATTAAAATCGGACCACTCCTTCTATAACCAGATTTTTTCGATTATCGATTTTCGATTTTTTTCGGGGGTACCTCGACACAAAACCTAGCTAAGAACACTCGCAGACGCTTATAGAACAATTGTCTAAATTTTCAAGAAAATCGGTTCAGCCGTTTTGAAGTCTATAGGTAACACAGAGACACACACAAAGACACACGTACACACACAAAGTTCCATTTATAAATAACTTTATATATATATGTGTGTGTGTGTGTGCGTGTGTGTATGTTGAGTTGTGATAGCGGCAAGGTTATTGTTTTTTTCAACGGTATTAATGATCAAATGTAATCTGGTAAGCCCTTTTCTTATCGTAAAATCCTCGATATCTGGATGCGGATAGAACGTTGATAAAACCCAAGACCAAACCCGACTTGTGAGAGCACCATAAAGGTGTCATTACGAAAACTTCAAAGACGGCATGTACCTGCTCAGTTAAAGTTACATACTGTTTATGTTTATATATATATATACTATATGGAGGCAGCAGATAATTCTTTTTAAACATATACTGTTAAATATAAGAGACAATGAATGTCTATTATGTTTAATTATGAGCCGTTCTAAACATCGTATTTTGACTTTAATTTCAGGTAAAAATAAAGACATAAACTCTCCAACATTTGGATAATTTTTTATTCAATTGGTTCTAAGCTTTCGGCTCACATGAGCCATCTTCAGAGAGGTTACATGGACGTTAACATAAAAACACCCACCATGAAAGACGATTTTATCTCGTGTTGACATACAGAAAACCAATGTAGTGTATGAATTTACATGCCCGTTTAGAGATTGTATCTCTGGTACTAATAATAAACCCACTACATATATTGGTTTTGTTCTCCCGTAGACTTACCTGTCACCTTTCTGATCAGAATACAATTAAACATTTCTTAGAAAAACATAACCATCTAGGTAATATCAGACAGATTTTTGTCAACAAAACAATAATACTCACTCATACACACAGTAAAAAGAACCTTCAGATATTGGAGGCCATCTACATTAAATCCAAACAACCCGCACTTAAAATCACGTTTAAATCTGGGCATAACACATTATATTGCATTTAAATATATGGTTCTGTTATTATTTCGAGCTCTCACGCAGTGTGACGTCAGAGAACCGCATTACAAATTTACGAGCTCCGTTTGCTATTTGCTGACTGTTGTCGTTGCTGAGCAAAGTTTTAAGTCAACACAAGATAAAATGGTCTTTGATGGTAGATATTTTTATGTTAACGTCCATGTAACGTCTCTGAAGATGACTCATGTGAGCCGAAAGCTTAGAACCAACTTAATAAAAAATTATCCAAATGTTGGAGAGTTTTTGTTATTATTTTCACCTGAAATTAAAGCCAAAATACGATGTTTAGAATGGCTCATGATTAAACATAATAGACAGTCATTGTTTCTTATATATAACAGTATTATATATATATATAACAGTATTATATATATATAACAGTATCATATATATATATATATATATATATATATATATATATATATATATAAATAAGAGAGAGGGTGTGTGACCATAGCTATCAATATGGAATGGGCTGTCTTTCTGGTTTAAATGCAATCGTTAACTGCTCTGACGGTTGCTTTTTAGCAAGAAACACTGTCACCATTCAGTACTGATGCCTATCGCCACACTGCTTCTATTTACATACTCATAATGTGGCTTAGTTGTCAATCATTTCACCACAAACAAGACAAAATAGCCACCAAGCTATAAGTGGTTACTGTTAGTGATAGAGTTTTATGTCAGGCTTTATTATAGAGAGAAGAATTAAAGAGTAGAATTTCAGGAGACAAGAGTTGAGGAATGGTATGGCATTAAATTTTTGAAGTTCAAAACTAACTAGAAAGCAAGATACTAAAAGAGTTCTATGAGTTAAAAGTACGAGAGAAGAATCTGTTTGCATAGAACCTACGGTTCCATTTAGCAATACCAACTTTAAAACTATGAGACCTTCTACCACTGCGCTTAAATTTTTAAATGCGAGATACCAAAGAGAAAAGAAATATGTATTTTTATTAGTACAAATATGCGGTAAAATGCTGAGAAGCGATAAGGAAAGGCTAATCTTCAATCTCTCATCTTAAACTTAGCCACGATTACTGACCCAAATATACCACAGTATTTCTTATAATAAAACAACTCGTTTTTATTTACCTTTCTTATTACATCCAACATAATACCTCACAGTCTCTATAACATCCAACATAATGCCTCAGAGTCTCTATAACAGCCTAACTTGTTCCGACATGTACAATTTTTGTCTGTGGGACGGGGTGGAAAGTTCATTAAGACAATTACCATGGAAATATACATAGAAAAGGCAGAGGAAAGCCATGTTACAGCGGTGGTGAATGTGTCCGAGTCTGAGATGTCAAGCCAGGACGGATAACATTGACTGAATCCAAAGAAGTACCAGCATTCTCGAAATAATATAAAGGAAACACCAGACCAGATATCTAAAAACCTATATTTTATTTTTTATATAATCGATTACATAAGCTTTTGTTTATCTTTTTGGCTGACATTTATTCTTTCCTTTTAACCGATCGTAATATCTTTTTTTTTTCTAAATTTCTCCTTTCGTCTTTGTATCTGTTTTTTTTTTTTTTTTTTTTCTTAGTTCAAAATTGTTTTTACTTCCCTGTGCCCTCAACCCGCAACTCCGTTGCTACCCTTTCCTTTGTTTTCTTTCTCCGTTTCTGTTACTTTTTACATTGCATAATATTTAACCGCTTTCATTCGTCCATGTCTTAGCTTTGCCGCCGACTCTTCATTCAACCTTTCTTTTTCAATCGCAACTAAAAAAAAAAAGGACATAACTTTTACAATTATCGTTAAGCGTATCACGTGACCACCGCCATTTTTATCGATTTACCGTCTGCTTCCAACTGAATATTACAAAGCCACAGAGACGAGAAAAGTTTTCTTGATGGCAGCAATAGGGCAAAAATATTCATTCCGAAGACGACTATTGATTAAACAGTTGGAAAATAGCTGTAGCTACTAACTGAATCGATGAAAAATAAAATATATCGCTTTGACAAAGACCGGACAGTTTCTTTAACATTTAGATGGAACTGTTTCAGTATTCCACGACTTATTTAAAGTGATTTTCTAAGCGCACCTTAGATGTGGCACAAGGCCGAATGTATGGGACACCCATCGAACTCACTACTCAGTTGTAATGATTCTAGCGAGACAAGCTTGCTAACGATTACATCAGCTCGAGGTGCCCAAGCGAAATATGTAAACATGTATAGTATTTTCCCACTGTTTTTAAAAATCGAGTTCACCTCTAAGTAAGGCAGTAAAGACACTAAGACATAAGGTGGTTATTAGGTATGAAAGAATTAGAAAGATAAACTTTAGTAATGATCGAGAATAAAAAATGTAATCAGGAGGACAGTAATAATAAGATATTATATTTCATTTTTTGAAAATGTGCCATAGTTTTCCCTCATTTCACCCCGAACAAAGTAATAAGGCCATTAAGAAGCTGGGCGGGGATTACTGAAAAGGAAAGTGTTTGTGATAAAACTGAAGAGAAGAATAAGAGCAAAATTTCAGGACGCAGGACATGACAATTGATTGATTTAAAATTTAGTTGGGAAGCAGGGGACCGAAAAAGGAATGTTCACAAGCGACAAGCGCTACAAAAAGAAACTGTTAGCATAGAATTTACGGTTACGTAAAAGCTACTCGAACAAAGAAAGCCATATTTATGATTAGGATGCTCCCCAAAAGGGCAATACAAATGAAGAATGACTAGTATCTATGTTTTATTGATTATGCAAAGGCGTTTGACAAAATACGCTACAAAAAATTGATGGAGATGCTGAGAAGACTCTACATATTTGGGAAAGACATAAGAGTAATTAAGAATCTCTACTGGCAGTAAACTGCCTGCGTACGGACAAGTAATGAATTCAGTAGATTTACAAAGGTAGAAAGGGACGTAAGACGAGGATGTGTATTTTCACCGGATCTATTTAACTTGTACAGTGAGACTATTCTGAGGACCCTAGAAGTTATGCCAGGATTTGTAATTGGAGGCCACAATTTAAACAACATAAAGTAAGCAGATGATACAGTGCTGATTGCAGACACGGAGAGGAAACTACAAGACCTCCTAGAGAAGTTAGCTGAAGAGAGTGACAAAAAGGACTACAAATAAAATACAAGAAAACCGAATGCATGTTCATCAGCAAAAAAGAGCAACACAAAATGCCAAAAACAGGTGGGGGATACTAAAATCAAGCAGGTACAAAAATTTAAATAAGTGGGAAGTGATCTAACAGAAGACGGAAAGTGCGACACAGAGATCCGAAAGCAAAATGGCATGGCGAAGGACGCGTTCCAGAAGCTGAATAAAGTATTAAGAGACAGGGAACTTTCAACAGAAACAAAGAAGAGAGTACTGGATCGCTATATGATGTCAGTATGGCAGGAAATGCTGGACAATATCATCAGCGATGAAGAAAAGACCTTGAAGCAACTGAAATGTGGTTCTGCGGAAGGATGTTGCGGATATCATGGACCGAGCATGTGAGCAATGAGGAGGTTTCGGAAAGAATGGCAACGAAAAGAAAATTAATATTGAGCACCAGGAAGAGACAACTGATGTTCTTGGGACATGCAATGAGGAAAGAGGGCTTAGAGAACCTGATACTAACAGGCCAGTTAGAAGGAAAAAGATACAGGGGAAAGCAGCGGATAACATATTTGAAGTGCCTGAGCAGGTGGATAACAGAATGGGGTTTCGTGTCGTTACAGGAGAAAGCGTGATAAGAACCACCGGGGATAGAGAGACGAACGTGGAAGGCCATGAGCGCCTACCTTGTCGCCAGCCTAGTACTCCGCTTGCATTAAAAAAGCAGTGCTACCTGAGCAAAGAGTTTGTTTAAGCGACTATACTTTCCAGCTTGCTAAGCATTTGGAACTTTATCGGCAAAATTCGGTCATTCGGTCTTGACTTTGGCTG
Source organism: Ascarosepion bandense (assembly GCA_037127315.1). Classification (NCBI taxonomy): domain Eukaryota; kingdom Metazoa; phylum Mollusca; class Cephalopoda; order Sepiida; family Sepiidae; genus Ascarosepion; species Ascarosepion bandense. The sequence continues at coordinate 753,292 of JBBBDQ010002397.1, forward strand.
TAGTAGCTTCGTTGAGTAGATATTCTATGTACCGAGTGCCCCTCAAGACGTAAGCAATCACAGTCCCCCAAAACTTCCTGTCTCGTATAGCTTTTAACAAAATTTGTCTTTTTTGCTATTCCTTTTAAACCATATTCGACTATCCATTTATTCAAGCTTATTATTCGCTGTTCTCCTCTGTCTTCTTTCTCTGAATCTGTCCTGTGCGTATCAAGCTTTCCAAGTCCTTTTTCCTCATTAAGTGGTCTAAAAATTTCAACTGTCTCTTACTGATAAGTATATATATTTTTTCCATTTTCTCTAAAACCTCCACGTTGCTCCATATCCGATCCATGGTATCCTCAGCATCCTTCTGTAGAACCACATTTCTGCTGCTTCAATTCTTCATCTTTGAGGAGATTGTCTCGCATTCATTGCCATATAGGAAGATAGTTATCCATATACATTTCAGTAATCTTTTTTGTTTGTTTATTTCTAACATTTTTCTGTCTCTTACGTTGTGATGCAGTGAATATTGGCGAGCTGAGTTCGAATTCCAGTTGAATTTCTCGCATTCACTTACGTGAAAATACCCTTGAGAAAGGTATTAATCCGTCTCTTCCCTGGGTTTACGGGTTAAATAATAGGACGGATTGGGTTCTCTAGCCTTTGTTGGCAGCCAGTCTACCGCAGAGAGTAATAGCAACCTACTGCAGGATAATCTTCTGTTCAGTCAGTTATGTCTCTTTCGTGACATGATCACCCAATCGTGTATCCCGTATGGCAATTAACTGAATACTCTGCGTAGCTTTTGGAATACATCTTTGACTTTCCCAATTCGTCTTCAGATTTGAGCGTCGAACTCTTAGAAATCTTCCCAGATATTTAACTTTTTCTACTGGTTTGATCTTGGTATCTTCGTTTCGTAATTTTCAACTTTATCTAAAAACCATATTCTTCGCGACATTTTGTAGTTTTTTTTCCGTGTCTGCTATCACTACTATGTCACCTGCATATCTTATGTTGCTAACACTGTGGCCGCCAATGACGAATCATAGTAGAACTTGTTCTTCTCTTAGAATTGCATGGTTGTATAGGTTGAATGTCTCATAGTACTTTTGATATATTGGCTCTGATAAAAACCCTTTTCATTTTTCGCCATGCTTCCAGAACCTCTTAGATAATTCATTGTCTAATAGCACTACTTTATTTGAAATCATGTAATTTTCATTTCTGTTTTGGTCGTTCTGAATGGGCGTGCCTCTTCGTCCTACAGCACGAATGCTGGTGTCCCACAGGGCTATATCCTGGGCCCGACGCTCTTCCTTATTTTCATCAACGACCTCCCAGATGAGATTAAGTCCCAAGTAGGCATCTACGCAGATGACACTACAAAATACTCCCGCACCAGTAAGAAACCTGTCGTGGCGGACAGACATAATCTCGCTGCTGACCTTGAATGGGATCTACACTCTGTGGTGAACTGGGGCAAGAAGTGGCTTGTCAACTTCAATTCATCTAAGACCAAGCTGTTGTCTGTCAACCATTACAGGCAACCTCTTCTGCCTCCCATAAGCATGGACCAGGCGATTCTCCCGGAGAGTAATACACTGCGCCTCCTCGGACTTACCCTGTCCTCAGACCTCAAATGGAACCACTATATTGAATCCATAGCAAAATCTACTGCTAAGAAGGTTGGGTCACTATGTCGATCCAGGATGTTTTTTTCCACCTGAATCCATCCTGCATATATACAAGCCAACCATCCGTCCGTGCATGGAGTACTGCTGCCATTTATGGTCAGGTGCCCCTGCCGTTCTCCTCAGTGTTCTTGGCAGGCTCCAAAGGAGAGTCTGTAATGTGATAGGTACTGATCTGGCGGCTCGACAGCAGCCATTTCCCCATCGTCGAAATGTGGCCTCCCTTTGTCTGTTCTATAAATACTTTCATGGCTTCTGCTCAGACGAACTTAAGTCACTGATGCCTCCTCAACAGGTGTTTACTCGTGCAACCAGACTGGCAACTGGGTCCCACCCATTCACATTCAGGTTAGCCAAATGCAGACGACAAGTCTACTCCTGCAGCTTCTTCTCTCGCACTTCCCGCCTGTGGAACTCGCTCCAATATTCTTGCTTTCCTGACGGCTACGACCTCCAGAAATTTAAATGCATAGTCAATACTCATCTACTAACCACTGAACTCTAGCTCTCTCCCCACCCCCGTATATCCTTCCCTTTCTCTCCACCTATGTATCTGTCATCGCACCTGCTTTCTCAGCTTTCTATTGTTCCTTTCTAACTACATTGTACTCCTTACTCTTTTCTAATTAATCTTTTTACATTTATGTAGCCCCCTGCACATCAGTGACGTTTTCGCCTTGCTCGGGGTGAAACGATTAAAAAAAAAATCAGACGTGTTTCATTCATTGCATTCTTTTTGCCCATTTTTACGTCATTTAAATTATGCGCTATTGTTTGGTTATGTCGGGTCTAACGCTTTCAATAGTGAAGACAAGATATAACTGTACATATATTGTCCAAGCAACAACAGTCTGTACTAATGAAAGACGAATAATATTGGCAGGCTTGTAAACGTTTTCCTCGCATGTTATTTGAGGATCATACTCTTACCGCGTGTGCATTATGGTGTAATGGATATTGGCGCAGAAGAGAAGTGACCCCTCAGAGAGAGAAGCTAGTCGTTTCTTATAATTTGTCCCAAGAAAAATGTTATATTTAATAGGTATATGGTTATGTCTTGTAGGCTGTCACAATGCGTTGAGTAAAATAAAGGAAGGTAAAGAAGTTTTTGGGTATTACCTATTTATTATACATTATATATTATAAGTTATATTATATGTATATATATTATACGTTATTTTTAAACATTAATTTTGATTTCCTTGAATACAACTGATAAAAATTTAATAACTAGCTTGAAGTGACTATGAGCAATCAAGCTGTGTGGTCTATTGATCATAAAATGCAACGGCAGAAAAAAGATAGAATTTAGCTGATGAGAAGTGGAAATAATTTTCTTTCCTTTTCTTTTGAGTGGTCGGGTCGATGAAGAGATCACAGCAGGATTCAAGCTCATGACTGAATATCTCTTTTCACTTTGCCATTTCAGAAGTCTGGATAATCACAGGAAGGGGTCGAGGTTAGCTTGGATGTTAGTGTTGTTGTACTATGGATATCGGTTCGAAGTGAGAAATAGGAGGGCCGAGTTCGAATTTCAGTTGAATTCGTTGCATTCACTTACACGAAAATAACATTGGGAAAGCTATCAGTCCATCTTTTCTCCCTTCACCTATGGGTTGAATGGCATCTATTCGCTTGGATAGCAACTAGTTTACCGCAGAAAGAAATGGCAACCGACTGCGGGAAAACTTTCTGTCAAGTCAGTCATGTCTCGAAAGAGACATGATCGCTCAAGCGTGTATCACGAATGGATACTAATTGACTGGCTGGCTATTACCTAGCGGGACCGTTGTAAGATTGAGGAAGTTCGGAAGAGAGAGTGTGTGAGCGTTTTTATGCAACTTACAAGACGTGAACGACATTAGCTATCTTGAGATATTCGATCCTAATTACGAATAGATGCTGAGATACCATATCCCTGAAAAAGGAAGCCAGAAAACGGGGTGAGGAAAGAGAGGTTGAACTGTCAGAATATTTCGAAAGGATATACCAGAAGATCTCTTAGAAACGGACCGAACCTAGGGTCAATCTTCTGGCAAAACAAGTGATCGATTGGATGTAGGACTAGCGTTACACAGTGCCCCCAACGGACCATACAAGAATAACTCTTGGAAATGGGCCAAAAATAGTATCAAGTTTATGACGAAACAAACGATCGATTTCGTTGAAGGAGACAAGTCGCCCATTAGTCCCAAGATATCTTTACGAAGAGTTGAAACAATGATCAAGCTTGTGACAAGGCAAGACGTCAACATAGGTTGATGACACTCGTCGCATAATTCTCTGAACGAAGCAAGAGTTATTGAGATCGTTTATAATTAGAGAGGTGCGTTGTAGTGTAATGGATGTTGGTTCTGAATGAAAAATCGGAGAGCAGAGTTCGAACGCCAGTTGAATTCGTTGCATTCACTTACACACAAATACCATTAATCTATCTTTTCTTCCTTCGGATGTGCGTTGTGGTGTATTGGATATCGGCTTGGAACGAGAAGTCGGGGAGCCGAGTTCAAATTCCAGCCGAATTCATTGCATTCACTTACGCGCAAATACCCTTGGTAAAGGTATTAATCCGTCTAATCCTTCCAGTTATGGGTTAAATAACAGGACAGACTGGGTTCTATAGCCTTGGTCGGCAACCAGTCTACCGCAGAAAGCAATGGCAAACTACTGCGGGATAATCTTCTGCTCAGTTAGTCATATCTCCTTCGAGACATGATCGCCCAAGCGTGTATCACGTATGGCACTTAATTGACTGACTTCTTCCTTCAGCTATTGCTTGTATAGCAGGACAGATTGAGTTCTATAGCCTTGGTTGGCAACCGGTCTAACACAAAGAAATGGCAACCTATTGTGAAAAGATTTTTAGCCTAGTCACTCATATCTTACTTGAGACATGATCGCCTAAATGTGTATCACGTATGATATTTAACTGACTGATTAAAGAAATTAATCGAATTTTAATTCCCCTTCTAAACACCGCGTTTCGGTCGTTGCGCTTTACATACTGTCTAATAATTTCTGAAAAATGAAATACTGTGGATATTCTACAAATTATTCGGACAATTATTGATGTGGCACATTCTAGTTTTCTTATTCCATGTAAACACACGTAAGAAATAAAGATCTGGCTTTATAGCCAGCTAGTATTTTTTTTTTTCAAGTCTAGTTTTCAAAGCGTCATCTACTTTGAGAGAAGAGAAACGGGGTTCTAAAGGAATGGATGAGCTGTTTAGGGAGACCAAGTGACAACAGAACCGGAAATAGGGTGTATCTGAGTGCTGCTCTATATTGTCATACTTGGGATCGGGGTCAGTTCTGACATGCCATCGGTGGATGTTGGACATGTCTGTCTCGTGGTTCCGTCGGGATTTGTAGATGGGCGAGATGATATGGGGAATACCTGATTTATGAAATTCAGAGAGCCGAAATTGTCCAATCGTCACCTACCTTTTGATCTAGGTGAGCAGAAAAAGCTTGAATAAAATCTTTATGCTGTTTGAAACGCGTTCTTAAATCTTACCTTAGCGTTTGTCATTCATCTTGCTGCTTTGTGAGCATGCAGCAGGCCCTTTCTCTGCTTTCGGTTCACAGTGACAAGATAAAAAACCGGAATACAACTTTGGGGAATCATTAGCCGATCTGGGGAAAGTCTGGGCGAGAGTAGCGTTGAATGATTACATGTCAACAATTTTTTTTTGTGAAGTACTGCGCAAGATATATATATTTTTAAGTATACATATTCAAAGGACTATTTAATATTATTAAAATCAATTCCACCTGTGGAATTCCCTTTCCTATACTTGCTTCCCTGACAGCTACAATCTTTAAGAATTTAAATGCAATGTCAGTTGCCATCTCTTATCTCTTTGACTTGCATCCTTTCCCTAACAACCCTTGTCTCATGTTCTTCTCCCTTTCCCTTTGTATCATGTTCTCATACAGCTCTCTTCAATGTGTTCTCATCATTCTCTTATCAATTCTCTGACACTCCATGTAACTTGTTCATCTTTCTCATCAATCACTCCCTGTGCACCAGTGGCAGTACTGCTTTGCTTAGGGTGAAATGATTAATTAAAAAATTCAATTGTTAAATTTTAAATATTACTACAAACTTTGGTTTCATATTTTCTTTGATGACATCTATATCTGTGTTTACATATATAGAGAAAAGGATGTGCAGGAGGCACAATGGAAAATGGAATTGATGAGTTGAATTCAAATTCCTTCTAAGTGTGCTGAATTCATTTTTGCATTAATGTCCTTGGGAAAGGTATGAATCCAATCCAATTCTATTGGCTAGCAGGATAGACTGGGAACCCTAACCAATCATTTTTTCGGAAAATGAGTAATCTGAATTCAAAACTTTGCTCTGAAGAATGCAAACCATTACACTATCTTTTGCAAGAATTTTATAGTAATTTAAAAATAAGGAAAATGAATTTGTGGAGAGCTATGATCGTCCACGTCCTAAAGAGATATGGTGTTTAAGAAAATGTAGCCGCAACTTCTACTATATCAGTTTCCTTTCTTGCACTTCCTGCCTCTAGAATTCCTTTCCGTATACTTGCTTCCCTGACAGTTACAATCTACAAGAATTGAAATGCAATGTCAACTGCCATCTCTTATCTCTTTGACTTGCATCCTTTCCCTAACAACTCTTGTAATCTTATGATGACAGTTTCATTACGTTTGTTTAATAGGTTAGTCTTGGGGATTTAATTGCATGGACTTTTTCTTGTAAACAAAGGAAACATATTTCATGTAACCATTTACATCTTCCATTTTACAGTAAGCATCTCTCAATTTTACAGCATCTCTCAATTTGAATGAATATATATATATATATATATATATATATATATATATATATATGTATATATTCATTCAAATTGAGAGATGCTGTAAAATTGAGAGATGCTTACTGTAAAATGGAAGATGTAAATGGTTACATGAAATATGTTTCCTTTGTTTACAAGAAAAAGTCCATATATATATAATGTATGTGTGTGTGTGTGTGTGTGTGTGTGTGTGTGAGAGAGAGAGAGAGAGAGATCACTACACAGAAAAATATTAAGAATTGATACCAAGCAATAGATACATGAGGGTATATACAGGGTGCCATGTGCAAATTGACGCTATTATATGTTTTCAATTCGTGCATGCTATTGGCTTTTTTTATTGTATGAACTGCATATTATAGTAGGGTCAGTTAGATACCGTATATGAGAAAAAGAGCATCATAACACAGTTCACTTCGACAGAAATTTGAAAATGATAATCTGTACTGCTTGGCATTTTCACCGGAGGCACTAATACGAACATTTCAGTGCGTATCGGTACTGCAGAGGGAGTTGGATAATACCTCCAGCCAATATCATGATGTTTGGACTGACCACTAGTGATGGTAAAATTATTTCCCCTTTTATCATCGCAGAGGATCTCAGATTCAACACGGAGGTTTACATCAAGTGTCTTAAGAAGGTAGTGCTACCCGGGGTGAAGACGATTTCTGCGACTACATTATCCCTTACGTCTGTCCATCTAACTCACCAGACAGCAAACTCTATTGATTATTGTTTATAGTCGCAGTTGAGCAAGAGGCCAGCGAAACTCTTAACAGCAAAGATGAGCTGAAGGCAAGTATTATGGCAGCATTCATTAACTTAAACAAGGGTTCCGTCCAGAAGAGTTGCAGAAATTTCCGAAGTTGTCTGGATGCCGTAGTTAAAGCCAATGACAATTTTATTGAATAAATTTGCTATGTAGTATTTCAAGATATTTTGTGTCATTTGGTATATCTGCTCAAAATGATATAAGTGTTATTTTCTTGTGTAATTTAGACGATAAATTATCCATAGCACCTTATATATATATATATATATATATATATATATATATATATATGTAAACATGTTACGGAAATTAACGAAATTTGACGAAACTTGGTTATAAGCAACCGACAATTTGTAATGAATTATTTTGAACATTATTTTTGCCGATACTCGTATTTAAGTAGATATTCTGTTTTTAATTAAACAGTATTTCATATTTATATCTACCGGCCTGATTATTTCACGATAAATTGAAATAATCAGGCCGGTAGATATAAATATAAACTACTGTTTAATTAAAAACAGAATATCTACTTAAATACGAGTATCGGTAAAAATAATGTTCAAAATAATTCATTACATATATATATATATATATATATATATATATATATATATATATATATATATATATATATAATGCCAGTATCTTTTTGGCAGGTGTGCAGATAAACATGTGCTTTTTAATATTCCAGTTGCAGTTCAGCATAACACGCGGTTCACACACACATAACGAGAGCAGGTGTTTCTGATGTAAATTTAATAGTAACTTTCTGAAATGACTTGATTGCATATGCGATAAAATATTTTCCTGTCAAAGGAAAGTTAATCATGTTTAGCTCTTTCTGCAATATTTCCTTGTTACTTTATCTATTTATAAAACCATATTCTTTAAAAATGGCACAATACGAATGTGTGAGTGCGCATGCGCCTACCCTTTTAATTTCAGTAATTGAGGGGCAGATATGAACAGACGAAAAGATAGATAATATAAGATAGATAGATAGAATAGATCGCTACACAGAAAAAATATAATAAAAGAAATACATAAGAAAATACATAAGAAAATACATAAGAAAATAGTAAGAAAAAAAAACAGACAGACAAATAGTGATAAAGTAATAGTCAGAAACGAATTAATGGATTGTAAGGAATATCTATTAATGACAGATAGACAAGGAATATGTAAAGAAGAATATATCAAACAAAGAATAGAATATCGAGAAGGGACATATGCAGGATAGATAGTAAAGAATAGATGTGTTAGAAATCTAAATCTAGCTATCTAAATCTAAACTTATTCATAAATGAAACTTTGTCTGTGTGAGTGTGTGTCTGTGTGTGTGTATCCGTTAACTATAGTCTCCGAAACGGCTGAACCGATTTTATTGAAAATTTACACAGTTGTACTATAAGCGTCTGCGAGTGTTCTTAGCTAGGTTTTGTGTCGAGGTACCCCCGATAAATATCGATAATCTAAAAAAATCGAGTTATAGAAGGAGTGGTCTGATTTTAATCAAATTTGATACACTCATAGACAAAGACATAAGAATCAATATTCAGAAGTTTCAAGGTTGCAATTCTTATAATAGTGCAGAGAATTTTATATCGATACCAGGAAATTAAAATTTGACTTACATCCATTCATTTTTCTTTCGGTCTACATTTTCGCTTTAACTGGAAACAACTATTGCTTTTCACTCTTTCGTGCCAACGTCCAAAGAGTCTGAGCTCCAGGACCATGGATTAGTTTTAAAGCTTTCATTACACCCGAGCAACGCCGGGCTATACTGATGTTAGAGAAATAAAGAAGAGATGTACATGAGGATAGAGAGATGTTAAAGGATATCTCTGTGTCTATTCGCTTCCTCATCTATCTCTTAATAGATATCCAAGGACAAATACACAGAATGAAAAGAATAGAACTTAGTAAATAAATAATGGGTAGACCGCAAAGATACACACAATAATCTAGACATGTGAAGACTCAGATAAATATAAACATATTGAAATAAATTCATCTGGTTTTATGGTTAGAATCAATGGTTTCTCAATAATATCAGTATCAAGCAATCAATATCAGCAAAACCTATGACTTACATACATATGCCATATACCCTGCGTTTTAGAATATGATATCTTTCCTTACATATATATCGATTCTGTTGGTGTAAAAAAAAGATAAATAGAATATTTTATTCATAATTAATTCCAAACGTTTTAAGCCACAAAAAGCTATTAACATGATATCCCATTAAGCAGAATAAACAATTTTTATTATTGTTACAGATTAATAATGTTTCTTTGAGAGTTTATAAACTTTATCAGATCATCCAATGATTTTTTTTTATTTTTACTACACAGCATTAAATTCTGAAGGCACAGCTAAGTAATGGATAGCGACTTGGTTAGAGGAATCGGAGATCCAAATTCCAGTCGCTTTCGTTGCATTTACTTACGTGTTAATATTCTTGGAAATGTATGAATCCGTATCTTTTCCCTTCAGCTATGAGTAACTAACAGGATAAACTGTGTTTTATAGCCGTAGATGACTACCGGTCTAGGAGAAGGAAAAACTCTGAATTTAAATCAGACTAGCGAGGGTTGGGATCCGACAAGCTGTTGTGCCCAAAGAAACATCACTTCTACTGCATCTGCAGTACATCATAAAAGTATATAATACAGCTTATGCGTACATTCTTAATTAAGGTAGCATGATAAAAATATGGATATGGATGAGAAGCTGAAACATCATCAGGAAATTCTGTCATAAAAGTATATATTATAGCTTACGCGTACATTCTTAATTAAGGTAGCATTATAAAAATATGGATATGGATGAGAAGCTGAAACATCAACAGGAACTTCTATCATAAAAGTATATAGTATAGCTTACGCGTACATTCTTAATTAAGGTAGCATTATAAAATATGGATATGGATGAGAAGCTGAAACATCAACAGGAACTTCTATCATAAAAGTATATATTATAGCTTACGCGTACATTCTTAATTAAGGTAGCATTATAAAAATATGGATATGGATGAGAAGCTGAAACATCAACAGGAACTTCTATCATAAAAGTATATAGTATAGCTTACGCGTACATTCTTAATTAAGGTAGCATTATAAAAATATGGATATGGATGAGAAGCTGAAACATCAACAGGAACTTCTATCATAAAAATATATATTATAGCTTACGCGTACATTCTTAATTAAGGTAGCATTATAAAATATGGATATAGATGAGAAGCTGAAACATCATCAGAAACTTCTGTCATAAAAGTATATAGTATAGCTTACGCGTATATTCTTAATTTAAGTAGCATCAAGTTATGTCATAGGAATGGGGTCATTGGGCTGCACTAAAACGTTTCTGATCTTGATGCAAGAAGAACGTTGAACTGGTTTTATTGTAAGTGGAAACTTCATGACTCCCAGTGTTTTCGTCTAATTCCTTCCAAATTATAAAGTAATTCAAGAAAGATAATGAAATAAATATTCCTTGAATAATGATTAAAATGAAAATATTCTATATGTTTATACTATTTATATTATGAGTACTATTATCCTGATCTTGTTTGCGATTTATACGATGTTTCGACCGTCGTATGCTCCAGGTTCTTCAGATATTAGGAATTTCGAACCGAACCCTTTATTACAATCACTGTGTTATACAATTCTCATTCCTTGTGCGTAGTCTCTTTTGGTAGTCATGAGTTATCTCTCTCTGACCCGACTCTCTTAGTTACTCGTTCACCTCTGCTGTAGCCTGGTATTGAACTCTGAACTCTCCGGTTCCAGTCACTGGAACTAACCAACGTCTATAGCCATGTGTCCTTAAGAACAAGAACAACTGAATTTCTGGGCCTTATAATCCTAATATTCAGTTACCCTTCTTTTAGCAGAGTTTATATTGCAATTTTTGATGTTGATGTTTTTTTCTAGTATTTTTTATGTTAACGATTTTCTTTAGTATTTTTTACCGGAATTCATATTGGATTTTTTGTTGATAATGATTTTTTTCTATTATTTTTTTTTTTCACCAGAGCACAAATTGCAATTTTTGACACTAATGATTTTCTCTGGCAGTCTCTATTACTGGTTCTCCTATTGTATTCATCTCTATACTTAGGCGGCCTAGGAGATTTTTGTAGCATAGCATATGTGCTGATTCCTTAAGTTAACGTAGTTTCCAGTTCCCGGCAGTAGCATTCTTTCTATTATTTCAATTTCATTTCATAAAGGGCAGTGATCCCCTTTTTTCTTCTATATATGGTCAGCTACATCTGATTTTTATATCTCCCCTATTAGGGTCTTGCGATTATTCTTGTATCCTTGCCTTAAGGGAGCAGCCTGTTTCTCCTTCATATTTCTTTCCACAGCTAAATGAAATGGCGTACACACAGTCGTTAGTAATGTCCTCCTCTGTTCGGGGATCTTACTCGGAAGAGGAACCTGCGAAATGTAGAACCACTTCTGAAGATCGTTCTGATGTTATATGGACAACATATTCTTTGTATTTTCTCCTATAACACCTTCACATAGGGTAGACAGACCGGGGCTGTTTTCTGAGAGTTGTTATCCTCATGTACCCTCTCTTCCATGTTCGTTGGAGTCGTTGTCATATGCCCTGGATAATTGTTACATTGTAGGGTACTGCTTATATTGATCATTTCCTGTTCGTATGTCTCTGGGTCGCCACTTATGACTTTTGTTCGCTGTAGCAGGCAGTGGACGATCTCTTTCTCTACATTGTATGGACGGTGGGAGTTGCATTTGAGGTATTGTCCGGTGGATGTTGGCTTGCGGTATACAGATGTCTTGAACACCACCTCTGTTCGAGTTATTAGCACATCCTGCAATGCTAGTTTGTTGTCACTCTCTTTTTCCATAGTGAAATATATCGATGATCTTATTGAGTTTACATGGTCCAGAACTTTTCCTGGTGTAGACAGAGTATCTCAGCCATAGAGTTGGCTTTAAAGCTGTGGATATCTTGCAGATATGTGTCTGATTCCCACCCGCAGTGTGTTGTTTGTGTGCAGAATAGCATTAGTGTCAAAAATTGCAATGTGAGCTCTGGTAAAACTACTAGGGAAAACTATTAAGATTGCAATATGAACTTAGCTAAAAAAATTGGTTACCGAATATTAGGTTTATTAGTCCCAGAAATTCAGTTGTTGTTAATGACACATGGCTCAGTGGATGTAGACGTTGGTTAGTTCCAGTTACTTGATCCAAAGAGTTATGAGTTCAGTCCCAGGCCACAGTGGATATCGGCTCGGAACGAGAAACCGGGGAGCCGAGTTCGAATTCCAGTTGAATCCATTGTATTCACTTATGCGCAAATACCCTTGGGAAAGGTATTAATCTGTCTCTTCCTTCCAGTTATGGGTTAAATAGCAGGACAGATTGGGTTCTATAGCCTTGGTCGGCAACCAATCTACCGCAGAAAGCAATGGCAACCTACTGCGGGATAATCTTCTGCCCAGTCAGTCTTGTCTCTTTCGAGACATGATCGCCTAAGCGTGTATCACGTATGGCACTTAACTGACTGACTGACTGACCAGGCTACAGCAGTGGTGAACAAGTAACTTACTTAGAGGTAGATAACTCATGGCTACCGTAATCAGTTCAAAATTCCTGAAGATGGCCGTCGTACAAATGGCAATCAAGATGAGAACAATAATCTGAAACAGTGCAAATACTACCTCATCAATCTATTCGTTCTTTAATTACGTACATATCACGTTCCCATGTAATCGATAATAATAAAAGAACAGTAATCAGTAATTGAGCCTTTTTAGTACCAAGATGGGTGACCGAGGTTGGTGACTGAAGCTATCAGATGCTGTAAGCCTGGATGGGCTGTGGTTGTGATGGATAACGGCACCAAATAAGAAATTGAATACCAAAGTTCAATTTCCCGTCGAATTCATTACATTCCCTTATGCGCAAATTACTTTGCTGTCATGATGGAATTCAAATTTATAGATTCTGTGGGTGGTAACATATTTCGGTTAAGATATTTATATTTTTTGTCTCAGTAAATCGGCAAGGGTCGGCATTCTGTAGCTCGATTACTGGGTGACTAACCCGTCCCGCACCATAGATATCAAAAGCAGTATTTTACTCGCCAATAGTGTTTTGCAATCTATTCACGTACGATTGTATAAATATCCGAAATTGATTCATAGTGCTGTGATTTAGTTGAATGTTGTATCCAAGAGATGTTAAGTATCGTTCTCAGTATCTGAGTACTACAGTGGCGCGAAAAAAACTCCGCTTGGGGTTGTATAGTGAATCAGATTTCTAGATTACATCTATTTTATTCAAGGTGGTCCAGACTTTAGCTATGCGAATGTTCAAGCCCTTTTTCAGAATTTATTTCACTTACTAGGTACGCAAAAGATTCAACATAATATATTGATTCACCTGAGACAGTTTGTATTGAGCCCCGCTGGGTGAAGCATAGAGATTTAGTTTTTAGAAATTACACCCAAATTTTCTTCTGACCTTCATGCAGGACCGTGATAGTTGGCGCTATAGGCTCATGAATGTCCCAGATAGTTCGACCGAATTTAAACTGTTATAAGTTCACGTTTAAAAAATTTGAGTGTTTTTCCTTGTTTTTTTTTTCCCCTGTTTTGTTTTTAATAAAATTTTCATCAAATAAATAATATATTTTTTTACCTTTTCTTTGTAGGTAAGTCCAAACTAAGTGACGTTTAGATTTCGAATAACAAACAAAATCTATGAAAAATCGTAAGTAATTAAAAATATTTTTTTCAGTACATATTGACAGGGCAATGCTGGTTTTCTTCACATTTTGAAACGTTATAATAAAATTCTACAACTACTGTCTCTTTGCTTCTTGCTATCTTACCTGCTGGTAGTACTTTTCTGTGGTTTCTGTTTTAAAGAACTTGGGAGAACCATCAGACCTCTCTAATTATCGCCCTACCAAATTCCTATGATTTTTGGCAAAGTGTTTGAGGACATCATCAATGCTGAACATCTCACAGCCCACTGTCTATTTTCGGACAGACAGTATCGCTTCCGCTTCGCCAGGTCTACCGCTGACATGCTAACGACCATCACTGAGTACATATACCAGGCTCATGATAAGAACGGCGAAGCTCTGGATATCTCAAAAGCATTTGACAGAGTCTGGCACGCTGGCCTCCTGACCAAGCTACAGTGTTACGGTATGTCTCGACGCCTGTTAATCAAATCGTTCCTATCGAATCTCGTATTGAACGGGTATGCTTCCAGATCCTATCATACAAACTCTGGTGTCTCTCAACGCTCTATCCTAGGTCCTACGCTTTTTCATCAACGATCTCTCTGGTGTAATCAGATCCCAAGTAGGTATCTACGCTGACGAAACCCCCATTTATTTCATGATGAGTTTTTGATCTGATTCAGTCTTATGTTTTCTCGAAAGGTTACTCTTCTAGACGTGTTTTGCTTTAACGTGGGAGTACACCGGAGTATTCTTGAACCTATTTTGTTCCGATTTTTCAATAACAACGCCATTTCACTAGAATTTGCACGCCTTTTACCGGTGAATCTGGTGTCGCTAAAATTTGTACCTCACTTTTTTTCTTTTAAGCAAATATCATTGTGACTCTTTCAATTTTCAAATAATTCTTCCAAATGCTAAATTGTTCACATGACCGCAACAGGAAATAAATTTGAACTGACATTTCTAACAAAAATTTATTTACATTATTATATCCCCTATGCTGCTGACAATACTAAGTCAATATTTTTTTAAAATTTATTTATTTGCTAATTTGTGTTGTAATGTTTAGTGTTACTTATGGGTACTATGTAATTTTTTTTTTGTTTAACTAATTTTTAAACGTATTTCTTTTCTTTCCCATTCGTGTTAAGATTGAAATCACTAATTAATCTGAGCTGCCCAGAAAGAAAAGAGGAGCGCTTTTTTTTTAATTTTCAATATTTTTTTAAAGAGAGATATTCTTCAAGCCACGTCATTTTTTTTTTTTTTTTAATCATATCACCCCAAGCAAGGCGATAACGCCACTGATGCGCAGGGGGCTACGTAAGGGTAAAAAGAATGGAAAAGAGAAAGCCGGAAACCGCATCCTAAACAGGAAACAAGGGATGAGCCTCTTCACCTGTTCAATAGATGTGGGTGGAGTGAGAACCGGGCGATAGTTTAGTCTATCTACTCCAAAAAGCAATTCTGATTAAAAAAACAGAAAACATTTATAATTTTTACAGTGAAACCGATAAAATGCAACCGCAACTTCTACTCCAACAGTTTCTTTCCTCGCACTTCCCGACTGTGGAATTCCCTTCCGCACGATTGCTTCCCCAGGAGTTTAAATGTAAGGTCAATAGACATCGCCTAACACACTAACCTGCTCCCATTCCTCATGACATTCCCTATGTCTAACATTCATTCCTCCTGACATTCCCTATGTCTAACCACTCCTTCTCTTTACCTTCCCCTATGTAGCCCCATGCGCAATAGTGGCAGTGGAATGCCTTGCTTGGGGTGAGATGATTAAAAAAAAAAATTAGTCCCAATTCACAAAATAAATATATTCTCAAATTGAGTCCTGCATTTATAGTTACCTTTTAATTTGTTTTACTTATAAATTTCATGTTTGAAACTGTGATTACGTCATAGTTAACTGCTTACTATTACAAAGTGAGAAAAACGACAGCATCATTTGAACACATATTTTAATGACGTATAACTTAACTTTTGTGAACTTAAAAAATATACACAACTCTTATTTTGTCTCTACATAGAAAGTGGGAAAGCACGAGAAATACCCTGCCCGCATCAGGCGCCAATCAGATGAGGTAACACAGTTTCGGTGGCTAAAGCGGTATTGCCACCCATGGCGCCAATAGACAGGGTATTTTTTTTTTCAGTGTAGATGTGTCGATCTCTGCGATTTTTATTTAATTGCAAATTTATTTTGTCTCTTCTATAAATACTTTCACGGTTTCTGCTCCGATGAACTTAGATCACTGGTGCCACCTAAATACGAATTTGCACGAGATACTAGATTAGCAACTAGATCCCACCCTTTTACAGTGAAACCGATAAAATGCAACCGCAACTTCTACTCCAACAGTTTCTTTCCTCGCACTTCCCGACTGTGGAATTCCCTTCCACACGATTGCTTCCCCGACGGCTACAATCTCGAGGAGTTTAAATGTAAGGTCAATAGACACCTCCTAACACACGAACCTGCTCCCATTCTATCAAACACTCTTCCCATCTGCCCAACCCTCATCCTCGGTATCCTTACTCATCTGTCACCTTCCTCCTGACATTCCCTATGTCTAACCACTGCTTCTCTTTACTTTCCCCTATGTAGCCCCATGCGCAATAGTGGCAGTGGAATGCCTTGCTTGGGGTGAAATGATTAAAAAAAAATTGCAAGTCAAATTTTCTAAAGTTGTGATAAAAAAACCGTTTGCTTTTCAATATGAAACAAAACAACACCGCGCTCGTAGTGACCGTTAACAATGATTTATAATGGAAGGTAAACAGATGTGTTTCCCGTCCTTGTGTTGCAAATATGGTTTTAATTTAATTCGTTTACATTGAATCCTGACCAGATCCAACTCGATGCCTGTTGAGTTGGTCTGGAGACGATGTTAAGCACTCTTCAGGCACAAGCCAGTGATGCCCATCTTCAAATGGAAGGGAACGGTTGAACAGTCAAGAAATTCACTGGTTTTGAAGGCGTGGATGCCATAAAAAGGGCCGTAACTACGGAGCAGCGCATAGAGGAGTGGCAGAAAATGACGGAATAGTACATAAGATTTGAGGGGAGGATTACTTTGAAGTGGGAAACCATGTGGTTTGAATTTAAAATAAATTGTTTGTGACACTAGTCCCGTTTCTTTTGAGACAGGTTTTGTATTCACTTATACAAGTTAGTGTGGAACAAAAACACTATAGCTAGTAGTCGATGAAAACTAAACAAACAAAATTATATGTTACTGTGAACCTATATCGCAATGGCTAGTTACAATACATTCGTTCCGTGCTCGGAGTTTCATGATATTGGTTTAGACTTGTAAATAAAGATTTATTCGGTGAATGCTGCCACGTAAATTACTTGAAGTTTAACTAATGTCTGTTCGGTTCATAATTGCTTTTCAAAATTCTTTGTTCTTTGTCGATTTCACTGCCAGCTTTCTTTCGCGTTTGCTACTTTGAAGCCCTGATTATATCTTGGAGAAATAGTCGTGCTCTCGCAGTCTTTTAAGCTCTCTTTTACAAAAAAAATATCACATATGGCGTCCAATTTTTTTTCAGTCGTGATGAAACCAACGAACAAAGAAATTAATCACATCAGATGAAAAACGGCAAATTCTTTGAAAGTTGTCTTAAATTCTGAAAAGAGTTATAGGTCTTTCAAAAGTTTCTGATTTTCTTATAGCTCGCTAAATAACTCTGAGGCTCGCTGGTGTTTATTCCATAGAGTAACAGTTATAGGGGAAATAAGCCGAGTAGAACTTATTCCTTGCTAATTGGATACTAGGGAATAAGGATGAATTTACACTATGTACGTGGCGATCTTAACCGTCAAGGTTTAAAATATTTAAAGTAGCTTGATTGAATATTTGCCATGGACATATCAACAGAGCAACGAAAAGCTAATAACGTTACGTCTGTGAGAAAAGGGGTTGTATCCTGAAAAATATTTCATCACCTACAAGGCTGCGTAATCGCCTTTAAAATTAGTGCTCGAAAGTGATGATTGTGGAGCTCCCGTTTTGATATAGCAGCAATTTATTTATTTCTTTCTTGGCTTTCTTATCTACCACGCCCCAGTAGTCATTGTCCTGGGAATTCAAAACGGATGTTAGGAGATTGCATTTTGAGGTGGAGGTGTCTTGATCTTGAAAGTTACAAGCCGATAATTCATGGATGTAGAATGAAACAGTCCTACTAGAATTTATAAACCCACTTCTCCTTATAGAGCTTGACCCCCATCTCTAGATGCTGAGGATGATATTGACACTTTGTTCCACTGGTATGATGTGTATTGACATCATATGGTCCCAGTGGTGGATTTGCTAGAGTGTCAGCTTGCCCGATGAAGTGGGTCACTTACATAAAATAAAAATGCGATAAAGGAAGAGACAGACATCTTTTTAATAATAAAAAGGAATAAGAACTTTATAAAATCATTTGCACACTATCAGTTACTCAAGTCCATTATAGCGATTTTCTAAGCCTAGCTTAGATGTGGTACAAGGCCGAAATTATGGGACATTCACTACTCAAATATAATGATTCTAGCGAGACAAGCTTGCTAAATATTACACCACTTCGAGGTGCCCAACTTAAGTCCAATATAAAAGGATATTTTAAAAGATAATATCCTAAAGACAAGGTTAAGAAATTCGCATTCTGATTAGAATTTGGACTTACACATGCTGCTATAGGTTGAAAGTTGAAAAAAAATGTTACTTGAATTCGATGCATATTCAGTTATTGGCAAATTTAAACAATCATCTGATCAATAGTTTTAATTGATTGTTTTCACCATAGTGGATAGGATGTAATGTTCTATTGTGCTTTTAAACTATGTTAATATGTAAATTATGCAATAAACTATTTAAGAATACCAACGAATTACCTAAAATTAACAATAGATTTTTCAACATAACTTTTCTTTCATATGATTCGTGGAAAATTGTATTTATTCGTTATGAAAATTAAATAACTACATTCTAGTTATATAGAACCTTTTTCTCAGGTCAGTTATATGGAACTTTTTTATCAGATCAGTTATATGTACTTTTCTTTTCTTAGATCAGTTACATAGAACTTTTTTCTCAGATCTGTTATATAGACCTTTTTTCTTAGATCAGTTATATAGACATTTTTTCTTAGATCAGTTATATAGAACTTTTTTCTCAGATCTGTTATATAGACCTTTTTTCTTAGATCAGTTATATAGAACTTTTTTCTCAGATCAGTTATATAGAAATTTTTTCTCAGATCTGTTACATAGACCTTTTTTCTTAGATCAGTTATATAGAACTTTTTTCTCAGATCAGTTATATAGAACTTTTTTCTCAGATCAGTTATATAGACCTTTTTTCTTAGATCAGTTATATAGAACTTTTTTCTCAGATCAGTTATATAGAACTTTTTTCTCAGATCTGTTATATAGACCTTTTTTTCTTAGATCAGTTATATAGAACTTTTTTCTCAGATCTGTTATATAGACCTTTTTTCTTAGATCAGTTATATAGAACTTTTTTCTCAGATCAGTTATATAGAAATTTTTTCTCAGATCTGTTACATAGACCTTTTTTCTTAAATCAGTTATATAGAACTTTTTTCTCAGATCAGTTATATAGAACTTTTTTCTCAGATCAGTTATATAGACCTTTTTTCTTAGATCAGTTATATAGAACTTTTTTCTCAGATCAGTTATATAGAACTTTTTTCTCAGATCTGTTATATAGACCTTTTTTCTTAGATCAGTTATATGGACCTTTTTCTTCAAATCAGTAATATATTTTTTCTTAGATCAGCTACATAGAACGGTTTTTTTCTCACAACAGTGATACAGAACATTTTTTCACATTAATAATTAAAGTAACTTCAAAAGAATTAGACATTCATGGCTTTATCATACTCTATAGACTACTGCTACACAATCATAAATAATATACTCTACCTAATAAAAATATTACTGGGACACTTTATTTAGCAACAATAGAAATAAGTATATAACATAATAGTATTTCATATTGCTTTGAACAAAAGGTTTAGAAGAAAACTTTTATCAATATTAGAAGATGCTATAACAGTGAACTTGAGATAACTAATTTCCTGAAAATTGTTTTAATGAAGTTCTAAATTTCAACCAACGATACTGCGAACTTTTCGATTAACAGATTCCGAATGTTTCCTGTTTGGTCGTAGTTATTTCTGCCGTTACTATACAGTATTTTGATTTCAGGTTAGGTAAAAAATCTAGTCGTCAACGGGATCTGGGCAAGCATTGGCCTACCAGATATTTTAATTTTGTATATAAGACAATATTATTCTATAGTTGTCTTTTGGGGAAAAGAAAAGACATCGGATATTGTAATTGTTTATGATTTAATTCTGATCCTAAAAGTTGACAAACAGAAAAATATTTTTAGCTGAATAAAAGCGATAATCAGATTTGAATGCAACCATTTTTCTGTCTTTTGCTAGTAAAAACTTACAATTTCATTCACCATAAACAACTTCATATACTATATTAATATAGTTATAGTTGCTTCTGTTTGTGCTTTTTGTCCGAATTCTCTCAAATAAATTCAATTTTGGAGTGGACAAAGAACAAACTTGAATGTTAGAGCAAGTCACATTACAATGGAAAAAGGTGAAGAGTTACTTTGCCGTATTTTGTATATTTTAGTCGTATGTATTTTTCTTTCACTGTCTATTTTTTTATTTTTATTTTTTTAAGGTTTGTTTTGTTTGTCTGGAAACAAGCCTCCTTCGAAGTAACTATTTTTGACGCGAATAATAAATTATTTCCAAAATAGAAACTGCAAAATATATTAAATTCCCCAGCAATTGTATTATATGTTTTTACAGAAAAAACATTTATTGTTCAACTTTAAATAACAAAAGAAAAGTTATTTAATTGCTCGTCTTGTAAATGAATTCTTCAATTTGCAAATCAGTAGAGTCTTAAATCGTCACCACTTGGCCTCCTTTTTCCTCGTCTGTTTGCTTATTTCTTTCTTTCTTTATCTCTCTCTCTCTCTCACTCTCTCTCTCTCTCTCTCTCTCTCTGTATATATATATATATAGTCATCCACAAACAGATCTGTTTCGCTGTATCACATCTCATCAGTACGTTTAGACATCTTATTGCTTTTTATCCTGGATCGAAACCCAACCGAATTTGACTTGTAAATGAATTCTTCAATTTGCAAATCGGTAGAGTCTTAAATCTTCACCACTTGGCCTCCTTTTTCTTCGTCTGTTTGCTTCTTTCTTTCTTTCTTTCTTTCTTTAATATATATATATATATATATATATATATATATATATATATATATATACATATATAGTCATCCGCAAACAGATCTGTTTCGCTGTATCACAGCTCATCAGTACGGTTAGACATCCGATTGCTTTTTATCCAGGATCGAAACCCGTCCGAATTGACGTCAGTCGGCGATTCTTTCTCTGAGCTATGGGCGCTCGGTATAAAGAGGGAGAACATGTTTCATTGAATAATATAGATATATTATATATGTTTTTATAATAATCATTTCTAGTTCTACAATTATCTTACTCAGCGTGAATTGCAAATAAATGACTTATTGAAACTGATCGTTGTGATGGTTATTTTTGTGAATGTGCTCTGTTATAATCATTACAAATTAACCGTTTTTGCTACAGTGTTTTTGTAAACAAGCGTCTCTGATGTATGGGAGGTAACCAGAGAATATATATATATATATCTTACACATATACTAATCAACCATCCAGCCATGCATTGAATACTGTTGTCATATCTGGTCGGGGTCTACTGCTATACATCTCGGTGTTCTTGACAAGATCCAGAGGAGAATCTGCAATGAAATCGTTTCCGACCTGACAGCTCGACTCTAGCTATTTTCCCACCGACGGGATGTGGATACCCTCCGTCTCTTCTTCAAATATTTTCATGGCTTCTACTCTGACTAATTTAGATCCCAGATACCCTTTCTAAAAAGGAAAAAGGAGAAAGAAAGAAAAAAATTACTTTTTCTTTTTTTTTTTTTTTCTAATTGGAGTAGATAGACTAAACTATCGCCCGGTTTACACTCCAACCACATCTATTGAACAGGTGAAGAGGCTCATCCCTTGTTCCCTGTTTAGGATGTGGTTTCCGGTTTTAACTTTTCCAATCTTCCCACTCTTTTTTTTTCTTTTTGTCAATTGGAGTAGATAGACTAAACTATCACCCGGTTCACACTCCAAACACGTCTATTGAACAAATGAAGAGGCTCATCCCTTGTTCCCTGTTTAGGATGTGGTTTCCAGTTTTCTCTTTCCTAATCTTCTCGCTCTTTTTTTTTCAATTGGAGTAGATAGACTAAACTATCGCCCGGTTCACACTCTACCCTCGTCTATTGAACAGGTGAAGAGGCTCATCCCTTGTTCCCTGTTTAGGATGTGGTTTTCCGGTTTCCTCTTTCCCAATCTTCTCACTCATTTTTTTCTTTTTTTCAGTTGGATTAGATAGACTAAACTATCGCCCGGTTCACACTCCACCCTCGTCTATTGAACAGGTGAATCCGGTTTTATCTATTCCAATCTCTTCACTCTCTTCTACTTAATCTTTTTACTCTTATGTAGCCCCCTGAACATCAGTGGCGTTACAACCTTGCTCGGGGTGATATGATTAAAAAAAAAAAAAGAATTTACTCGATCAAACAGACTGGTAACAAGGACCGACCGTTTTATAGTCAAAACAACCAAATGCAGCCATAATTTTAACTCCTCAGCTTATTTTCTTGCACTCTCCCGCCTGTGGAACTCCCTTCCCTATACTTGCTTCCCTAATAGTTACAATCTTCAAGAGTTTAACTGCAACGTCCATCTCTAATCCCTCGACTAGAATTTACGGTTATTTCTAGCCAGCTTAACTATAAATTGGTGAGACCTTATCGCTAGTCGAGTACAGCGCTTAAATTAAGAGATACGATACAGATGTGCTCATCTGAACAATTACCGTGTTAGTTTTCTTTTTTAATCGTATCACCCCGAGCAAGGCAGAAATGCCACTGATGTGCAGGGGGCTACATAAGAGTAAAAAAATTAAGTAGAAGAGAGGGAAGAGGAAGACGAACCAGTTAGAAAGGAGCACGAGAAGGATGGGAATACAGGTGTGATGACAGTTGCAAAGGTGGAGAGAAAGGAAAGGATATACAGGGCGGTGAAGAAAGAACTAAACTCAAGTGGTTAAGAGTTGACTATTGACATTGCATTTAAATTCCTGGAGGTTGTAGCCGCCAGGAAAACAAGAATATGGAAGCGAGTTCCACAGGCGGGAAGTGCGAGAAAAGAAGCTGCAGGAGTAGAATTGTCGTCTGCATTTGGTTAATAGTATTTATAGAAAAAGCATACGAATAGCAATTTTAACATGGCGGGAAAATGACTGAAGCCGTGACACCAGATCGGAAATGTTTTGGGGTTTTTTGTATAATAGTTTTATTCCAAACAAGACAATACGGCCTCAGGTGCGCAGGGGTTACAGTGAGAGAAAAAGAAAGAAAAAGAAAGAAAAAGAAAGAGGGAACAGTTTTTCTGGTGATGCAGAAGAAAGCATAAGATAAAATTAATAATTAAGAAGATAGCTGATTGCAATTGACGTTGTATTAAAACCTTTCAAGATTGTAGCTATCGGGAAAACAATTAAATGAAAAGGAGACCTACAGGCTGGAAGTGCGAAAGAAGAAACCGATCGTAGAAGTTTCGGTTACATTTGGTTAAGGGTAGGACCTAGTTGACAATCTAGTTACACGAGTAAGTTCGTGTGTTCTGGGCACCGGGTAAGGAAGCTCATCAGAGTAAAAGCTGTAATAATATTTGTAGAAAAAGGAAAGTGAAGCCGCATTCCTTTCTTCCGACCTCAAGTGGAACCATTACATTGAATCAATAGCGAAATCGACTGCTAGGAAGGTTGGGTCACTCTATCGGGACAGAAAATATTTCCTACTTTAGTCCATCTTGCACATATACAAATCAACCATTTGACAGTGCATTCAATACTTTTGTCATATCTGGTCGGGTGCCTCTGCCATTCATCCCAGGGTTATCGACAGGCTCCAAAGGAGAATCTGTAACGTGACCGGTCCCAACCTGGCAGCTCGACTCCAGCCACTCTTTCACCCGAGGGATGTGACTTCCCTCTAGTCTATTCTACAAATATTTTCATGGCTTTTGCCCTGACGAGCTTAGCTCACTGATGTTCCCTCCACTAGATTTTACTCGTGCAACCAGAATTGCAACAAGCTCCTACCCTTTTACAGTTAAATCAATTAAATGCAGTTGCTACTTCAACCCCATCAGCTTCCTTTCTCGCACTTTCCGCCTGTGGAACTACCTTTCGTATACTTGCCTCCCTGACGGCTACAATCTTCAAGAATTTAAATGTAATGTCAATTCCCATCTCTTGTTTACTTTATTCTAGTCCTTCCCTCTTTTAACTAGTTCTTTCCTTTTCTCGCATTACCCTGGTATACTTCACACTGGTATTCCCATCCTTGTCTTGCCCTTTCTCCGATGTCCCCTGTAACTGGTTCGTCTTTCTCTTCGCTTTCCTCCCGCTTAAACTTTCATTCTTCTCTTATGCAACCCCCTGCACACCAGTCGCGGTACCGCCTTGCTTGGAGTGAAACGATTAAAGAAGAATCCCGTCGGTTAGAAACTGAATGAAGTCGAGATGCCATATCAGTATCGATTACATTGCGGATCCTTTTTTTGTATTTCGTTAATAAACCAGAGATGAACAGCAGGAGCAACCGACCAGATGTGGCAACAGGATTCAATGCACGGACAAATGGTAGATTTGTAAATGTGCAAAGTTTGTGTGCCCTCTGATGGTTGATCGTTGTCGTGGTCGAAAGACTTGCAATGTTATCGGGGGTTCTAGACTCCTGGTAGATCAACCCTTGGTGGTAAGGTCGAAAACCAGAAACCAGACTAACTGTGACCAATTCCAGAGACGTCAACGGTGGAACAAATAGATGATGAGTGTAACAGATCTCAACGTTTGAATCAGCGAATGAAGAGGGCTACGCATGACAGGCGAGTGCTACAGAAGGCTCCATTTGAAATTTTAAAAGAAGTTGGCAGCAGTCGATTGCAATTTCATAACTGGATTCTTCATATCTCATTCCATATGTGCCGTAGAGAAAAGACATTAAATCAAGTGTGTAGAGAATCAAAGATTTTATGTGTATTTTTTTAAAATGAGTTAAACTAAAAAACTATGGCTTATTATATTCGCAACATAAAGAAAAGCACATCGACTCTTTTATGACAGTTTAAAAAAAAACAAAAAAAAGCAAGGAACTTCGCCTTGGAACCTGTGAGGGGAAGTGGGTTGCTTACAAGTCTGCTCAAAGACTGCGCATTAGCCCAGCCGGTAGATTTATTTTATTTTATTTTTTTAATCATTTCACACCAAGCAAGGCATTCCACTGCCACTATTGCCCAGGGGGTTACATAGGGGAAGGTGATGAGAGAGTGATTAGATATAGGAAATGTCAGAAGGAGGGTGATAGACGGGTAAGGATGTACATAGGAAGAGTGTTTAAGAAAATGAATGCGAGTTAGTGTATTAGGAGGTGTCTATTGACCTTACATTTAAACTCCTGGAGATTGTAGGCGTCGGGGAAGCAAGTATGTGGAAGGGAATTCCACAGGCGGAAAAGAAGCTGTTGGAGTAGAAATTGAGTTACATTTTATCGGTTTCACTGTAAAAGGGTGGGACCTAGTTTCTTATCTAGTATCTCGTGCAAATTCGTACCTTGGGGGCACCAGTGATCTAAGTTCATAGGAGCAGAGGCCGTGAAAGTATTTATAGAAAAGGCACAGGGAAGCCACGTCGCGCCGATGAGAGAGTGACTGTAGCCGGTCTGTCAAAAAAAGCATAACTTAGGTCAGTCTAGTTTCACTAAGGATAACATTCTTTACATTAATAATAGCGAGTTTAGCTTGCTAAATACGGCAAGTTATTAATCATGATGCTTATTTAGAGACAGTGTTGATAAAAAAAATAAGCATAAAATATTTCTGTCAAATTTTTTGTTTACACTATTCGCATTGTTCAGATTGTTGTCCCCATGTCTGTTGTCATATCCTCGAAGTTTTGTTCGTTCAATACCTGCCCACAGCATAGGAGAACAAAAACTTATTTACACTGTTTAAATTATTGTTCTCACCTTTGTTGCCAGCATCTGAAAAGACCGGAGCGTACAAAGACCTAAACGTCGTACCAATGGCAACAAAGATGAGGACAATAGTCCGAATAATGTAAAGAGTGTAAAAACTTGGAGAGATGCGTTACTAAAGGGAAATAACTGAAATTAAACTGAGATATCCGGAAGTGGCATGGAACGTAAAACTAGAAAAATGTACTCCGGTGGATAAAATAAAGGGTTCTGTCCGAAATTCGAATCACCTGAAGAGGGCCGGGGTGTACCACGGCTGAAACGTCTTGAATGTGAAAACAAAGATGACGACAACAGTCGGCACAATGTAAATAGTCTTGTTATGGTTTATAAAATGGCGAGTGTTCTAAAAATAGAAAAAGATAGATACACTGACGCCAAGAACTTAAAATTGGGCGGCAAAATAAGGAACCGTTTCTTTTGGTAGGAGTAGGAGTAAGAGTAGGAGTAAAAAAGTAGGAGTTAAGGACAGTAGTTTGTGTAGGAGATTTGAAAAAGGAAAGACGCTTGTCAGTTGGCCACTAGAGTCCAGAAGGGATAGGCTCGTTTACTACTAGCATCCCACAGTGAAGAGAATTTAGCTAGTCTGCTCCTGTGTCTATACAAAATTTAAAGGTTGTAACTTGATGTAAAAACCTAAAGTTTTATAGCAAAAATAAACATCATTAATTCAAGTTTGTGTTATCTTCTAACTATACCAAAACGAAGCAACACAACAGTTTAAATAGTTGCAATACACCGTCTCAGAAATATAGACAAATAGTTCTGTTAATTATGTACAACAGAAATGGAATTTTTAAGATTACAAGAAATTATTCCGTTTTCATTCATGGTTGTATGAACCTATACCTATACCTATACCTAACATAACAAAAAATACCTATTAGGTTCATACAACCATGGATGAAATCGTAATAATTTCTTGTAATTTTAAAAATTGCGCTTTCAAAAATTCCTCGTTACGTGATCGTTCAAAAAGATCACCGTTACGTGAGAGTTCTAAAAAAAATGGTAAACGGTAAAATCAGTTATTGCAAATCGCCTGAAGACACCACACATGGCAGAAACCTATGTCGCGTAATAACTTGTTTACAAATGAAGAATATTCATAAGTTCTATAATATAATTGTATTGAACACTTTTTATATAAAGGAGTACTGGTCTAATGTTTTTATGGTCAAAAACTAAGTAATTTAACGATCAATATATATATATGGATAGAATACAGATCGTGATTCGACAGAATGAAAAGATAAAAGAAAAACAGGAATCAATATCATGTTTCAATTTTAAATATTGGTACCTTTAGAAAAAAAAGACGGGTTTTTGTTTTGGCCAGATCACACTCATTGTTGCATCCGAAGGTGTTGGAGATGCTGTTTATCTGCTCTAGGGGACCCTATCTTTGTAAACAAAAGAAGTGTTTGCTTGGGCTAGCTGTGCTGAATCACTAGCATCTTCAGATGTAATAACTCTCAGTAAAATAATTTTCCCCTTCCGTTCATCCATATCATTTATAACACATTTGCTTTCATATTTTTCCCCGTTTACAGTTCTGATGAGAGGAGACGAAACTGGTCGACTGGTGTTTTTGTTTTAAAATTGGCAGCGCCAATCATAGCAAAAAAAACTTTTCTTCTTAACGCCAATACACACACACACACACACACACACACACACACACACACACACACACGTATATATATATATATATATATATATATGTATATATACCCACTACATATATCGGTTTTACTACAATCACACTCTCCCGTAGATTAACCTGTCACCTTTCTAATCAGAGTTCAATTAAACAGCATTTCTTAGAAAAACATAGCCAGGTAGGTAATATCAGACAGATTTTAGTCAACAATACAATAATACTCACTCATACACACACTAAAAAGAACTTTCAGATATTGGAGGCCATCTACATTAAGTTAAAACAGCCCACACTTAATAAAATCACGTTTAATTCTGCTCACAACACATTATATTGCATTTAAATATATGGTTCTGTTAACATTTCGAGCTCTCACGTGGTGTGACCTCATAGAACCGCATTACAAATTTACGAACTGCGTTTGTTATTTGGTAACTGCTATCGCTGCTTAGCAAAGTTTTATGTCAGCACAAGATAAGATCGTCTTTGATTGTGGATGTTTTTATGTTAACGTCTCTGTAACATCTCTGAAGATGGCTCGTGTGAGCCGAAAGCTTAGAACCAACTTAATAAAAAATTATCCAAATGTTGGAAAATTTTTGTCCTTATATGCACCTGAAATTAAAACCAAAATACGATGTTTAGAATGGCTCATGATTAAACATAATAGATATTCATTGGCTCTTATATTTAACAGTATAAGTTTAGAAAATTAACTATTGCCTCGATACACTATATATATATATATATATATATATATATATATATATTTGTATGAGAACACACATGTATATTAATATTATTCAAGTGTTAATAAAACAATGATTAATGTATATATATATATATATATATATATATATATATATATATATTATATTTTAGAACATGTACAGAATTTTTTTTTATATATCCACTACAAATAGTACATTTGTTTCGACATTGAAACTACAATGTCTCATCAGGCGGTGTGGACTGGAATGGAAAGCCTCTTTTCTTTCGATAAGAAAAGAAGCTTTCCATTTCTGTCCACACCGCCCGTACCATTTGTAGTGGATATATAAAAAACGACTACTGTTCATGTTCTAAAATATAATTTATAATAAACATTCACAGCTGTATATATTATATATCGAGCACTGTTTTACATTAAGGTTTTGGACGTTGTAAAAACATTTTCTTCGTTCTGTATTCACTCGGATATATATATATATATATATATATATATATATATATATATATATATATATATATATTAAATTATATTTTAGAACATGTACAAACTACAATCTACCATAAATTTGTACATTAGGTAGTTAAGAATGATGGTTACCATCATTATAAATTATACAGTTTTGTAGTAAATTGTAGTTTGTACATCTTCTAAAATATAATTTTATATATATATATATATATATATATATATCCGAGTGAATAAGGAACGAAGAAAAAAAAGATTTTCAATATTAATTTAAAATAGTTCTCGATACATAATATATAGATATAACTGCAGATAGTACGATATATATATATATATGGAAAAATGCTTCCGCGATTTCCAGTAGCGCATGTAAGTCATATCTTGGGATGAACACTTCTTTTTCAAAGCAAAATAAATTACTACAAAACAGTGAAAACATGAAGAAAAAATAACAACAGCGGAGACATAAAAACCCTTAAAAATGATGTGGGCGAAAGCGCTTGGAATTATAAAAATTATGAACAATTTTCATAATTGCTTATGTCAAACAAAAGGGAAAAATGTTCGAATACGGGAAAAATTTAATAAAAAATAATAAACCTTCATTGACAACCATATTAAATGAAAGAAGTTTCTGCCCAAACAATATATTCATGGTTTTTATCAAGTCACACTGAAAGTACTGTTTCCTATCAAGTCGCCGAAATTATAAAACTTTAAATACCTAGGAAGTGTTCTAACAGGAGATGGAAAATGCAACACAGAGATCCGAAGGTAAATTGGCATGGCAAAGGATGCATTCCAGAAGCTAAGCAAACTACTAATACACAGGGAAATTTCACTAGAAACAAAGACAAGAGTGCTGGATTGCTATGTGATGTCAGTTCTTCAATACGGCAGTGAATGCTGAAAAATATCATCGAAAATGAGGACAAATCTTGAAACAGCGGAAATGTGGTTCTCCAGAAGGATGCTGCGGATATCGTGGACTGAACATGCAAGCAACGATGAGGTGATGGAAAGAATGGAAACAAAAAGGAAATTAATACTGAGCATCAGGAAGAGACAACTGAAGTTTCTGGGACATGCAATGAGGAAGGAGAGCTTGAAGAACCTGATACTGACAGGCCAGATAGAAGGAAAGCGAGAGAGAGGAAGGCAGCGGATAACATATTTGCAGGGCCTGATCAGATGGATGACGGAACGGGGGTTGCGAGGTGTAACAACATTCTAAGGGCCACAAGGGATAGGGAGACGTGGAGAACCATGATCGCCTACGTCCTGAAGGGACAGGGCACGTAGAAGAAAAAGAAGAAGACTTCCATGGTCCATCACGTATGTCACACGTTGCTTTCCCTTGTCTCTCTCTTTCCCTCTATCAGTGTCTCAGAAACTGTGACTGCAAATCGCGGAAGCATTTTTCCATAAAAAAACACTTTCATTACTATATATATATATATATATATATACTAGCAATATAGCCCGGCGTTACTCGGGTGTAATGAAAGGTTTAAAACTAATCCATGGTCCTGGAGCTCAGACTCTTTGGACGTTGGCATGAAAGACTAAAAAACAATAGTTGTTTCCAGTTAAAGCGAAACCGTAGACTGAAAGAAAAATGAATGGATGTAAGTCAAATTTTGATTTCCTGGTATCGATATCAAGTAAGTTTTCTTTCGTTGTTGCCTTTTATATATATTATCGATTTTCTGCACTATTGTAAGAACTCCAACCTTGAAACTTCTGAATATCGTTTCTTATGTCTTTGTCTATGAGTGTATCAGATTTGATTAAAATCAGACCACTCCTTCTACAACCCGATTTTTTCGATTTCCGATTTTCGATATTCAGGGGGGGGGTACCTCGACACAAAACCGCGCTAAGAACACTCGCAGACGCTTATAGTACAACTGTGTAAATTTTCAAGAAAATTGGTTCAGCCGTTTCGGAGTCTATAGGTAACGGATACACACACACAGACACACACACATCGAGACAAAGTTCCATTTATAAATAAGTTAATATATATATATATATATATATATACATATATATATATATCGTACTATCTGCAGTTATAATCTGAAAGTCAATATAAATTTGTTTTCATAAAGCGAAATTGAAAGCAAAAAGAGATTTCTATATCAATCGTAGTTTTGCCGTGCTTCAATGACAAAGGGGTCATATATATATATATATATATATATATATATAACATTATGCATACATAAGACTCTACCTGCAGAAACCTTCCGCATGTTTATTTATGAATAAAACAAAATTAATTCTTGATAATGGTTAAGAGTAAAGCGGAAAGCTCTCATACGTACAAAGGCTTTGGACAATTATTATATAACTTCAGCTGTATCTTGCTGATGTTAAGTATAAGTTTCTTTTTCATTTCCATCTTTTGCAAAACTTTGTCGCTGCTCACATGTTCAGTCTATGGGATCCTCAGCATCCTTCTGTTGAATCCGGTTTTTCCTTCATCTTTGATGACATTGTCCAGCATTCGTTCTAGATAGGAGGACAGATATCGCATAACTATTCGGTATTCTTTTCCATGTTTCGAACGAAATTTTCTTGTCTCTCAATACTCTGCTTAGATTATGCTTCTTTGGCCATACCAATTCGCCTTCGGATCTCAGTGTCGCACTTTCCTCCCTCTGTTAGAACACTTCCCAGGTATTTGAATTTCTGTACCTGCTTTATTTTTGAATCCCCCGACCTGTAATTGTCATTTTGAACCCCTCTTTTTGCTGATAACCATGCATTCAGTTTTTTTTTTATTTAGTCCTTTCTTATCGCTTTCCTTGCTACATTCTGTAAGAGATAATGTAGCTTTTCTCTGCTATCAGCACTGTCATCTGCTTACCTTAGACAAGTGAAAGGTAGAGTAGGGTTTAGGAGTAATTACAAGAGAAAAATTGTTACAGTGGATAAGGGGATGTGGAGGGTCATGATCGCTTACGTCCGGAAGGAAGACGGCACATAGAAGACTTCGATGTTTGAAGACATAAGAACAGGCGAATGCAAGGCTGCTTTTCTAGAAAAGTAAAATTTGGTCAAAGCGCCAATCGAAACGAAGTTTTAAAAAACTCGTCTGTTAGGTCATCTTTTCTGCATGTCGAGAAAATTACTCAGATTTTGTGTAAAAAAAATCGTATTTTTGACATTTTTGGAAGAATGTGTAGTAGCGTAAAAATTACTGATGCAAAAAGTCGGCTTATGAAAGCAGAAAAACCAACAAAGGAAACTGCGTTGGACTTACATAATGAATCTTGAGGGTGAATAGATGCCAGAACACGAACAAAAAGGGTTTTTTACAGTCACAGGTTACTTAAAGCAACGTGAGGCGAAAATGAAAGCCATGATCGCCTAGTACTTAAGGGACACAACATCAATTTGAAAAATTAGACGAGATAAGATAGAGTGAAAATAAATAGTGCAAAAAATCGAACAATGAAGAATAACTGTTCCAGAAAGTTAACACTTGGTGTGAATTGGCTGCCAAAAGTGCCCTACAGAGAAAACGCTAAACACTATAAATAGGCGAAAACAATGATGTCAAAAAAAGCTCATAGTAAGAAGAATGCTATATACAACTGATGATTCAGTATCGACTCTGTTTAAATAATTTATAATAAATTAACAATAATGAAGCGTACAGAATTTTCGCTTTTGCTGCTGTCGTGTCAGCAACACACTCATACAAAAAAATCTTACATAATGTGAAGGACGAATAAAGAGAGCGGAATTTGTTAAAATGCATATCAATTAGCCAGGGTGGATTTTTTTTCAAGTAATGCCCGTAAATGCCAAAGTAATGCACGTAAATGCCAATAGTTTCAAATACGCGCAGAGCTGACTGCTACTACTATTTCTTTTACCACCGGAGAAGGATCAATATTTTAATCTATTCAAGTCAAACAACTGCAAATCTAACTTAGGATAATAACAGGGATAGGTTTAATAATAATGATGTTGAGAAAAAGCAACGAATCTTTTAAATAAATTCACTCTAATTCAGATGATAAGGCCCTAAGAAAGCAAGGGGTATAGTTTATGACCTATCACTTTCATTCTAGTATAATACGTAGCCTACTCGGTTTGAATATGATCTACCTCAGTGAAAGAATATTTATAAATATAATTCTTCCGCTATTTATTGAAATTAATTATTTTCCCTAACTCTGCCCAAACAGTCGTAATACTTCCTGTTATGCTGCCCTTCCACGTGGAATGTACTCTTCCTCCTGCTACAACTAATAACAGGTGACTTCCGGGGACACAGCTGGGATACAGTCTAGTGACAGTCAAGATGCAGCGTAACTATACCGTTCAGACTTGCACTTCTATTTGCTGAATAATAACACTTTACTTTGTATATATGTTCTTGTTATACACTGTTTAAACCTATTTTTCGACACAACAACTCCACAACACTTTTTTATAATACGCTTTTAAAGATAGGGCACATACTATACAAGTGAACTAGTTTCGGAGGCCACATTCAAAAGGTAGGCTGCATACTATACAGGCACTAAAAGGTAATCCTTAACAAAAAATAAGGGATAAAGCTCTACTATTATTTAAAATACCGGAAAGTTAAATAAAGGTGGGATGAATTTTAAGGTTCAAAGAACAGTTGAGATTTAGCTAAATATGAAAATGAATGAGATTTGCTGTTGCTAAACCTGTAACAACTAAAAGTCTGGTATGAGCTTTAAAATATATGAAATATAATAACGATCACTAGTCCCGTGACTATCCAGAATCGTAGGGTCACCACAGTACTGCAGTTTCAGTAGAAGTGGTTTATCTTGGACAAGATAACATGACTGTGGAGCCCATCTCTCTCCAGGTTGAATAGAATAATGATCTTGAAGGGGAAAACCGAACTTCTTTAGCCCACGGCGTTTCATTGGTCTGCAAATGCATAGAGAAAATTGCTGGACATTTGAGATGTTGAGTCTTGGTTAGCAAGCATGTCTCGTTGGATCAATGTCTACTGAATAGTGAGTTAAATTACTGGTTGCTCCCATCATTTCGGCTTTGCACCACATGTATCTAAGCTCAGAAAAACATTATCTGATATGCCTTGTGTCACAAATAAGCTACGCTTAGAAAATTTA
This sequence comes from Ascarosepion bandense, assembly GCA_037127315.1. Classification (NCBI taxonomy): domain Eukaryota; kingdom Metazoa; phylum Mollusca; class Cephalopoda; order Sepiida; family Sepiidae; genus Ascarosepion; species Ascarosepion bandense. The sequence goes on from JBBBDQ010002397.1 coordinate 787,560, forward strand.
GGACCTAGACGTTGCGTAATGTTTACCAAGTTTGTCTTGCTAGAACAATTACGACTGAGCAGTATGATCTTCAGTGGGTGCCGCCCTATTAATTTTAACTCAGAGTACAAATTTTGAAATGCCTGCATGAAAAATATTTCAAATAAAAATGTATATTTAATATTTTTTGAAATTTTCAAAATCAGGTTTAATATACCCATTGTTAGTAGTGGTGTAACTTTTATTGATGGTTAGTGTTCCAGGTTTAAGTAGCCTTGTCAGCTCGAGATTTACATATAGCGTGATGAATGGCGCCAAACACGTTCACAAATATCGAACCTGTCATATGCATACGACTACTTTAAGATAAGGGTCAGAAATTACTTTGGGCGAGTTGGGCCGATAGATCTTCGTGATGACTACCCTTTTTCGAACTATGTTGACTATCGCTACAGAATCACAAAAAATATCAGACAGCACAAACTGCATCACTTGAGGACTTTCAAAAGCAGCAGCAAAATGTATATCACGTGTGACCCGAAGAGAAAATAATAAAATAATCAAAATGTTGACTTACCACACAACTTCAAAAGGTTAGGAAGGAAATCTCCTTCAACTAGAAAGATCTATAATAACTACTGGACTTGGCGAATAAGTTTTCTTATTGTTTTAAAATAAATATTTTAAAAAATTCCAACTGAGAATATTTGTGGTTGCTCGGTCTATGACTGCCGAATGTTATCTTATAAGGAAACTGCTATATTAAGATTATTTAAAAAAAGAAATAAAACTTGGCAGATGTGGATTTCATAGTGTTGTCGTACAAATGAAAAGATGTTAAAAAGATACGTTATGCTTGCCAGAAAACTGAGGGATTTCATTTTTAATTTTATTCTTATTAATCTTCACATAATGCAAGGCTCAAGAGCCACTCAAGGTAGTGAAATAATGATTGAGGTTGATTTATGTACGTAATTGATGAAGTTAAGATATGAAGATGATGAGGATATGTAAGAAAAATAATGGTTGGTCTTAGACTTAAAGAGATTAAGGTTTTAGTGAACCATATAAACCACAGGTTGTCTCTGTTGGTATTGACAACAACAAATGTGTCTGAGTAGGCACCCATCGGCTAAGATTAAGACGCAGAGAGCGATCGACTCCGTCTTAGTAGATGAGTGCGCTTAGAAAACGAAAGCAGCCGTTAATTATGTATGTAAATTTTATAGACAACCTTGTGAAATACAGGACCACTCGAAACATGAAGAGGTTAAGGCAATAGTGATCGGGAAATAATCTTCTCGGGAGTATGTTCCACAAAGTAGCGGTTATTAAGGAAGAAGTTGCACGAGTGGAAATTCTTTACTAATGGAATACAAAGGGAATAGAGATTATTCGTCCCAGTGTACGTGCAGTGATAGGTCTTAGCCGTGAATGTTTGTAGATAGCAAATAGTCAGAACGCATACATGTGTTCTGCTTGAGCTTAGGGGTGAGACAGAGTCTCAATAGAAGCTCCTTAATAAATCGGTAAGAAATGCCCGACAAAGATTATAAGGTTCTGGGCATGACAGTAAACTGCATACGACAGCAAGGCGGATGGGGAGGTAGTGAGGAACATGGAACCACCCCTTAATTGTTATTGTTCTCAAATCCATCCAGATCAAGAGTGGTAGCACCTGTTAGGGTCCCTGCTATGAGCAAATAGTTAACCCACAAACTGGGGTCAAAACACTTTGAAAGTATAAAAGTACACTTTTATAGAAATATATACATAAAAATACACTTTTATAGAAAAATATACATTTTTGAAGGAAAAATATTACCAACAATATATTTTTTGAAGAAAAAAATATTACCATCACATATTTTTGAAGGAAAAAAATATTCTCAGCAAACATTTTTGAATACAAAACTAGAAAAAAATCCAGTCTTCTAAAATAACAAAGAATAAAAACAAAAGATCTTCATTAAAATTTGACTGAATCAACCTTCTCACTATAACCGAACATTAAATAAAAAATACCTTAAAACTCTACCTTTTCAGCATTGAATAACCCACGGATGTTGATATGCCGTTAAACGAAACTCAAAGTTTATAAAGTTTTAACCCTTATATTTGGTATGTCTAACCAATTTCACTAGCGATTCTTTTCTTACCTACCCCTCACAGTGTCTGCTGATGCATATTCAGTACCGCATGACACGAAAAGGCTACCTTAATAAGAAACTGAGTATCTCGTCACTCTTACCACCTGAGAACAATGAGACAACAACATTGAGACCTAAGATTCCATATGAACCTTTTACTCGTAGAAAGCAGTAAAATATTAGTATTGTTTTATTTGTCTGTCTGTCTGTCTGTCTGTCTGTCTGTCTGTCTGTCCATCTCTCTCTCTCTCTCCATCTCACTCTCTCTCTCTATATATATATATTATATATATATATATATATATATATATATATATAAGAAAATGAAAGAACAGATAGATGAAAAAACTACCTTCGTTGCATTCACATTTTTACAATTTTACTTTTATAAAAAGTGCTCCATTCTATAAAAAGAACTTACTATTGTAACATTTTTGTCAGGACACAACATTTTATATTTCAGAAGATTCTTCTTCAGGTGATATTTTGAAACAAAATTTCACCACACACACACACACACAAAGGAGGGTGAGATGGATAAATTGCCGCAATTTTATATTTTTAATTTTGGGCATGCGCATTTTTTTTATTTTGTCGATTTCACAGTGCGGTAGCGTCAGTTGGGCACCGTCTGTTAAAAAAAAAGAGCAAAATGATATAATTCACTGCGCCAAAAATTTAAAAACTGCATACTGTGCTACTCGACATTCGCGTCATAAGATCCAATACGAACATTTTAGAATGTTTGGGTGTCAATTTGAAGACAGTGCAGAGAATTCTGAAAGAGTTGGATGAGTCTTATGGTGATTACGAAGATACGGCAGCTTGGAAAACTTATTCTGATTGTTCTGATAAGAAAAGAACTCCCGAATTTGTTGGTGAGAGCACCAGACTCAGCACGGGTGACTACATCAAGAACCTTGAACAGCTAGTGCTACTCTGAATCAAGAGGGTGGCCGTTGAAAGACCCTATGTCTAGAAATCTGCACAGTGCCACAAAATCAGAAAAATTCCTGCGACCACATCACTCCTTAAATTTGGCCATCTAACTTTTCAGACTGTTATGTGTGGGGCGCAGTTAAACGAGAGACCAACAAAACTTCTTGTAGCACTAAAGAAAGGCTTATGAAGGAAAGGATTATGACAGCATTCACCAACTTAAACAAAAAGAGCGTCCACAAGAATTGCAGGAGATTCCAAAATCATTTGGAGACCTTGTTTGAAGTCACTGGCGATTTTATTAAATAAATAAACTTTTTATTTCGAGATATTTTTCTGTAATTTTTAATAATCTTTTCTGATGAGATGTAAGTGTTATTGCATTCTTTTGAGTAATTTAGACAATTTATCTGTTGCACCCTGTACACACACACACACACACACACACACACACACACACACATATATATATATATATATATTTATATATACATATATATATATATATATATAAAAGAAAGAAATCTCATTAATATATATATATATATATATATATATATATAGCTACTCTAGTATCTACGTATCGCTCATTCAGTAATGAATTAGAGCACTCTGGCCACTGGCGTATGATACATCATGCGCTAAAATCCTGCCTTCTTCTACCGAGCGCCCATAGCTCAGAGGTAGAATCGCCGACTGACGCTGACTGACGCCATTCGGTCGGGTTTCAATCCTGGGTTAAAAAGCAATCGGAGTCTAACCGTATTGATGAGCTGTGATACAGCGAAACAGATCTGTCTGCGGATGGCTATATATATATATATATAGTTGTCCAAAAAGTCATGACTTATTTAGGAAGGGGAAAGGAAACAAAATTTTATTGGAGCAACACCAACACTTATTTTTCAAAATAAAGTCCACCATTATCGACGATTTTCTGCCGTGGAGGAGGTGTGCCATTCAGCTGAATAGCCCATAGTCACTCACAGCATCACACACACACACACACACACGTGTCCATAAAGTCCGTGTGCACTTGAAAAAATTTATAACTTTATTTGTATTTTTTTTTTTAATCATTTCACCCCGAGCAAGGCGGGAACGCCACTGATGTGCAGGGGGATACATAAATGTAAAAAGATTCATTAGAAAAGAGTGAGGAGTACAAACTAGTTAGAAAGGAACAATAGAAAGCTGAGAAAGCAGGTGCGATGACGGATATATAGGAGGAGAGAAAGGGAAGGTTATACGGGGGTGGGGAGAGAGCTAGTGTCCAGTGGTTAGTAGATGAGTATTGACATTGCATTTAAATTTCTGGAGGTTGTAGCCGTCAGGAAAGCAAGAATATGGGAGCGAGTTCCACAGGCGGGAAATGCGAGAGAAGAAGCTGCAGGAGTAGAATTGTCGTCTGCATTTGGCTAACCTGACTGTGAATGGGTGGGACCCAGTTGCCAGTCTGGTTGCACGAGTAAACACCTGTTGAGGAGGCATCAGTGACTTAAGTTCGTCTGAGCAGAAGCCATGAAAGTATTTATAGAACAGACAAAGGGAGGCCACATTTCGACGATGGGGAAGTGGCTGCAGTCGAGCCGCCAGATCAATACCTATCACATTACAGACTCTCCTTTGGAGCCTGTCAAGAACACTGAGGAGAACGGCAGTGGTACCTGACCATAAATGGCAGCAGTACTCCATGCACGGACGGATGGTTGACTTGTATATATGCAGGATGGATTCAGGTGGAAAAAACATCCTGGATCGACATAGTGTCCCAACCTTCTGGGCAGTAGATTTTGCTATGGATTCAATATAGTGGTTCGATTTGAGGTCTGAGGACAGGGTAAGTCCGAGGAGGCGTAGTGTATTACTCTCCGGGATAATCGCTTGGTCCATGCTTATGGGAGGCAGGAGAGGTTGCCTGTAATGGTTGACAGACAACAGCTTGGTCTTAGATGAATTGAAATTGACAAGCGAGATTATGTCTGTCCGCCACGACAGGTTTCTTACTGGTGCGGGAGTATATTCTAGTATCATCTGCGTAGATGCCTACTTGGGACTTGATCTCATCTGGGAGGTCGTTGATGAAAATAAGGAAGAGCGTCGGGCCCAGGATAGAGCCCTGTGGGACACCAGCATCCGTGCTGTAGGACGAAGAGGCACGCCCATTCAGAACGACCTTCATTTTGCGGTTATTTAAGAAAGATTGTATTAGGTCAAGCAGGCGACCGGTAATCCATAACCGCGTAGTTTGCATAGGAGGCCAAAGTGCCAAACCCTGTCGAAAGCCTTGGAGATGTCCAGAGCAACCGCGCGAGCCTCGTCAGACTCATTAAGGGCCTGTAGCATGTACTCCGTTACGGTTGTTAGCAGGTCGGCCGTGGACCTGGCAAAGCGGAATCCATATTGCCTGTCGGAGAACAGTTCGTGGGCGGTGAGATGATGAACTATTTCAACATTGATTATAGCCTCGAATACTTTCCCGAATATCGGTAGAAGACTGATAGGGCGATAGTTGGATGGGTCCGAGGGTTCACCACAATTCTTAAATACAGGAACGACTGAAGAGAACTTCCAGCATGCAGGAAAGCAGGAAGCAGAAAGGCAGTAGTTAAATAGTTTAGAGAGGACAGGGGAAAGTTCAGGAGCACACCTCTTAAGGACTATCACCGCCTTGTGGGGGTCGAGTTTTGAAATTACTCTGGATACTACTGTCGGGGTAATATATACATCGAGCAGTTTTGCCTCAGTTCTAATAGGGAAGTCGGGTGGGTGTACTCCGGACGAGTCGAATGTGGAGTTGGATGAGAATCTGTGGGCAAAGCACTCAGCTTTGTCCGCAGATGACGTGAGAACCTCAAATCCTGGATTAATCCATGGCGGCTGAGCAGGCCGGTGAGAACCACGGAGAGGAATGAGGTTTTAAGCAATACTTCCTGGTGGGTATGAAGGCATCAATGCCAGCTTTCACCCATGACGAAACCTCAGAGGCACAGTCATCAACTGATAGGTCGAACACTTTTCCCCAAGGGACGTCGCAGAGAAAATCGCGAAAGGCATCCCAGTCAGCTTTTTGTGGGAAGGTAGGAGGTCCTATAGGTAGGGGCTCCTGGGGGGAGTGAGATTGGAAAGAAATACTGAGAGAGAGACTGAGAGAGACTACAGCGTGGTCGGAGTTGCCGAGAGGGCAAAGCTGCGAGACTTGACAGGCGTCAGGCGCAGAGGTGAAACATATATCTAGTAGTGAGGAATGACCCGAGGGAGTGCTTGGGAAGCGAGTGGGGAAGTCCACCACTTGCGTAAGGGATTGGGAAATAGTAAAGTTCATGGCGTGAATGCCCGCTGGATCAGTAACAGCGTTTTCAAGCCACTCAGAGTGATGGGCATTGAGGTCTCCAAATACAAATATGTGGGCGAATGGGTGATAGGAAATAGCCTTATCTATGTCGTCAGCAATGCTATCTAGTAGGGAGCAGTCAGGAGAGGAGGGAGAACGGTAAAGAAAGAAAAGGTAACTAACCGAACTGAGGAGAGACAGGCGGAGACATATGTATTGGTGGTCAGTAGATTCGAATGAAGTCACCCTAGCTATGGGGAGGTGTTCGCTGACATAGACACCCAGCCCATGCATGTGGACAGTGGAATCCTTCCTTAAAAGGGGAAGATAACCAGGGATGAAGAGGTCAGAGGAGGGAATAGCTGAGTTGAGGTTAGTTTCGCAGAGCACAAGTATGCAGGAACGTTTCTACAGTAGGAATGTTAGTACGAATGCCCCGAATATTAGTGAAGGAAAGGTTAATGGGCTTAGGTTGTTTGGATTTAACTGGTTTAGGGTCATTTCTGATTTGTTTAGTCATGATTCTGTTTGTAGAAAGGGACCTAGGGAAGAGGATACAGGCGGTCATTATCCACGATCTGTGCTGGGAGGGACACTGGCTAGGGCTGCAACAAGGTGTGGCCTCGGGGTTGCCCACCGAAAGCGCTTGCAGGGACACCTATCCATGCGCGACATGGCACTACAAGAACCTCGATATTATACAACTGTTGATCAGAGCAGCCGCTCTTGACGCTACGCAAGAGTTAGGGCTCCTAATTACCAGTCGGAAGCAGCAACCAGGAAACTGCCAACCCGGTACCCTCACAGTGATGAGCCGTTGCCACCAACCGGCCAGATCTCAGGAAACTCACGGAAGCACCAATACCAAGGTCTGAAGAGAGAGAAGAGAAAGCCGGAAACCACATCCTAAACAGGAAACAAGGGGCATGCCTCTACACCAGTTCAATAGACGTGGGAGGAGTATGGACCGGGCGATGGGAGGAGTATGGACCGGGAGAAATGATCTGCAAAAAATGTTATAAAATTTAAAGTACCTAGTTTAAATATGGTTATTAAATATTTCTTTACCACGAAATTTGCAACAATTTTTTAGATAAGTAAAAAAATATGAACTGCAAAATCGTATTACTCATTGTATTGATAATGATGGAGAACATGTGGAAACTTAAATAGAATTTCAATAAAACCTTAAAAAATATAGATTTACTTCTTTCTAATTCTTTTTATTAATTATTTCTATCGCAAATACAAATAAAGTAATACATTTTTTAAAGCGCACACGAACTTTATGGACTCTCTCTCTCTCTCTCTCTCTATATATATATATATATATATATATATATATATATATAAAGTCATTTTATTGTAGTTTCCACACAACACTGTTGGTAAAATTGCAGCAAGCGAAATAAGGTGTGAAATATGAAAGTAAAAAAAGAAACAAAAAATTAAAAGAAATACGAGAAGATATTACTTTTTATGGAATGTGGCCAACATAAGTGATGAAATGTATCAGTGACCTATATCGTCTTTCAGTTAGTTAAGTCAGGCTTCAAATTTACTAAGGGCTTCAAATTTACTAAGTCAAAAATATTTGTGAGGACTGCTCCATATACCGTTTAAAATAATCTGAGTATACGGTGGGTGGGCAATAAGCTTACGTTAAGGTTGCTTTTGCGGTAGTAAGTACTATTTTCTGTCGGAGGCGTTAGAACGTTAGCGTTCAGTCCCAGAGATACGAGTTCAAATCTTACCAGGTGATTTCTTGATGTTATCGGCCTGAATCCAGCGTGCGGCACCTTTGGAAAGGTGCTTAAAACCACATCACGGGTTGAGCCAAACCTTGTGACTGAAATTGGGCAAACAGAATTCTTTGGGAGCTGTCGATGGTTATGATAGCACGATGTAACAAGTCATCGTGACCGAGGGTTTGACCGACGGTTTGAGCTTGTTCGACTGTTGATCACGCGAGATAACTCTCTCAGAAAATGTAACTATGATCCGTTCTGCATAGTGGCAGTCAGGTGGACCCTGTGGGTGTTGAACAAACACAAGTGTGACTGAGCAAGCCTCTGCAACAAGGATTGGCTAGTCGTCCTAGAAAACGAGCATCCCCAGATATGAGTGGCCAGCTATTATTGCCACTGTTTTGGCTGAACAAATAAAGTTTAACCTAATTTTTCTTACGGTTTAATTGTGGCAATTTCAGTGACCAGGCGTAAGCTTACCTGATCACTTTCAGGTCCTAAGTATGACGATAAACTGCAAGAAGGCCTCTGATTAGAAGGTTGTGAAGAGCATGGGAACCACTTCTTAATTGCTGGTGTTCCCAGGTCCACCCTAGGTAGTAGCACATATTAGGGTCCCAGCTATTGGCAAATAGTTACCCCATCCAAACTATGAAGGTATAAAAATAAACTTTTATAGAAAAATTTCAGGAATACATTTTTGAAGAAAAAAAATCCATACCAGCAATTCATCTGACTCTCAACAAAATCCACTTTACAAAATGACTTCAATGAATTCTGATCTAAATACAAATTTCTTACAAAGAATAAATATTCTCTTCATACAAATTATTGTAAAAATCTTGTTAGATAAACCAATAATGTTGATATGCCGTAAAACAAACAAAAAAACTTAACTAAACTGATCACTTTTGGTTGTTGTGATTTTTAAATTACTTCCACAAATGAAGCTATTCACTTCGTGAGAAGATGCTGTCATTCCTGCAAACATTCTTGGATTTTCTTTTCTCGAAAACCGCCTGGGTGTCACAGATGTCAGTGAATTTTGCCATTTCAGGACATTATTAAAACTTCGAAATATCCAAACTAAGCCACTAATTTGATAACCTCTAACGCACACAATGCAGTGGGGTTGCCATTGTGGAGAACCCACTTGTCAGGTCAATGTTTGAGTCTTCCTCCAAACAAATTCTCGTAAACTTTTCAGCATTTCTGAATAAACATTTTCGTGTCTTCTAGTTGATTTTGACTGCCCACTATTTGCATCCTCATGTACAGCTATGCCCTTTATTGGAACCCTATTTCATTCAGAATAGTTGATTTCTTTTTAGAATGCTCAATATAATAGAGCTAATGTTTCACTCATTTTACCTATCTTCAATCAAACTCGGGTGTTAAACTGCTGCTTCATATTACTTTCCTATAACTTCCACTAACAGTATATTATGAACACGTAAAACTTCCTCTATTGCTCGGCAAAAGAAAACTCATCTGTTTTGCGTCTCAAGAAGGCGAAATTAGAACATAACGGATGTCCTCAGATACAAATGTTTGCCTGACTCATAACAGATGCAATGAGCAGCCGTTATTCAGGAAAATTAAACTTCCACGCCTCGTAACCCTGATAAGGACTAGAGAATGAATCGGTTATTTAATTTAAACGTGTTGGCGATCATTGTCGTTATCTTGGAGATATCGGAGTTTGTAAAATCGTTAAAAATCAAGTGTAAATCTGTCGAAAACAAACGTAATTAAACAAATAATTACTTTGATTCTGCTTATCGAATTTGAAAGACTAATTAATTTGTAGCTGCTTTCGTTATCTTTCTTCCTTTTCCTCTCTTGAGGGTTTGTTTTTATCCCGACACTTCGTTTTTCCTGAAAAATATTACTTATTAACACTTAGTGAAAAATCATAGATTGTTTAAGAATATGTTGTTGAACACTGATAAACACTGACTTTTTTTTTAATCGTTTCACCCCAAGCAAGTCGGTAACGCTTCTGATGCGCAGGGGGCTACATAAAAGTAAAAGTTTAGGCAGGAGGACAGAGTGAGGAGAAAGACGAACCAGTTACAAGGGATGTCAGAGAAAGGGCAAAAGAAGGATGGGAACACAGGTGTGAAGACATTTGCGAAGGTAGAGAGAAAGCAAAAAAAAAAAAAACAATTGATGTAAAAAGAACTGGAGTCAAGTGGATAAGAGATGGGAATTGACATTGCAATTTAAATTCATGGAGGTTGTAGCCGTCAGAAAAGCAAGTATATGGAAGGGAGTTTCACAAGCGGTAAATGGGTGGGACCTTGTTGCCAGTCTGGTTGCACGAATAAATTATTCTGGCAGAGGCACCAGTCTTTCTGAAATTGTGTTCTTCTCAAAGTGTTGAAAAATATTAGAAAGCCATATATTTTATTATTACTACTACCAGTTTTAATCTGTGGAAAACTACACGGTTTTCCTATATTGAATTTGTGATGAATCTTGATTATTCCGTTAATGAGTGGAGAAACGGATGGTGAGATTTATGAATATAAAATACCCGTAAAAATTACCCTATCGAATTGGTAACTATTTGAACTTAACAACTTTAACAAAATATTGCAATAACGATCATAAATATAAATGCAAGTCATTATTTCAAGAAGTAAGAGGGTACAAATAAAAAAGTTTTAAATAGACAAGTTTTTTCAATTTCAATGAAAAACAGTATTTGTTTATACTTCTGAGATGAGGTAGTATTTACATTGTTAGGACTGTTGCTCTCATCTTTATCAAATTTGATTAAAAACGGACCACTCCTTCTATAACCCGATTTTTTCGATTATCGATATTTATCGGGGGTACCTCGACACAAAACCTAGCTAAGAACACTCGCAAACGCTTATAGTACAACTGTGTAAATTTTCAAGAAAATCAGGTTCAGCCGTTTCGGAGTCTATAGGTAACGAACACACACACACACACACACACACACACACACAGTTCCATTTATAAATAAGTTTAGATTAGCAGGAGACGTTAAACATTTTTATCTTTCTTTCGCTAAAAACCAAAATACATCTATCTTGTCTTTCCACACGATCAAAACTTTGTTAGCAGAACGTACACTCGTGAGAAAAAACGCAGGAAAAGACAAGCACAATTACATTTTTCTTATTTTTATTGCTTATTTTCTCTAATTTCACTAGTATACACAGTCATACTCGGTTTCTAACTAGAGAACTAATGTCACAAATGGAATCATTTAAAGTTGACTTTTCGGAACTATTATTGAAAATATATTTTTTTACGAATTGTTTTTTTTTAATGTTGAAATTTGATATTTTGAAAAAATTAGTGACTTTAACCATGTATTTCTTGAATCTACTGAAAGAAAAAATATTACCATAGTTCTCAATAAAATTTAGCAGCAAATCTGATGTTTTTAGTAAATTTTACAAAATTCTAGCCGACACGCTTACAAAAGAAATTATCAATTGTACACTACTCCTTCTTTTTGTGCCGTGTCCCTTCAGGGCGTAGGTGATCATGAACTTCCACTTGCCCTTATCCCTTGTCAATATCAACATTTTTCCTCTTGGTATCTCTCTCAAACTCTGTTCCGCCATTTACCTGCTCAATCCAATTAAGTTTTTTTTTAATCATTTCACCCCAAGCAAGGCTGTACCGCCACTGATGTGCAGCGGGTTACACAGGCGAATTAAAGTTTTAGGCAGAAGTAACGTGAAGAGAAAGACGAACCAGCTACAGCGGGTGAAAGAGAAAGGGGAAGAGAAGGATGTGAACACAAGAATAAAGGCAGTTGCGAAGATAGAGAGAAAGGAAAAGAACAAGATACACGGGGTTATGTAGAAAGGACTGGAGTCAAGTAGATAAGGGATGGTAATTGGCATTGCATTTAAATTCCTTGAAGTGTGTATACTGCACATTTGTAAAAAAACAAAAAATTAAAAAGTTACATGCATATTTCACAGAGATAAAATCTTTCGTAAAGCATAAGCATGAATATTTTTCATTTCTTTAAACCATAGACAGTGAAGTGATCACCGGCAAACAGAATCAATCAGGCCCACAACTGGAGCTTACGACCACATCACATTAAATCATAGATTCCCGTAGTTAAGCAACACCGAGCTGTATCAAAAATTAGATAGGTGATCACTTGGGAATAACAAAAGCTGTAAGCTTTGATGTGCCGGTGGTGTAACGGGTAATGGCTAGGAATTGTTAATCAGGTAAACCGAGTTCTAATTTCTGCATGATTCGTCATGTTCGTTTACGCGCCAAATACCTTTCTCACATCCAGCCATTGGTTTTATGAGAAAGATTTGTATATTGAACATTTTGAATATTATTTTGTATCAGATCATTTAATCTGTTGTATGAACATTTTCCTCTTAATGACAGTTCATTAAAACTACAACCTTAAATAATTCTAATTTATTTTCCTGAATTAAGCTAACTGTAAAATCGTAAATAAATTCCTTATCTTGTTTTGTTAAAATTACCAGTGTGTTTCTTCGCCATTTATCATCCTTCATTAAGCTTCTTAGCGTCGGTAAATCAGCTGTTCGTTTTTAAACCTGTAAGCCCTGCTCTACTAAAATTCAACGCTTCTCAATGACTCCAACCTCTCGATCAGAACTGTGCCCTTTAACCTCTTTAAGGTGTCTGTAGTGCCGAGTATTCTTCAGCAAATTTTAAAGTCCTTTATTTAAGCTAGAGAGGTAGACTGGTTTTGATGACTATATATGGATGTCTCGTTTTATTTCTTTAGTAGTTGTTCCGTTGGCTTTGCTACTATGACATTGTCAGCACTCTGCCTTCGGGTGGAGGGCGTTCTCTGCTTCCGAGCAGAGAGCACTAACCCAGTCGTGGTCCCGCCGAAGGGTAGAATCACGACTGGGTAACAATAGACAGATATTTTTGGCCGGGCCATATAGCCCGGAAAACCCACTTATAACTGACCATGTGTCACATGTTGCCCTTATTGGGAGGGCCAACTAAATATTGTAGTTGTTCTGTTGTCTCGACACCCGAAGATTAAAGACTTGTTTCGTCAATTTGGTGGCATAATAATTATCAGCTCCAGTTCCTCTCTATTGAGGGGTCAGAGCCAGTGAAAACAGAAACTAGCAAAAATGAACTGTAATAAAAAGATCAGACGAAATATCCGAAGCGCAATCAAAAACAGTTTCACTGTAGACTAAATAATTTTCCAGATCGTAATCCCTTAAAGGTTATCGACAGAAACTTGAAGACCGGACAAGCTTCATCACTAGTGAATTGCAATTTTATAAAAATTACAAAACACCTTACACAGGAACTGACAAAAGTGCTCATAGTATCTGGAATACTTGTACCCCTGTCAAAAGGAGTAGAAATTAACTTAATAAGGAATTTGCGAAAGACATTTCTCTGTCCGAACGACGACGTTGTTGAGGCCTGAGGCGATACCAAGGAAGATTTTGGGAAAACTTGCTGTCCGATATATTCTTTCGGTAACATTCAGATGTGTAAACTGAGGAACTGTGAAAAAGTTTATTATTAAGATGCTACTACTACTACTACTACTACTACTACTACTACTGGTAATAATGATAATAATCTATATCTTAATACCGTAGCACCTACGTGTCTCACGTTCTAGAAAGAAATATGAACGCACGCAAAAAAAGGTTGCACATAGGAACGCCGTACGACGTACACAAACGCGAAGGATAAATGAAAAAAAAACAAAAAACGTCGAACAGAAAATATAAAACAAAAAATAAATTACTGTAAAATATATATAATTTAAAAGAAAGAGAGTATCGTTTTTGTGCTTAAATAATATGTCTTTCTTTGCTGTCTTTATCTTGAGTCTCTTTCAATTAAGAAAGATACATTTTATCCGTTTATTTTTATTTATTTTATCCAATCAGTTCTTCAGTTATCGCTGTAAACAACATAGCAAGTCGTAGTCGTTATAATACAATCCGTACCTAGATACCTACGTGTGTCGTGCTTTTGCTGTAATGAATTAAATGCACAATAAATGAATAATAAATGCATAATATTTCCGGAGAAAATCATTGTAAATGTAAGAAAGAATAAGACAACAGAGTCAGCAAGAGAACGACAGAGAAAAAGACGAGAATGATTACACGCAGAAGAGAGGCAAGCGATTCGGAAATAGAAAGCGAATGCAAGCAAGGAGGAATGATATGAACGAAGAAAAGAGAGAAATTTAGATTAATGATTGTTATTGCAATATTTTGTTAAAGTTGTTAAGTTCAAATACTTAATGATATAATAGGCGAATTTCTACGGATATTATATTGTCATAGAATTTGGCATGCGCTTATTCAATTATTAACGGAAGAATTAATATTCATCAAAATATTAAAATAAAAAAGGTGGAATTAGTAATAATAATAATCAATTTTCGTAATGGATCGTTGAACTTCTTTTTTTTTTTTTTTAATCATATCACTCCAAGCATGGCGAAAACGCCACTGATGCGCAGGGGGCTACGTAAGAGTGAAAAGATTGGAAAAGAGAAAAAGAGAAAAACCGGAAACCACATCCTAAGCAGGAAACAAGGGATGAGCCTCTTCACCTGTTCAATAGACGTGGGTGAAGTGTGAACCGGGCGATAGTTTAGTCTACCTTCTCCAATTGAAAAATAAAATAAAATAAAAAAGAGTGAAAAGATTGGAAAAGAGAAAAAAGAGAAAAATCGGAAACCACGTCATAAACAGGAAACAAGGAATGAGCCTCTTCACCTGTTCAATAGACGTGGGTGGAGTGTTTTTTTTTACTCTTTTAGGTTTCTTCTCTAATGTGTTGAACGAACTCGAAGATTTAAAACTTCAAATTCGCTACAACGAATTGTCATACGGAACAATAATCTAGGAAATTAAAGCTTAGTTGGTTAGTGGTTTTGATGGTAGTTATTGTCATTTCAATCCTTGAGACAGGCATTTTGTATTTCGGAAACGGGCGAGCAATACTAAAAAAATAAGCAATAATAAAAAAAAAGAATTATATATACCAACACATGAGCAATGGATTGAAAACTATCTACCCACGAATATTGAGTAAAGTGTTTAGTTCATAATTCACTGTAATTCATAATTACCCAGATCGATAGAAACCTGATTATATTCTCTGTTGTTTGGCCTATTTTGCTTGTATTTCTTGTTATCACAATGAAAGATGAACAAAAGAGGTCAAAAATAAATAATGTATATAAGAACTCTCTACCCGAGAAATTTATCTGAAGAGATGTTATTTGTTTTTATTCATCCTTCATATTCTTTTGGGATAGCAGCTCTCTATTTTTGTAATGTTTTGACAGTTATCTCTCTTTACCTTTGTTTTACTATCCTTTTGACAAAACTCGTTAAGTAGCTTACTCGCTGTTTCACTTTGCTACTCTCGTCTTCAACCTTAAGTTCTTGTAGTTCATAGTTTCTTAAAAAAATAAACCTTGCTGTTGCTCTTGCAAAGGACCTACAATCTGTGATGGACTGGGGTAGGACATGGCTAGTAAATTTTAATGTCTCTAAAATAGGTACCCCCACTAAATAGGTACCCCCACTAAATCGCGAAAAAACTGCATAGTTACTTTTGAACTGAATTTTAAAAAATGAAAACGTTTTCTTGAAATTTCTATTTTAGTTTTAATTGATAGCTAAATTATTAAAATTACTATTTCCAGCAAACAAAATACTCTCAGGTTTATTTAAAAAAAAAGAAATTGTTGATTGGAATATAAAAGTTTCAGAATTTTTTTTCAATTTTTGAATTTTGCTGCTATTTTTGAGTGATCGACACATTTGTAAACAAAAGTTAATTCTCGGTTTTAAAAATCTTGCAAAAATAAAATATACATCTGTGACACATTACTTTTGGAAAATTAGAAAGTTTTATGTTAAATTAATCTTATTTACACAAGTATTACTTATTTATAGCGTAAAATTTAGAATAAAACTATTTCCTAATCACAAATTTGAATTCTTTTACCTGTCCACGTCGTAAATCAAGTTGTTGACAGGTTCTTGATTAGAGATAAAGTGTATGGTGTTCAGAAGTGACAAAATTGTACATTTTTTTGAAGGGGAGTAAGGGAAGAAACTATGACCTTTTAATTTGCACATAGAAATTATCATACAAAAAAAACTTTAAATGCGCCAAAAAAAAAAAATTAAATTATTTTAAAAATATCGAGGCAGAACGATTTTTATAAAATTTTTCAATTTTCGATAGGCAATATCATCAATTCTTAATTAAAAAATTTAACCGAAACAGTTCCTTTAAGATTTTAAAAATATTTTTGAAACTTTATAAATTATTATAATAACAAAAAGAAAATGAAAACAGTTCTTTTAAAATTTCATTAGTAATCGAATTTTTTTTTCTTAAAACTATAATGTCTTTAATTTTTATTATTTATTCAAGCAATTCAAAACTTATCAAATTAAATAATATCCAAGTTTTATTGCATTTTTTATTTTACTCTTCGGGGCAGATTTTCAGATACCGAGGCAAAATTTTAAAAAGATTCAGATGATTTATATTCCCCAATGAGTCCTGTGTTAACTAATAAAATTATAGACCACAACACTTTAAAATTTATTAAAATTTTATGGATTTACCTGGAGTGGGCTAACAGAGGTAACAAAAAAAAAACATAATTTTACCAAGATTTTTTTAAAATAATAATTGCTTAAACAATTTCATTCATTTGTGAATGAGTACTAAAAGTTTCATTAAATCCGACTATTATTTGATTTTTGCGAGAATTTCCAAATTAAAGTATTTGTCACGAGAAAAAAAGTGGGTGATGTATTCATTACGTTTTCCATTGTAAACAGTTGTAATGATTTGGTTACCTGCTAACTCAAATGAAAACAAGATTTTCTGCCCAATTTTCGAACATATTAAAAGGAATTAAATTTTTTTTTTAATAATTAAAAATTACTTTGATCTTTCCTTTTAATAATAACATAAACATCTTGATTGAAAAAGTTCATTTTTATTAAGTTTGGGTTCTTTTTATTCATACTATGCCTTTTTAAGCGATTTAGTGGAGGTACCTACTCTAAAACGAAGCTGCTATTCTTAAACCATTACAGATAAACTTTCTTACCACCTATCAGAATGGATGATGCTAGTCTCATGAAAAGCGACACACTTATTCTCTTTGGCCTCACTTTTTTAACTGACCTGAAGTGGAATTATAGTTACATCTCTTGCTAATAAGGTTGAGTCATTGTCGAGCCAGATTTTTTTCTCATCGGAATTCATCTTACACATTCGTTCATGTATTGAATACTGTTGCCATGTCTGGTCCGGTGCTCCTGCTATGCATCTCCAGGTTCTCGACAAAATCGAAAGAAGGATCTGCAATGTAATTGATCCTGATTTGCATCTCGACGTCACTTTCTCATCGACATGATGTGGCTTCCCTTTGTCTTTAATACAGATATTTTCGTGGCAACTGCCCTGACGAGCTTTTTTCCCTGGTACCTCGACCACATCAATTTGCACGTGCTACTAGTTTGGCATTTTGGTATTACCCTTTTACCGTTGAAATAGTTAAATGCCAACTTCACTTCTACTCTAACAGTTTCTTTTCTCGCTTTTGGAACACCCTACCCTTTATTTGCTTCTCTGATAGCTACAATCTTTAAAAGTCTAAATACAACGGAAATTGCCATCTTCTATTTACCTGAATTCTATCCTTTTATTCGTCATCACCCACTTTCTTCCCTCTGTGTTTCTTCGTAACTCCTGCGCACGAGTGGCGATCTTGTCTTGCTTGGGGTGACATGGGAAAACATACAACAGTTTAGCGCTTTCGCATTTGTTTCTAATGCAAGTTTTATTTATTTTTGCTCAGTTTCATAAAAGCATCCTTCAGATTTCTGTATTACATTTTCCGTTGTCTGTCATTACAGTATGTCCTGTGAGTGTTAAAATCGCCAGACCTTCTTTCTTTATTAGATGTCCCAGAAATTTCCGCTATTACTTTCTGGTTGTTAACAACAATTTTCCTGAAGACTTCGTAGTTGCTCACATATTCTGACCATGGAAGTTTTAGCTCCTGCCGCTAGAAACGCATCTGTCATTTCGATTGTCCTCCTTATCTCTACAGATATTTTCAAGCATTCACTGCCATACAACAGTACGACTGATAGGTTACTGAAAAGTTTAGAGAGATTATCTATTTTTTAATCATATCACCCCAAGCGCGGCTGGACCGCCACTAGCGCACAGGGGAGATTATATATAACATAACAGCACGTGAATAAAAAGGTCAAACCAATACAAAAGGTCAATACAACAAAAGAGATCAACCCAAACTAAAAAATATATAAAGCAATTAAGCAAACACCCACTCACACGTACATTAAAAAACAATAAAAATAAATTAAACATCTGCACAGTAAAAAGAAAAAATAAACAAAATGAAAAACAAAATTGAAGCAATCGCAAAAAGACTATTCCACAAAAAGTTACATACATAAACAAGAAAAGACAGGGTCCTAACGGCAAACCAGCCCTGACGAATGAAAACATCATAACGATGTCCTCAAAAATCTTCGAAGTCAACATGAACCTACCCAGTTCATATGTCAAAGTCTTTGTGCTGATATATATATATATATATATATATATATATATATATGTGTGTGTGTGTGTGTGTGTGTGTGTGTGTGTGTGTGTGTAAATTCAGATAAATTTAGAGGGGGAATAGCTATTTTCAACTTGTCAGTTTAAAACACGCATTGTCAACCCTATTTAATCAAAGAATTAGGAAAAATTCTAATGCCAGAAGCAAGGGCCAGTGAAGAAAGGGGTGGGGAATGCTGTCTATTATAGGGTTAAGCGAGAGGAATCTTAGGAGTAATTTCCCTTAAGGTAGTAGGAGGCATGTGGCTTG
This sequence comes from Ascarosepion bandense, assembly GCA_037127315.1. NCBI lineage: Eukaryota > Metazoa > Mollusca > Cephalopoda > Sepiida > Sepiidae > Ascarosepion > Ascarosepion bandense. The sequence continues at coordinate 806,643 of JBBBDQ010002397.1, forward strand.
ACCATTGGGTTAGTGATGGTAGGAGGAGGGAAAATGTTACTGCTTCGCCAAATTTTGTGACTAAATGAAAGAATGAGATAATTATTGCAATTTAAATTTATTCCTGTGACGACACAGCGAAGGTGATTATGTGAGGTGGCTTCAAGCCAGAGTCAGAGCAAAACGGATCAAATATGGCTTCGTGAGACTGCACGATGGAAGAGGGTTACTTGTGGCGGAAAATATCGGATATTTGCCGGGTAATAGAAAGAAAAAGCAAATGAAAGATAGTGTGAGAAAGGGAAAGTATTCTGTGTTTGATAAAACTTTATAAAGATGTGAGAGCGTCTCAAGGAAGCATGCGATAGCAAAATACATGTAATGTGTAAAGGAAAGAAATGACGTAGCAACTATTATCCGGCCTTCACCGTTACTACTATAAATATGTCAAACGTCAAGGGTTCGAACGGCACAACTTGCGTGACAGGCTTTGATGTGGTAAGCAGAAAACAGAAATTGCTCTTGTTAAATAAAATATATTACTTACAACGCATTTTTTTAAAATAAAAATTGTTCACAGAATCATAACACCCACGATCCACTAAAGGTAGCGGTTTACTTATTGAGGTTGATGGCCGTAACATGTATATATGTGGCCCTCTGGTTTGAACGTTTGTCTTCCGACCATGATGCCCGGGTTCAAGTCTCACCTTTGTCAGAAAGGTGACAGGAGGAGTGCTTGCTTTGCATATATATATATATATATATATATATATATATATATATATATATATATGTAGTTTATATGTAAATGGGTTATTACGCTACCTAGGTTTCTACCATGTAGTGTCTTCAGGCGATTTGCAATAACTGATTTTACCGTTCTTTTTTTTTTTTAAAGAAGGCTCAAGTAACAGTAATTTTTCAGAACGCTTACGTAACAGGGAATTTTTGAACGAGCAATCTTTAAAATTACAAGAAGTTATAACGTTTTAATCTATGACTGTATGAACTCAACAGGTATTTTTTGGTATGGTTACACTTAGTCATGTGGGATGTGCGTAGTGGTACAGTGGAACGAGAAACCGGGGAGCCGAGTTCAAATTCCAGCTGAATCCATTGTATTCACTTACGCGCAAATACCCTTGGGAAAGGTATTAATCCGTCTCTTCCTTCCAGTTATGGGTTAAATAACAGGACAGATTGGGTTCTATAGCCTTGGTCGGCAACCAGTCTACCGCAGAAAGCAATGGCAACCTACTGCGGGATAATGTTCTGCCCTAGTCAGTCATGTCTCTTTCGAGACATGATCGCCCAAGCGTGTATCACGTATGGCACCTAAACTGACTGACACTTAGTCATAATTTATGTTCTTTCGTTCAATAATTCATTTTTGTTTGGGAATAGCATAATGTCCTTTTCCATATATATATATATATATATATATATATATATATATATATATATATATGGAAAATGACAAACCCTTAAAAGCGGAGAAGATAACCCAAAACATTTAATCTAATTAATATAAAATATCCGATAAAACGGGTTCAACAGATATTATCTAAAGCATTAGGAAATATTTTTGTCACTCTCTTTTTTTATTATCTTATTTTTTTAAATTTAAAAAATTTTTAAAAATGTTTGTAAAATGTTTTGTGATAACCAGTTAGTTGTGACTGTAAGTATATTATCTGTCCCCTTTTTTTTTAAAAAAAATTTGATAGAATTTGATAAAAATTTTAAAAATTAAAAAAATCTGTCCCCTTTTTTCTCTTGATTTCTCTTTACAGTTTTTATTTGTTTCTCTTCTTTAGTTTGATCTTTTTCATTTTTTGTTATTATTGTGTGCTTATATGGCCTCTTATTATTTTCTGTGTGCTTATATTGTGTATGTCTATACTTATTCTCCTGTTTTTTTTTTTGTTTTTTTTGTATTTATATTTTCCTAAAAGTTTTTGTGTGTATGTGTGTTTTGGTGTATTCTTTATTCTGTTTGTATATATTGTGTGTATTTGTCAGTTGATGTATGTTTCTTGATTTTGTGACACATCCTGATTTAAATGCCTACACCTCGCCCCTTACTTATCGGTACAATATTTTTAATATTCTGAGTGAAATGTAACATTTGATTTTCGCGTTCTGACAAAGCAGTTTGTAATTTTTACAACTGCCGATATAAATTCTGGATTCATAACCGTTTAATTGTCTGTTGAGTTTTCCTCTCAATGTTTTGTATATAATTGGAGTAGATAGACTAAACTATCGCCCGGTTCACACTCCACCCACGTCTATTGTACAGGTGTAGAGGCTGATCCCTTGTTCCCTGTTCAGGATGTGGTTTCCGGCTTGCTCTTTTCCAATCTTTTCACTTTTCTTTTTTCTTTTTTTTTCAATTGGAGTAGATAGACTAAACTATCGCTCGGTTCACACTCCACCCACGTCTATTGTACAGGTGTAGAGGCTCATTCCTTGTTCCCTGTTCAGGATGTGGTTTCCGGCTTTTTCTTTTCCAATCTTTTCACTTTAATCAGATTTGAAAAAATATATATATAACAAAAGAAATTCGAAAAAAATAAGGCACATAATAAAGAGGGCTTGAAGAATTTAACACTCGCAGAACATACTAAATCTAACGATCGTGTTAACGAATGACAGAGCATTGATTGGGAGGGACACCGAAGGATAAATCTTGCTAACCACTACAAAAAGAGGTAGTAGTGGAGAGCGATGATCGATAAGACCCTGAAGCGATGTGATACATAGAAAAATAAATGACAAGAGAACAAACAATATACGAAATAAAATTAGTGATTTACAAAGCGTAAATTGGAAGTGGCACAAGGCTGAAAAATGAAGCACTTACAACTTCATCGAAATTGATCTCGAGAGGCAGGTTTGCTAACCATTACACCTCACCAAAGTGCTCAGATAATAAAAATATACCCCGGAACCTCACAGAACAGAATTTAGAGTATATTTCTTCCTTTGTCGAAAGCAACTTTTCCCCTTTTTCATTTCAACCTTTCTCGGATCAAGTTTTAAACAAAGCCTCAGCGCCTGCCTTTTATCACCAAGTTACATCAACGCCCAAATAGGAGCCGATTTAGTAAAAACAAAAAGGTGACAGCAATAAATAGAAATTACCTCAAGACGATAAATAGAAATTACCTCAAAACGAAAGATGAACCTACAAACTCAATATGGCTTCCACTTCTCTCCCTTCAAGGAGAGAAACAGTCTTAGAACTACCGAAACCTCATCTCGTCAATGCGCATGATCAATCTAACATCCGGTTAAAGCAACGCAAGCCGTCAGTGTATTTAAATAAAACCGGTATAGCCTTGGAAAGTGGTCCTTACGCAGAATAACCATTGGCCAGTATGTTCATAGAGATTGTCCACTTACGTGTTGAAAATCTGACCGGACAATGACGTCAGAGAAATACATGCGTTTCCGCTGAAGCGAAGGTGATTATGTGAGGTGGCTTCAAGCCAGAGTCAGAGCAAAACGGATCAAATATGGCTTCGTGAGACTGCACGATGGAAGAGGGTTACTTGTGGCGGAAAATATCGGATATTTGCCGGGTAATAGAAAGAAGTAGGAAAAGCAAATGAAAGTGTGAAAAAGGGAAAGGATTCTGTGTTTGATAAAACTTTATAAAGATGTGAGAGCGTCTCAAGGAAGCATGCGATAGCAAAATACATGTAATGTGTAAAGGAAAGAAATGACGTAGCAACTATTATCCGGCCTTCACCGTTACTACTATAAATATGTCAAACGTCAAGGGTTCGAACGGCACAACTTGCGTGACAGGCTTTGATGTGGTAAGCAGAAAACAGAAATTGCTCTTGTTAAATAAAATATACTGCTTACAACGCATTTTTTTAAAATAAAAATTGTTCACAGAACACCCACGATCCACTAAAGGTAGCGGGTTACTTATTGAGGTTGATGCCCGTAACATGTATATATGTGGCCCTCTGGTTCGAACGTTTGTCTTCCGACCATGATGCCCGGGTTCAAGTCTCACCTTTGTCAGAAAGGTGACATTTTATCGGACTGGAGGAGGCGATTCTAGTGAGTAGCACCACTGGAAAGTGCCTGAAAAGTATACCACGGGTTGACACAAGTCTTGTGTGTGAATCTGGGTATACAGCTCCCTTTGGGGAGCCGTCAATGGTTGTGCTAGTTCGAAGTTATCGGGACAACGTGTCCTGGCTTTTTTTCAGGCTGTTATTCACGACGGATACTGTGCTCTCTCCCAGAAATTCTAACGAAGGTCCGCTCTGCATAGTTGCAGTATAAACTACAGATGGTCTCTGTGGAAGTTGAACAAACACAAGTGTTTCTGAGCAGGCGTCTGCAATAAGGATTAGCTAATCGTCTTGATAGACGGGTGTCCTCGAATACGAGTAGTCAACCATGTAAATTCTGTAGATGACCTTGTGAAATATAGGACTACTTAGAATTTGAAATTGCTAACGTTATTGTGATCTGGAAATCATCCTCGCGGTCGTCTGTTCAAAAAAAGTAGCGGTTCTTAGGAAGAAGCTCTCTGAGTGAGAATTCCTCCTTATAAATGGAATACGAAGGGTGATTGGTTACAATTTACTTGGTAGAGCGAGTCTTAGCTGCAAAATTTTAGAACTGACTAACATAGGTCGTCAGAACATTTGAAAATAACGATAGAATTTGCACAACTTTGTCCGTGAACGAACAAATCTCCTTTTCCGTGTCTGCAAAGGGATTGGCAAGCCGCTCAGGCTGCCAGGTGTACTTTGAAAACGAAAGTAGCCGACCATTATGTAAGTCTTGTATACTCCCGTGTGAAATATAGATTTCGAACCTAATCCTTTTACTGGAATATTTCAAGCCTGATATTTCTTTGTAAATGCAACTATACAAATCCTATATATAGAATACACACAAATAGTCAGGTCTGTGAAGGTGGCGTAACAATTATTTGTTCAGACAGTAGAATAGGCAGGTTAAGTTCAAGTTCCGGTCGAGTCTGTTCTGTTGCTTTCTGCAAAAGCCATGAATCGTTTTTCATCCAATAAATAGTAGGGCAGACTGATATAGAAATATGAAAACAGATGTCTGGAGACTTTTGGACACGCAAGGCAATGATAATGAAATCAAGTCGGTGTGGTTTGCTTGAGCAGTTCACTTTTGAAACTGAATCCTTGTGTCTTCATACGTAAAATTTGACTGGAGTGTATATCATACAAACTCCAAAGCCCAGTAGACGTAATACACTCTTCAAAGAAATAGTTGATTTTCTAAGCGCCGCTTAGATGTGGTACAAAGAAAAAGAGTATGGGGTACCCAGTGAGGATCAAACGCACTACTCAGTTTTAACAATTACACCACACCGAGATGAACAACTCTTCAAATAAATAGAGAGACAAAAGACAATTTCCGTCGATCAATTTTACTGAACCAAGTTACGAATAATCCTAGAGGAAAGGCAACCAGAAATTTTCCGAAGTACACTTTGGAAACAAAAAAAAAAAAAAAAAAAGAAATATAACCCAAACTTTTAACTTTTTTTATTTAAGTAAACAATAAGAAAATCAAGAGCTTAGGCCATATTTTTGTGCTTTTATTCCAAAAAGATTTGGGAGAATCATTCGTAATTTTAAAAAGTCAACCAGTAAAATTAATGGACACAAAATATCTGTCGTCTTTCATAATATTTCCCTTAAAGAATATTTACCGCCTAAATGCACACACTCATCTATCTATCTATCTATCTATCTATCTATCTATCTATCTATCTATCTATCTCTCTCTCTCTCTCTCTATATATATATATATATATATATATATATGTGCATTTTAACAGTACATATTCAATTCTCCGACAAAGTGATAATGCCGTCAAAAATTGTCTAAAGTACACTTTGAAAAACAAAAAGGCACAAGAAATATAGACTAAGCTCCTTTTTTTTAATGTTTACTAAAATAAAAAAAGTAAAAAAATTGAGCATATTTCTTGTGTTTTCTTTTGCCGAAGTGTACTAATGACAATTTTTGACGGCATTTCCTCCAGGATTAATCGTAATTTAGATGAGTAAATTTTTTAAGGGTGTATTACGTTTAATACTTAATTAATACTTTAATTACTTAATGAAGTAAAGGTGTTATCATGCAGGGTACGAACCTGCCCTCTCATTGTAGAAGAAACCATCTTTTGATCTAACATACACGGCCTTACAGCCCCAAAGTATTTTCTTGAAGTTTTCTCGAAATCACAGAGTGTATAAACACACACTGTTGAAAAAAAAAACAAAAAACAAATAAACAAAACAAAAAAGTATTTTTCTAAAACTGGTATCCACTGAAAATAGAAGTTTAAAGTCATAAAATATCGGATTAACCTCAATCCATATTTTTATATAAGGCCTGTATATGTTACAATGACCTCTCCTGTAAGTCATCAAAGTCTTGAGGGCACCACCTGTATTGTTCGTGTTCATCACTGTTTAGGTTGATTTTGAACCCTAAGTTCTCCTAGATAAATGGCATGAAAAAAACTAAAGAACCTTATTATTTACAGGCGTTTGCGATGTTTTCTTCTACAAAAGCAAGAGGGCCCATTCTACCCTGCTATTTTACCTTAGCTCGAGGAATACTGACGCGTACCTTTTCCAAATGCATTAGTGCGAAGTGAACAAAACAGTCTCTCTCAGAATTTGAACTACTCGCACAAATTACTATTTTTCTCTGTCTTACACACACACACACACACACACACACACACACATGTATATATATATATATATATATATATATATATATATATATATATATATATATATATAAAATAAAACAAATTCCGATCTTCAAATTCGTTGTATGGCCATTTCTACGAGAAATTTCTACGAGAAATTTCTCCGAGAAATTTCTCGTATCATCAGCAACAATTTTTTATTACAAAAAGCCAAATGACAAAAAGAACAAAGATATTGTACCGGCGGAAGTTAAAAAAAATATTCATCACGGAAAATTAAAGGGGTGGGATTAATAAGAAAGCAGACAAAAATCTATGTCTATTTTTAGTTTTAGATTTTTTGAAAACCCCTACTACTAGACTGAGTCGAGAGTTGAAAGATGAAATTTAGCCTTGTCTGGCTCAAAGAAATGGTAGGGGGAAGAATAAAATGAAAAGGAAGGAAGTAAAGGGAGAAAGTAAAAAGTGGTGAAGGGGTGGCTGACAGGAAAGTAAGCTAAGAAAAGAAACGAAAAGAAAAGATAAATTCATCTCCATAGAAACTGTTAACAATCATGTTGAAAAATAAATCATAGCGGGTTTTGGTTTAAATAAATGGGAGGAAGGTTATAGAAAAAATTTTTTTGGAAACCTTGATATACAATTTAAATTTAAATATAAAAGTAGAATTAAATCAAAAAAATTAATAAAAAATTTAAAAAATTAATGAAATATAATAAAACATAAAATATAATATAAAAAATAAAAAATAAAAAAACAATTATTAATCCCATCTCTTTAATTTTCCTTCATGAATATTTTTTGAGCTTCTTTTGTAATTTTGCTTTTTGCAATAAAAAAAAAATTGTTGCTGATGATAGGCGAAATTTCTATTAGATATTTCTCGAAGAAATGGGCATATAACGAATTTGAACACCGGAATGGGTTTTATTTTATAATTTGCTCTGTAATTTGGATATAAATTGCATTGAGCCCTCCAACTTTATCAGTTTGAATATTAATGCAATTAATATTAATTAGGATCGGGGTTTTAGGATTTACCTACGCGCTTTTCCTTTTGGATTAAAGTTATATGTATTGAGACAAAAACTTAACACATAATTAAACGTTAAAATCGCTTAATTATGTGTTGATTTTTCTTAATATATTTGCTCTGGATAATATCCACTGAGCTCTTTATTTCCATCTAATTGATAATTTGTATTAATTAAATAAAATCTTTTGGATTATTGTCTCCGTCTTCACGGGATTCCATTGCCTCACTCTTTCATATATATATATATATATATATCAGCATGCAGTATGGGTACAGAAGAATCCAAATGTGTATCCTGTACATACAGTGGCAGGATAACTCTCTAAGAGAGCTCTAAACATATATGCATATAAATAGAGAGAGAGCAAATATAAGAAAAATTAAGGCAGATTCCTGTAAAATCCTTTGAAAAATAAAGACGCAAGCTGTTGATTGTTCCCCTGAAATAAGCCCACACTTCCGATTCACCATGAAATAACGTGTCTGCCTTACATTTTTCTTATATATATATATATATATATATATATATATATATAAGTTATTTACTGAACTAATGTCGGGTTCATTATATTCACTTACGCACAAATAGCATTAGTAAATGTAAGAATTCAACTCTCCCCCCTCTGCTATGGATTGAATAGCAGGACAGACTGATACCTATAGCCTTGGTTGGCAACTAGTCTCCTGCAGAAAGTTATGGCGATTAACTACTGGAAAATCTTCTGCATTGTTATTTATGAATCGAAAGAGACGTGGTCGCCCAAGTGTGTATCCTGTGTGGCACTTATTTGACTGATTAAACTTTGCTATGCTACAAGCCTGCCAGCATATAAGGTATCGCTAAATGTACATTTTTATCAATGCGAAAACATCTAGTTTCCATTTGTTGTTTGTTTCTGTTTGCAAAATTAAACTTTACTCATTGCAGTTGACATTGCAATGTCTGTAAATGTTTACAATCCTTAATCTGTACTTTAGCAAAATCGGTCAATGGCTTTAAGCCAAAATCTGCCGCAGCATTCTCTTTCCAGCAAAGAAAAAGATGCTCAATTGTTTTATCCACCACTGCATGGATAAATAGTTCATTCGTCATAATACGCTATTGTCTAGTCTCCGCCACAGCAAAATGGCTGACAATAAAAAAATTGGGTGATATTGCCAACAAACCGGATCAATATTCTCTTTTTTTAATCACAGTGTTTGTTTTTGATTTTTGAGTTTTATTTCATTATAAGGAAAGGTGGACGTGAGATGGAGTTAATATTTCTTTTGGGAACGAAAATATATATAAGAGAATATAACGAAAATATATATAAGAAATTCGAATTTCAATATTTTTGTCTCTGCGGACTCGACAGATTTTTCCTCTTTCAGTTTCGTTTGCTTTCATAAAGAATATCAATTACCAAGGCTACAAAGAAAAAAAGTGTTTGAAGGTCGGAGAAAGGTCGGAAAAAATAGATATTGTAAAGGCTTATATGATTTGTTTATAGATATTTTTTCTATTTTTAAGCAGACTGCGTGTTATTTTGAACGTCTACGCATGCGCAAATAAACTTATTTCCAGTATGCAAAAACAGAAATTGATGAGGAATTTATGTCCCTGTAGTTTTCTTGACATAATAAAGGCCTATTTGAAATATTAGAAAACTTGATCTACATGGGAAAGATATGCAAATTATGCGTAACTTTTGTTGGAGAAGTAGTCTGCATGGGGATAAAAAAAGTTTAATAAATACACAAGTGAGATGAGTATTGTGGGGTGCCAAGTTAAAAGTGGGGTTCGTTTTAATCGGGGTGATTTGAAAAAAAGAATGAGAAAATTTAATAAATATGGGTGTTAAGGAGGTGAAAACGTCAAATTATCGGTGCGGGGTCAATAAAAGGAGTGGCTGGAAATTTTAAAGCAATTTTTTCCAACTATAAAAACGTACTGAAAAAATGAAACTAAATGTTTATCAATCTCTTTAAGTAAAACGCTTTAACGAAATCTTGGCAAGTTGATAATATTAATAAATGCCTATCTATATCTATAAAAGTGACGAGTGTGGACGTTGTGTAAATATTTGTTTGTTTGATCAATTCGACTTAGCGTCTGCATTTTGCGGTCTAGCTCGACGGGAGTTGCGCTCAGATGTAGATCAAAATTTTAAAACTCTCACGACACCTTGAAATATTTCAGAAAGCCAAAATTATGGATAGAAAAATATATATTATTATCCCTCAAAGTCAGGGATCAGTTTATGTATTGAATATAATATAGAATCGATCACCCCACTTTATATTATCTATATACGTTGCCCCTTTCCCTCCCACCCTAATCCAATAGAGACATTCTACATTGCTATCTATATCTATAAAAGTGACGAGAGTGGATGTTGTGTAAGTATTTGCTATGTAAATTCATCATATGCTTTTTATTCTTATTATTCTTTAAACTACCCGGGTGAAACCGGGCTAAACTACGAGTAAAAAAATAAAAAAGAATAACTCTCGATACCTGTAGTTTATTAAGTTTTGTATTATTTCCGAATGGTGAAGGAAAATTTTTAAACTATGACACATAGGTAAGGATCCTTTATTTTACTCCAGGGAGTATGATTTAGATTTATTTACCTTAAACTGTGAAAAGAACCCAGAAATATTGATATTTTTTAATCATTCCACCCAGTAAAATAAATAAAGCTACTAATACACAAGGAATTACTGAATGTGAGAGAATATGGGGAAAAAACATTATTAAAGAGAGAGATTAATAAAAGAACAAGAATTACTTTTTTTTTTACTTATTCTACCAAAAACAAGGCACTAAAGTCACTAAGATACAAGGGGTTACTGAGTGTGAGAGAATGAAATACAAAGAAAACATAAAGGAGAGAGAACAATGAAAAAACAAAAAAAAAGTTTTAAATCATTCTACCTCAAACAAGGCACTAAAGCCACTAAGACACATGAGGCTACTGAATGTGAGAAAATACGGGAAAAAGAAAACATTATTAAGGAGATGGAATAATGAAAGAACAAAAAATACTTTTTTTTTAATCATTCTACCACAAGCAGGACCCTAATGTCACTAAGACACAAGAGGTTGTTGAGTGTGAGAGAATATGAGGAAAAGAAAACATTATTAAGGAGAGAGAAGAATAAAAGAACAGAAATTAAGAAGACAGAAAGTAACAAGAGAAAACTGAGAATTGGGAGGATTGAGAAAAGTACAAAAGATGAAAGAGGTTCAAGAAAAAAGAAGATGGCGATTGGCGTTGCGTTTAATTATAACAAGGAAACAGACGAAAGTTCCGCAGATAGGAAGGGCGAGAAAATAAACTGTGTAGTAGAAGTTGTGGTTGTATTTAACTATTTCAACAGTAAAACAGTGGGACCTAAATGCCAATCTAGTAGCCTGCTTAAATTCATTCGAAGTACCGGGAGGAGGAAAACACTCCAAGTAAGAAAGTTTTACTGCCACTGGTGTGCAGGGGGTTACATAGAAGGAAAATAATGAGAAAAAGGGACAAGTTATGGGGTGCCAAGACGTGGGTAAAAAAGGGATGAGAATACTGGTGCGACGAGAGTGGAATAGACAGAGAATAGAGCACGAGGGAAAGGATGCGACTCAGAAATAATAGGAGATGACTTTTGACATTACATTTAAATTTTTGGAGGTTGTAACTGTCAGGGAAGCAAATATACGGAAAAGAATTGCACAGGCAGGAAGTGTGAGAAAAGAAGCTTTAAAGAAGCTGCGGTTACATTTTATTGATTTTACTGTAAAAGTGTGGGACCTAGTTGCTAGTCTAGTAGCTCGAGTCACATATATTAAAAATAACGCCTTCGAAGAAAACTATCAGACCTTTTCCTTTCCTCCTCGAATGCCTATTATATATATATATATATATATATATATATATATATATATATATATATATATAATTTTTACAACGTCACTTAATCCAAGCAACACGGTTCTTCTAATTACATCAAAACGAGATCGACTATGTTTGTTTTCTGGCGATCCGTGTTCTAACTTAAATATTGACAGCGACACTTTGTTTTTATATGACATCACCCTTGCCCTCTTTTGTATTATATTACTGATCTGCCTAAAAACGTTCACAAATCATATTCTCTGTTATAATAAAGACCGTTGTGTGTATATATATATATATATTAGTCATCCCCATATAAGCCTGTTTCGCTGTATCCCAGCTCATCAGTGTGGCTAGACACATCCACTTGCTTTTGACCGGGATCGAAACTCAGAGTCGCTACACACTAAGCCATAGGCGCATGAAATTAGGGGAGGGAAATTTTAACGTGATTTATATAAGCAGTGTATACACACGCCAGTCACCGAAAGAAATCAATTCATTTCTGAAAGATTATGCGTATATCGCAGAAATGGAAACTGTTTTTAAAATTTTTCTCTCTAGAGAGTTCAATCATAATGAGAGCATAATATATTAGTCATCCACATACAAGCCTGTTTCGCTGTATCACAGTTCATCAGTGTGGCTAGACACATCCACTTGTTTCTGGCCGGGATCGAAACTCAACCGATATATAAGACTGTCGTATATATATATATACATCACTCCTGCTAGGCCAATATATATATATATATATATATATATAGAGAGAGAGAGAGAGAGAGGGAGAGAAAGAGAGAGAGAGAACAGCGAGGCAACGTCGGCTCAGTTCATTTTATTTAATATTATTCGCCGCATTATTTTATTTTCTGCAATAATTACATATATACTTTTATAGATTCTCTATATCATAATAAAGACCGTTGTGTATTTATTTATTTGTGCGTATCTGTATGTATATATATATATATTGATTGTTTAATACTTAGTTTTTGGTCATAATAGGGTTATCCCAGTATACTTTTCTATTAAAAAGTGTTCTATACAATTATATTGTAGAACTTTTGAATATTTTCCATTTTTAAACGAGTTATTACGCTACCCAGGTTTCTACCATGAGTGGTGTCTTCAGGCGATTTTTAATAACTGATTTTACCGTTTACCGTTTTTCTTTTTAAGAACGCTCTTGTAACGGTGTTTTATTTGAACGCTCACGTGGCAGGGAATTTATGAACGAGCAATTTTTAAATTAAAATCAATTATGGCATTTTTATTCATGGTTGTATGGACCTTAAAGGCTTTTCTTAGTGTGGATGTATTTAGTCATAATTTCCGTTCTTTCATTTAACAGTTCGTTTTTGTTTGGGAATAGCATAATTTCTCATTTTTCTTTTTGGCACAGTCTACATATTTTGCAACGGTTGTAAGGCTTGGATGTTTTTACAATGCTCCACGTTATATATGGGTCTTTTCCATATTTTGATTTTAATTTTCACACGTGGCTAGCCAATTGTGTATAGTTTTTTAATTTTTTTCTATTTTGAATGTAGACCTGTGATTAAGCCACCGGGTCTTAAAGGTGTCTTTGGTTGAGCCCACATATATTTTATTTTGGCCATTTGGGTCATGTACCTATGTTTTGTAACTTATTTCTTTTGTGTTGCAGAGTCCTTGAAGTGAACATTTATTTTTGTCTCTGCAGTAGCATTCTTTGTTAGTGGTTTTGTTATGTTTTTGTTTCTGGCGTTTTGTTTTTTTATGAAACTATTTTAATTGCTAGTGCAACTATAGCTTAATCTGATTGTGTTTCTATTGAAAATTTTATTTAGTTCTGATTCTTTTCGAAAGCGTCTATCTATTAGTTTAAAAATATTTGTTCTATTTTGGTCTTTACCTCTAAATTAAATGGTGGGTTGAACCAGATAATGTTTCGTTTTCTATTGTTGGTTTTGATTTGTCTGTTTGGTTGAGAATAATATTGTAAATGCTTTTATGGCCAAATTCTTTTAGTGAATCTTCATAGATATTTTTCTTTTCATTAAATATTGATTTGTTTGACGAATAATTAGATAGTCTGTGTTCTATTCCTTTGTAAATGTGTTTAATTATACTTTTCGGATGATTGGATTTTGTATGATAACTTAGTATTTGTTTTCATGTATGGCGAGACATTTCTACTTTGTAAAGTAAGTTCTATATCTAAATATTGTACCACTTTATTATTTGTGTCTACTATTATATCAAGATCTAGTTCTTTGAAAAATTTGAAAAGCTCATTCCTTATTTTATCATTTTCTCTTTTGTTGTCTGATGCTATCCATCATCTCTATATAATCAGTGGTTATCAATATGAATTATTTTGTTGGTTTTGTTTAAAATGTATATTCCCATCTATTCTGTGATTTCTGCTCCATCATACCATCCTTGTGGTACATCGAATACTCAGTTGTTGGATTTCCTGATCCATGTTATATCTTTGTGGAAAAGAATAGATTTGCGGCAATGTAATATTATGTTAATATGCTCGGATGGTATATTTATGTACATTTTAGCAAAATTAAATGCTTCCAATAAACTTTTTTTCAGAAATTGATGGGTAAAAGTTTTTTATGTCATATTTGATAAACGTGTATTTAATTTTGTATTTAATTTTTTGGAACCAGGAAATACAATCACCAGTGTTCTTCCAATGGTTTTCTTGAGTGGCTGTTCTTAACAAGTCACAAATATTTTTTTAATATTTGATGGCTTATTTTGCCCACTTCTGTTTTAGATTAATGGGTCGGTATGATGGATTGCTGATAAAGTCATCCTTGTGGTCTTTCACTGTAAGCTTGTTTGCCAGTTAAGATTTGTATTTTATTCTTCTTCTTCTATGTGCCCTGTCCCTTCAGGACGTAGGCGATCATGGATCTACACGTCTCCCTAGCCTTGTGGCTCTTAGTATGTTTGCTCCTGTTGCTCCTGGCAACCCCCGTTCCGTCATCCACTTGATCAGACCCTGCAAATATGTTATCCGCTGCCTTCCTCTGTCTCTCCTTCCTTCTATCTGTCAGCTCTCCTTCCTCATTGCATGTCCCAGGAACTTCAGTTGTCTCTTCCTGATGCTCAGCATCAATTTTCTTTTTGTTGCCATTCTTTCTAACACTTCGTCGTTGCTTGTATGCTCAGTCCACGATATCCGTAGCATCCTTCTGTAGAACCACATTTCGGCCGCTTCCAGTTTTGTCCTCATTTTCGATGATATTGTCCAGCATTCACAGCCGTATTGAATAACTGACATCACGTAGTAGTCTAGCACTCTTTTCTTCGTTTCTATTGAGATTTTCCTGTGTGTTAGTATTTTGCTCATCTTCTGGAACACGTCCTTTGCCATGCCAATTCGCCTTCGGATATTGCTTAGATTTAATTTGTCTTTGATGATTATAGCCTTCTTATTGATGTTTTCAATGTATGAATCTGGGGCTTTTTTTGTAAGATTTAGTTAAATTCTCCATCATCTTTTTTTCGTATATTTTGGGGTTTATTTGGTAGATATTGCTGGATTTATCTACTTTAATAAAGATGTTTTGTGTTTTTTTTAATTTTTTTACTTCGGTATTTAGTAATTTCTGGAATTTCTTTTTTGATTTTTTAAATTTTATATTATCTAATATAGAAATCATGTCTTTTTCAAAAGTAATTAATATGTCACACTCAGAGGTTTGGATTATTTTTTTCTCTTGTCTTAATATTAGGTATATTAGATGCTGTCATTTTTTACGGCATATCGATAAAAAATATTTTGCTGTCACTTTTGACGGCACGGGCTCACTTGTTAATAAATATATACGCATATGATACTACGGTTTATGTGCATATCAGTAAGAAACTAAATGTCCAGTCGTCTTGGATATGACGCTAAACTGCATCAGGCAGCGAGGTCTTTGATCGGGTGATTAGAAGTTTTGGGGAGGGTGTATATATGTAGTTGAAAGCTTACAAACAATATATATAATATCTTTATAATAAAAGTATAAAATTATGTACAGTACAAAATATATATAGTTGAGAGCTTACGTATATATATATATATATATATATATATATATATACGTAATAGAGAGCTTACGTATATATATATATATACATACGTATATATATATATATATATATATATATATATATATATATATAGTGATGGTCCACGTATACTGTCTTAATATGTATAGGAAAAACTACTAAAAAGTTGTATGTTTAAAAATGTATGTTTTTGACAGTATTTATTTATTTCTATTATTATATTTGATATTTCAGACAATCCTCGGCCTTTCATCAGAAATAATGATTTTAAAATTTAAATTAGAAACGTTTTTTGCGATGAGCGTTCGTCCGAGAGATTGTTTACATCACGTGACGCAGAAAGCGACAGAGTTTTTTTAATATTTGTAAACGCAAATCCATCCCTAACAATACCTACAAATGTTGTTTTTAAGAAAAATTTTAAGTGTATCTAAAAAATGTTTAACTATTGAAATATTTATAAAGATTCAAAACACCTAAGTCCCTATTTAACCCTAGCCTATATGTATTTAATTTTAAAATCCAGTATTTTCTTTCTTTCTGCGTGAGTATGTAGAACTAAAATCAGAATCTATTAGTAAACATTTGCAGTTTTCTAATGTGTGTCCCGGTTGATTGAAGTGTACTGCTATGGGGGAATACGGGTTGTTTTGGCGTATGCTAAGTTTGTGATTATTGAAACGGTATCTAAAGCTATTTCCAGATTCACCAATATATCCACTATTTGGACATATTGAACAGAAGAGAAAGTATATTATGTTTTGGCTGTCACAGGTGAGGCGTGGTGGGTATAATTTGATGTTGGTGTTGGGTAGAGAAAATACTGTATCGTTTACTAAATGTTTGCATACTAGACAGCGAGATTTCTTACATTGGAAATTCCCAGATAGGTTTGTATTTTTTAGATATTTGGTAGAAGTGAGGATAGCTGATAGGTTGGGTGTTTGTTTCGTTGCATTTATGGGTGGTTTATCGAAAATGTCTTTGATTTTCTTGTTTGATTGGAGGTTCTTGTAATCATTTTTTAAATTTTGAATAAGTGTGTGGGAATATTGATTGTTGTTAAAAACCATGGGAATTCGGTTGTTGTTTTTTCTTTTCTTGTATGTGAGAAGTGTGTTACGATTTATGTGGATGGTTTTATTTAGTGCTTCTTTTATTATTTTTATTGGGTATTTACATTTTAAAAATTGCTTTGTTAGGTTGTTAATGTTGTATAGAAAATCTGGATGGTCTGAGCATATGCGTTTGATTCTTAGAAATGAGCTGTATACGATAGATTTTTTTAATTTCAGAGGATGATAGCTGTTAAAGTGTAGGAATTTATGTTGGTTTGTGGGTTTGTTGAATAGACTGGTGGAAAGTGTATGTTTGTTTAATTTTATCATGACGTCTAAGAAAGGGACGGATGTGTATGAGTATTCCATGGCAAATTTAATTGTATTGTGGAAGTTGTTGCAGAAAGTAAAAAAGTTTTTTTAATTTTTCTAATCCATGAGTCCATAATAAGAAAATGTCATCAATGTATCTAAAATAATGTGATGGTTTATATTCTGAATTTTTTCTTTCTAGAATGTGCATAAAGATATTGACATAACTAGGTGCCATTTTCGTCCCCATTGCTGTGCCACTAATCTGTAAATAGTGTTTGTTGTTGAATTTAAAATTATTATGTGTTAAAATGAAATTTATGAATTGGCATATATCTGTAATTTGGTTGTTAGGTAATTTACTAAGGAACTCATGGCAAGCTGATACTCCTTCAACATGTGGAATGTTCGTGTACAGAGACGTAACATTCATCGTTACTAGGATATTATCAGCGTGGACTAAGTTAATGTTTTGTAATTTGTTGAGAAAGTCAGTAGTGTCTCTAATATAACTAGGTATGTCAGGCAATAAAGGTTTTAGGATATTGTCTATGTACCCAGATATAAGTTCTGTGAGGGTACCAATGCCTGATATTATGAGTCTGCTAGGTGGTGTGATTTTAATGGCTTTTGAAATTTTATAGATCTCTTCATTATTTGATTGTTGGTTGGATGAAGAGGTATTAGGGTGTTTTTCTGAAATGATTTTGGGGAATTTATGTAGTTTTGGGATAGTGTAGAATATTGCTGTTTTGGGGTTCTCAGGAATAAGAGATTTTATTTTATTTTTTATGTTATGGTTCAGGTTCTGAATGGGAAGTGATAATTCTGTTTTGTAAGTGCTAGTCAGATCTAGAGTTAAGGGTGCATAGAATCTGTTATTTGAAGTTGTGATTCTGCTTCTTTAATATAGTTATTAGTATCTAAGATGGTTATAGCTCCGCCCTTATCGGCTGGTACGATAATTATGTCTCGGTTGTTTTTAAATGTATAGATGGCTCGGTGTTCTATTTTGGATAAGTTGTGTTTTTTTTATTTGGTGTCCTTTGTTTTTTTAGAAGTTATCCATGTGTTGTCTGGCTTTGTTGGCACATTGATCCAAGTGTTGGTTACGTCCGCTTGGTGGAGTTCATAGGTTATTATTTTTCGTAAGAGGATGTTTGGAGCATGATTGGTTAGCGTTGTTGTCTGTAGAAGTAAATTTGTTGTCTGAGAAATATTCTTTTAGTCTCAGTCTACGAAGGTATTTTTCCATATCGTAGCAAAGGTTTACAGGGTTTAGTGGTTATGAGGGGCAGAATGATAATCCTTTATTTAATAAAGTGGTTTCTCCTTGGGTGAGAGTATATTTAGATAGGCTTGCGATGTGATTATCAGCAGAGGTGTTATGGGTGTAGCGTACATAATGAGATCTTCGTGGAATCTGTTGTATTAAGTAGTTATTCAGGTGAGGTATGTGTTGTAAAATGGGGTCCTCAGCAGTTAGTTTATTGAGTTTTTGGTTTTTCAAAAATATACACTGTGTCAGCTTTTTTTGGTGCAGGACATTGAGTGTTTTTTGGAAAGTATTTGAAATTACTGGAAAGGAGAAAGTATGCTCTTTTATATATATATATATATATATATATATATATATATATATAAAAGAACATATCTTTTTAATAAAGGTATAACATTATGTACAAAATATATGTAGTTGTAAGCTTACGTACAAACTACAAACTATATATATATATGTATTATATATATATATATATATATATATATATACAAAACCATGCCTTTATAATGAAAGTATAAAATTGTGTACAAAATATATGTAATTGAAATCTTACGTACAATATATATATATATATATATATAAAATAAAATAAATATTCAATGTTCAATACTGTTGAATGATCATTTCAATATGAAATCCCTAAGAGAGATTTCACGTCTCATCAGCAACTAACACATTTTCCAAAATAAAGAAATAAAAAATGACAGTTAAGAATTAATAAATTTACGTCACAAAAAAAATTTCGGTTAGCAATTAACCTCTATTTTTAGATTTTCCTTTTAGATAGAGTTGTTAGTGAAGAAACTTGAAAATTTGGCTTCGTCTAGCTTTACAAGGGGAAGGGGTTAAAAGATGGAATAGGAAGTGGTGTTAAATTGAGAACTTGGTTCAACAAAACAGAAAAGAATAGAGGGGAGGGGTAAGAAGTATAAAGAAAACGAAAAGAAAAGAAAATTTTCTTATTTTGGAGACGCTCGATAAGTGTTAAACAAAACTAGCGTTCATACATGAGTTAAAGTATTAGAAAAAAGATTTTTTAGACAAAACATATTTAGGGGAAAAAAGTAGATATAAGATTTAAATAAATTTAATTAAGATAATCTAATTAAAGATAAATTTAGATATAGATAAACTAAAAAGAAATATATAATTACAAAAAACTTTCTAAAAATTAATTTTTAAAAAATTTATAAAAATTAAGTTGTGAAAAAGATATATATACTAGCAGAAGAAATCGGGGGTTAAATTAGTAAAAGAATCCATATAATATATAAAGGTAAATAATCAAAGGAGACAGGGAGAGGAAGGTAGAAGGGTTAAAATTACTATTTAAAAATTAAATTAATTTATCAAAAACAATTAAATTTATATTTAATCTAAACTATCGCCCGGTTCACACTCCACCCACGTCTATTGAACAGGTGAAGAGGCTCATCCCTTGTTTCCTGTTTAGGATGCGGTTTCCGGCTTTCTCTTTTCCACTCTTTTTACTTTTACGTAGCCCCCTGCGCATCAGTGGCGTTATCGCCTTGCTTGGAGTGATATGATTATATATATATATATATATATATATATATATATATATATATATATATACAAATACCTTTATTATAAAAGTATAAAATTGTGTACAATATATATGTAGTTGAAAGCTTACGCACAAATCATATACCTAAAAAATACTTATTTAAAAAATAGATTTCAGTATTAAATAACCAATAGAGGTGGATATACCGCCACGCAAAATCAACCGACCGTACAACCAACATAAAAAAAAACTCTTTCATGGCATTAATTCATATAATATCATACAAAAAGAAATTGTAGGTTATTATATCGACGAAAGTCAAATCAAACTGTATTCCAAAGTATAAGTTCAGAAAACTACGACATAAAACACACATATCGTCGCTTCTAGTAATCATGTCCACACAAACATGTATATGCACAAAAGCCGAGTATCATCTCCCGTGTATTCAATTGTGAAAATAGAAGAAAATATATAATCGTTTTATTTTTCAAAGCACGCAAGAAAATTAAATTTCGACATTAAATGATCTGTAAGAAGTTGATATGCCGTTAACGAACAAATCAATCAAAATTACATGGTCATTTCTCCGCTGACATGAACACAGCTCAAGAGGGTTGAGGTCATTCGATGCATCCACATCAAAGATGAAAATAAGAATTCAAGTTGATTCTAAAATCGGACATTATTTTCTGAAGAACTTAATAATTTTACAGCATATTACCAAGCCCCGATTAACCAAAATGTTAAACAAGCCGAAATATTTTACTTTCTTCTACGAAACTTATCTTGAGCTATTTACTGAGAGCCATTGGACATTATCACGTAGTTTTAATTTGTTTGTACTGTCGTCGCCATATTTGTAAAATCGGTGTTCTTATTACTGGGTTTTGAAAATTAACAAAACGAATTATCGTTCTATGATGCGTGCTATACTTTTTCTTTTACGAAAAACAAAAATGGTTGGAAAATAAACGAAGTGGAATAATTTTTAATGACGTTCTTTTCTTTTGTTTCTTGATTGAGTTTGATTTTGTTTAAATTTATTCCATTCTTAGTGCTTTAGTTGGAGATTATTCGACGGTGAAGACCCAAGGGCATATTGCATTCTTCGTTTAAGTAGGGTTTTTTTTCCGTCGTAAATTTATCACAGCGTATTTATACTCTGATGAATGAAGAGGGTATTGTCTTTTGTGCAAAGAACCATTTGAGTAAAAATAGTTAAAGTCTCCTGACAAAAAAAGTATATGTGTATCAGAAAACAATGTTTGTACATAGATTGTTAAAATAAATTACATAACTAGATACGCATCCACAATATATACTGGGTCGTCTAAAAGTAGGTAGACAAGGTTTGCGTATCGGTTATATTTTCTCACTATATCATGTAACCGAAACCTCTATTCCTCAGCTTCTTTTCTCGCACTCCCCGCCTGTAGAATTCCCTTCCGTATGATTGCTTCCCAGACAGCAACAATCTCCAAGAATTTAAATGTAAGGTCAATAGTGATCTACTACCTCACTGATCCGCATCCTTTCTATCATCCTCTTTTCTCGGTCCACTCCACTCTCATTACACAAGTATTCTCATCCTTCTCTTACCCACTCCTTGACACCCACTATGACTTGTCCCTCTTTCTCATCACTTTCCTCCTATGTAACCCCATGCGCACCAGTGGCAGTAAATCTGCCTTGCTTGGGGCGAAATGATTAATGTAATGTCAAAATAAATGTTATCATTTACTCTACATTTACTTTTGAGCCGCCCTATATATATATATATATATATATATTTTCTAGACATATGCTATTAAATATAAGAGACAATGAATGTCTATTATGTTTAATCATGAGCTTTTCCAAACGTCGTATTTTTGCTTTAATTTCAGTTGAAAATAAAGACAAAAATTCTCCAAAATTTGGATAATTATTTATTGGTTTTCTTCTAAGCTTTCGGCTCACATTAGCCATCTTCAGAGAGGTAGGTTAAACTGAAATATTATAAAATCCACCATCACCGACGATTTTATTTTGTGTTGACATAAAACTCCGCTTGGCAACGGCAATAGTTACCAAAAATAATAAACGCAGTTCTTAAGTTTGCGATGCGGTTTTATGACGTCACACCGCGGGATAGCGCGAAATGACAACAAAACCATCTAGTCAAATGCAATGTAATATGTTATTTCATGTTTTAAAGTTGATTTTATTGAGTGTTGGTTGTTTTGATTTGATGTACATGGCCTCCAATATCTGCAGGTTCCTCTTACTGTGTGTATGAGTAAGGATCACCGTATTGTTGACCAAAATCTGTCTGATATTACCTACATGTTTATGTTTTTAGAGAAATGTTGTTTAATAGTACTCTGATCAGAAAGATGACATGTAAGTCTACGGGAGAACGTGGTTGTGGTAAAACCAATATATGTACTAGGTTTTGGATTAGTATCAGAGATGCAATCTCTGAATAGGCATGTATACTAATCAAAAACCTAGTACATATATTGGTTTTACCACAACCACGCTCTCCCGTAGGCTTACATGTCATCTTTCTGATCAGAGTACTATTAAACAACATTTCTCTGAAAAACATAAACATGTAGGTAATATCAGACAGATTTTGGTCAACAATATGGTGATCCTTACTCATACACACAGTAAGAGGAACCTGCAGATATTGGAGGCCATGTACATCAAATCAAAACAACCAACACTCAATAAAATCAACTTTAAAACAGGAAATAACATATTACATTGCATTTGACTAGATGGTTTTGTTGTCATTTCGCGCTATCCCGCGGTGTGACGTCATAAAACCGCATCGCAAACTTAAGAACTGCGTTTATTATTTTTGGTAACTATTGCCGTTGCCAAGCGGAGTTTTATGTCAACACAAAATAAAATCGTCGGTGATGGTGGATTTTATAATATTTCAGTTTAAACTACCTCTCTGAAGAATGCTCATGTGAGCCGAAAGCTTAGAAGAAAACCAATAAATAATTATTCAAATGTTGGAGAATTTTTGTCTTTATTTTCAACTGAAACTGAAGCAAAAATACGACGTTTAGAACGGCTCATGATTAAACATAATAGACATTCATTGTCTCTTATATTTAATAGCATATGTCTAGAAAATTACTTGATGCCTCGATATACTAAATATATATATATATATATATATATATATCGGATGAGATAGGTAGATTGTTGTCATTATATGTTTTTAACTTTGTCAACTGTACACTATAGTAGGGTCAGTTGAGCATCATCTGTGAAAACAAAAAGCGGCATGATACAGTTCCCTCTGACAGTAATTTGGAAACAGTGTGCTGTACTGCTTGGAATTCATGCCGGAAGCTCAAATACGAAAATTTCAGATTGTTTGCCTGTGTTATTGCAGTAGATTCGGAAAGAGTTGAAAGATATATCCATTCAACAAAATGATGTTTTGCGGTGGTTAAAGTAGTCCCATTGTTGTAAACTATCCATTTCTCATCACCCGTCACAGTTTGCTTAAAAAAAGAAGGGTAAATTTTCCTTGTGCTTATACAGCAAATCACAGATAGAAATGCGATTCAAAGTAATCTTTTCACACAGATCATGTGATACTCAAACACTGTAGTGATTTGACTAATTGCTCAAGAATGGTTGATTTTGATGAATTTAGTGTTTCATCTAATTTCTGCGTTGTGTAATGAGTGTTATTTTCAATCAGTATCTTTGTTCGGTCGTCATCTGTAGATGGGGGTGCTGCTGAGCGTTCTTCATCAATAAAGCTACAACCAGGAACTCTAAATTTAGCCAACCACTTCCGTACATTTCTGTTAGCTAAAGCAACTTCACCGTACACAGCGCATAACTTTTTTATGTTGCTTGCAAGGCGTTTTGCACTTACGGTAATAAAAAAAAGGCACCTTCTTCTTCTATATATCTTTTCTTTCAGGATGTTGGCGATCATTGCCTTCCACGTTTTCCTATCCCTGGTGGCTCTTAGCACGCTTTCTCCTGTAGCAACACGCAACCCTCGTTCTGCCATCCACCTGCTCAGGTCTTTCAAATATGTTATCCACTGCTTTCCTCAGTTTGTTTTTTCCTCTATCTGGCCTGTTAGTATCAGGTTCTCCAAGCCCACCTTGCATGTCCCAAAAACTTTAGCTGTCTCTTCCTGGCGCTTAGTATTAATTTCCTTTTTGTTTGCATCCTTTCCAAAATTTAATAATTGCTCATATGCTCAATTCATGATATCCGCAGCATCATTCTGTAAAAACCCATTTCAGTTATTTCAATTTTTTCCTTCATCTTTGATGATATTATCCAACATTCACTGCCATATTGAAGAACTAACATCACATAGCAATCCAATACTCTACTCAGCATCTGGAACTTGTCCTTCGCCATGCCAATTAGCCTTCGGATCTCTGTATCGCACTTTCTGTATTCTGTTAGAACCCTTCCCAGGTATTTAAATTTTTATACCTGCTTGATTTTAGTATCCTCCAACTATATTTAGCATTTTGGGCTGCTCTTTCTGATGATGACCATCCATTCGGTTTTCTTGCAGTTTATTTGTGGTCCTTTCTTTTCATTCTCTTCAGCTAAGTTCTGTAAGAGGTATTATAGAATTTTTTCCGTGTCTGTTATCAGCACTATATCATGGGGATGCAAAATTGACAAGAATTAAGTAATTTCAAGCTTTCTTTCTCAAGAGATAGGTTGAACTGAGCTCTAATAGGAAATATAAGCATATTATATCTGTCGAGCAGAGTCTGAATAACACTTGTCAAGCCATTGCTTTGCTTGAACAGTATTTTTCGCATCAGAAAGTAATGCTTTATTAACACACAAAATTCAGATTTTTCCATTAGTTTGAAAACTTGCAACAACTGCTTCACTTAAATAACTGTAATTTGTACATTAATAATCCGATTGGTCACAAATGTTGACACGTGCCATTTGAAAGTTAGTACTTCATAAAAATAATATGGATTTTTAATTAATGGCGCCATCTATTTATCAGGATCATTGAGCGATGTGTTATACGTTATATATTGGTAAACCTCAAAAAGACTAGTATAAACGAATGCACACTCATGTTATGCGACAGATCGATGTCTATAACACGTATAATTAAATACGTTAACAGAAGAGGATACATGTCATCGTGATTTTAATTCTTACCAACCCAGATATGGTCTGTAAAGTCCACTCCACTATAAAGAAAAGATAGTAGCACGTGTAGTAGCACGTGTGTTTTGAACATCAAACTGTCTTCTTGAATATGGTAAAAATTAAGCCATTTTGTTTTTTATTTATTTTTATTCTCTTTTATTTTGCCCGTTTTTGTATAATTTCTAAATTTCATGTCTAATTTGAAGGATTTTTTTCCTAGCAGAAATCTCTTTGACTAGACTTAAAACTTAGCAAGTCACTAACCTAATTTTTTTTTCAATTGGAGTAGATAGACTAAACTATCGCCCGGTTCACACTCCACCCACGTCTATTGAACAGGTAAAGAGGCTCACTCCTTGTTCCTTGTTTAGGATGTGGTTTCCAGCTTTTTCTTTTCCAATCTTTTCACTGTTCTCTTTTTTTTTTCAATTGGAGTAGATAGACTAAACTATCGCCCGGTTCACACTCCACCCACGTCTATTGAACAGGTGAAGAGGCTCATCCCTTGTTCCTTGTTTAGGATGTGGTTTCTGGCTTTCTCTTTTCCAATCTTTTCTTTCCTACGTAGCCCACTGCGCTTCAGTGGCGTTACCGCCTTGCTCGAGGTGATATGATTAAAAAAAAATATTTGAACGCTAATGTATTAGATTTTCTATACAATGTGCTAAATCACCTTCCTCACTGATTGTCTGGATTTAGCGTTCCTGAATCTAGACAATCTAACCTTATTCAGGGTGCCTAGTTTCCTGCACCTTTCATGGCAGTCCCTGATGAGAAGCACCGTCGAAAGATGGTTTGCCCCCAAGATTATTGGGTTGTCAATTTCCTTTCTATGAACATGAAATTTGGCAATTCTGTCCCTGAAACGAATCATTTCTTCTTTGTCAATAAATAAATTCAAATTCCACTACGTAAGGGTATTTACTCTTCTCCCCCACTTGAGAGAGATGTGACACAAGGTCTTTTTTAACGTGGGGAACCTGAGCGCGTACGCCCAGGTACTGGTCAAAATATTACCTATCCACCGCAGTGGATAGGTTCAAAACCGGTCTAAACTGTTCTTAATTTGGTCATTGCAGACCCCAGCCGGAAGGCCAGGGCCAGGTAAGGGTATTTACTCTTCTCCCACACTTGGGAGGTTGGGCTTTAAAAGCATTTAACAAATATTTTATTTCATTTTCAAATGATTTCTTCTGCATAACCTTTAACAGGTTAGTCCAGCCTCCCCAATTTACATTCGCTCGTTTCAGTAAAAAAATTTTTTTATCATTTTACCCCGGGCAAGGCGTAAATGCCACTGATGTGCGGGGGGGCTACATAACTGAAACAAAATTAATTAGAGGAGGGAGAAGAGGATAACAAACCAATTAGAAAGAAGCAATAGAAAGATAAAAATGCAGGTGTGATGACAGTTCCAAGTGGGGAGAGAAAGGGAAGGATATACGGGGTGGGGGAAGGGCTAGAGTTACTAAGTGATTAGTAGATGAGTATTGACATTGCATTTAAATTTCTGGAGGTTGTAGCCTTCAGGAAAGCAAGAATATGGGAGAGAGTTCCACAGGCGGGAAGTGCGAGAGAAGAAGCTGCAGGAGTAGAATTGTCGTCTGTATTTGGCTAACCTAACTGTGAATGGGTGGAACCCAGTTGCCATTCTGGTTGCACGAGTAAACACCTGTTGAGGAGGCACCAGTGACTTAAGTTCGCCTGAGTAGAAGCCATGAAAGTACTTATAGAACAGACAAAGGGAGGCCACATTTCGTCGGTGCGGAAGTGGCTGTAGTCGAGCCGCCAAGTCAGCAGCTATCACGTTACTAACTCTCCTTTGGAGCCTGTCAAGAACACTGAGGTGAGCGGCAGGGGCGCCTGACCATAAATGGCAGCAGTACTCCATGCACGGTTGAATGGTAGACTTGTATATATGCAGGATGGATTCAGGCGGAAAGAACGTCCTGGATCGACACAGTGACCCAACCTTCTTAGCAGTGGATTAATGAATATATAGACAAATGTAGTTATCTGCGGCATTTTTGGTAGATTGGAATATCTATCAATAATAATAGAATTAACCTTAATGTTAGATCCGCAGAATACGGAGCTTCGAACGATATTTTTCTCATTTAGATTCAACCAGCTTAAGTCACTTGAACGCCAGAAGGTTGCCACAACCAAAAGCCACTCTGATCCTTTGATACAAGCATCAAAATGTGACTTAATTTTTTTCAATACCCGATTAATAAGATCAGAAAGATTTTGGGCGGAAGGAACGTACTTTAAATCTATTTTTTAAGAAATTTCACAATGAGCCTCTGCACAATTTTATTAACGTTTTTCATCCTATTACTAACACTGGGCACTCCGATGTGATGTAATGGTTCGCAATCTTGTCTCGCTAGAACCTATTAGTAGTGAGTTCGATTCTCACTAGGTACTCCATATTTTCGGCCATGTGCCACATCTAAGCGGCGCTTAGGAAATCAACTATTACTAACATAAATACTATTACTTTTGATGCTTCTATTTAGCAACCAAGATAAAAAAATTTGGGCATCAACAACAATTTAGATGTCCGAGAAAGCAGATGGGAATGAATTAAATATGGCGGGAAGGCATGTAACAGCTCAAAAGGCTGCTAATAATTTCAACGTGGGCGATATTTTGATCTCCATGGCAGTCACTTTAGCTTTTGAAAATATCAGTTCTCATGTCCTATTTTGTAT
Organism: Ascarosepion bandense; assembly: GCA_037127315.1. NCBI lineage: Eukaryota > Metazoa > Mollusca > Cephalopoda > Sepiida > Sepiidae > Ascarosepion > Ascarosepion bandense. The sequence continues at coordinate 834,394 of JBBBDQ010002397.1, forward strand.
TGAATAGACAACAAGCCCATATACCGTTTTGGAAGCATCATAAAAACATATTCAGGGAACCTCGAGGAAAGAAATAACTTGATCAAGAATAACTACACTCATTCCTTAATGCAACAAATGACCTAGTCTTGTAAGTTAAATAAATTCTAATAATATAGGCTTCGGTTAGAAATTCAAAGTAGGCCGGGGCGTACAACGGCCGAAACGGGAATATGAAAATGAACATAAGGAAAACAGTACGAAGGATGTAAATAATTCTTCATCTTAGAAATTGTTGTGGAGTTGTTGTGGCGAAATCTTCGTCGCCAAGTTGTTGTAGACTGTTAGGGACCGGAAGTAAGACACGGAAACAAGAAGGTAGGTTCAAACAGTGTATTAGAATAACAGAACAATATATATAATAATAAGTGTTAGTAATCAGCAAAATAGAAGAGTAAGTCCGAACGGTATAGTTACGCTGCGTCTCGACTGTCGCTAGACTGCGTCACAGCTGCGTCCTAGTTGCCTACTAGCTGCCTCCCCAGAAGTCACTCTGGTTAGCATTTATAGCAGGAGTAAGAGTCCATTCCTATGGATAGGGCACCATAACAGAAATATAGATAGATTTATAAGAATATATTTTCATTTCATATGTATCATATTTGTGTTTTGTAGTCCTAAGTACATTAAGATATCATACAAATATGCTATGATGTTTTATATTATGACATTACTATTGCGTTAGCATAAGTGAATGACGTAAGTGCTTATTCCCCGAAAATTGCGGGTACGTTTCGAATTAGACGGAAATCGCTTTACGAGGCATCGCTGAAATAGAACTATGTCGTAAGTCGAGGGTTCTTTGTATACGGTGTGTTAGCTAACAAGGGTCCTAACCATTTTTTTTCCCATTATTTTGTTGGTAAATTCTAATTCTTTCAAGAGCACAATGAACAGTGTAAATCATTAGAATTGTATAGTCATTAAACATGATTGCAACAATCTCTGCGATTCATTGGAGATGGTTAGACCAGACATGGCTTCGGGTGGCAAAAAAGGTACAAACTTTTTGCGCAGATTGTGTTGGTGGAAATCGGATTGAGGATTGATTATTTACAAAATTCTTTTTCTGAACTGTTTTCACTTTTCATTGTTCTTTCTGCGTCATTATTTCGTTTGGGGAAGAGAATGGAGGCGGATTTGCTACATATTCTTTCTTTTTTTAGTTATATGTCTCGTAATTACTAATTATTTTGTATGCAATTTCTTTCATAGAAAATGTGATCTCTTTTTTTTTTTCTAATTCGTCCACAACTTCCGGTCGTTTCTGCTTCGAGCTTCATTTTTGTTATTTTTTATTTTCATATTCCTCCATTTCTTATTATCCTATTCATTCTTCTATTTTTTTTAAAAAGTCTCTCCGCGTTACTTATCGAATGTTCGCAAACATAATTTTCGTGTATTTTTGGCTTTCATTAGTATTCTTATTCTTCTCTCTATCATTCTTTTCTGTTTACATTCATATTTTTTTCTCAGAATATTTTTCTTTAATTGTTCATGCTTTTATTTTCTTTTTACTATTTTATATGTCTATTTTTATATTTAATTTGTTTATTATTTTCCGGTTACTTATTCGTTCATCCTTCTATTCTTTTATTCTGCCATTCGTCTTTTATTCAATAATTTCTTTCGTTCATTTTTTTTTCTATTTTTCAGTCATTTAATCGTTCATTTTTTTAAATTCTTTTATTCTGTCTTGGTCTCTTATTCAAACATTTCTTTTCATTCTTTTATTTTGTCTTGTTTTCTCTGCACCGTTTTAGTAAGTACCTGACTCCTGATATCCTTTATCTTTACAAGCGCCAGATCAGCCCAGAAAGTATGTTACATCTGGGTGGTAGCTACCCAGACCTCACCCTCCAGTCTGGATAGTCCAAAAACGACTCTGAGTCCTTGTGAATGTCGAATTATTCTCCATCCTCTAGATGGGATGTGGTAAGCCTCTACCTGTTTTATTGCTACTTTCACGGAAAGTGCTCGGAGGTACTACATTCCCTGGTCCCGCCAATTCAATCCTTAACGTCAAGGACCCACATTTTCCTGTATTCTATCAGTGAAAAGTAATTTCCACTCTTCCCGTGAACCACAGCTGTGTGGAACTGACCCCCAGAGTTATGTTTCCCTAATGATTACAATTTTAACCTGTTCAAGGCTAAGGTTAACCGATATGTTCTACTCCTATCTCCACAAATTGCTGCCTAACGTAACATTTTATATCTAGTGCGTCACCACCAGGCCTTGTAAAGGATGAACATTTCTTTAAACAAAATTGTTATTCCTTAATTTATTCATTCATTCATTTATTCATTCATCTATTCTTTTATTCTGTCATATATTTCGTTCATTCTTCTGTTCTCTCCTCATTTTTTATTTCTTTCATTCAGGCATTTATTTCGTCGTTCATTAATAGTGTTGCTATTCTGTTTTATTCATAATTTCTTTGGTACTCGATTTTCTTCATTTTTATTTCCATTCTTTTTTTTTATTTTAACTTATTCAATTTCCTTCTCTTTCTTATCTTTATTTTTAATCCAACTGTAGCGGCCTATCTACTTTTTTTATTTGTTATGAAATAATTTTAGCTTCTCAATTTTACGTGTACCACAAAGTGAACAAACAAGACAGATGAAAGGGTAAATAAATTTTAATTTTAATAACAATGGAGAATATTAAAATAAAGGGGTAAAATAAGTTACCTCCCTTTTACTGTTGTAGACAATAATTTGACACAGTTCAAAGATGTTGAGTTGGAAAAAAAAATAATCTGTGTTTCCAAATAGGTGAAATAATTCACAATGATGAGTTGGAAGAAATAATCTGTATTTCCAAATAGGTGAAATAATTCGAAATGATGAGTTGGAAGAAATAAACAGCAAGCAAGGTGTGTGTGAAAGAATGTTAAAAAATACTTGCGTTTAAGTGGATACGTTGAAGTAATATAATTATTTACCAGGAGAAAAATATTAGATGCAAAAGGTTGTTGCACAGTTTGAATAATTAGTTTAGTTTCTCAGGCAGGTAAAAATGAAATGTATCCGGCTTACTTTCTTTTTACAAGTAGGCGAAAATATAAATGCCTTAAAAGAAAAGTGGTTTTCTTTTTAACGAGTAGGCTAAAATATATATGCCTTAAAAGATAAGTCAGCTTGAAGCAATACGTCTGGTAGCTTCAAAATCTTCCTTCCAACTGAAGCTTCAAGAGCGGGAAGATTCCCGCTTTTTCGAAAGAGAGGCAAAATGCTGCTGCTGATAGAGAACGAACCAATGAAACGTTTGGTTACAAAAAGAAGATGGTTTGATTTATTTTACAAATTCCCTTCTCTCATTTTTTATAAATGTAGGTGATACGAGGGTATCGTAGAGAGCTCGACACAACCTTCCTAAAAATTTATCTTAATTTTTTTTCTTTTATTTTTTTAAGGGTTATTCTCTAGTACTCTTTTCTTTACTCCTATATTTCTTTCTTTTTTTACATTTTTGTTTATTTACTCTGACTCATACATTTTTTTACTTAATCCTGTTTTTTCCTAGATAGCTTCTATAAAAAAAAATTATTACTGTAAAATTCTTTCTCTTTCTTACTAATCTATTTCGTTCTTTTCTTTCATTAATCTTTTCGTTCTTTCATTCTTTGTTTCATATTTTTCGTTCTTTCATTCGTTTTTTTTTTTGTATTTTTCATTCCTTCATTCATTGTTTGTTTCGTATTTTTCGTTTGTTGTTTCAAATTTTTCGTCTGTTTGTACTTTGTTTCGTTGTTTCTTTTGAACGCTTCGTTCTTCGTTTCAATCTTTTTCTCCTTTTCCTTCTTATTATTCGCATCTCGACTAATTCCATTGGCTTCAATTCATTCAGCCAGTGAATGTATTTTGCTTCTTTCTGTCATGTCGTCTTCAATTTTTTTTTCTTTTTCATAATTCTTTTTTCCAAAATCTGATTTTTTCTTCCTTTCTCTTGCGTCTTTGATTATTTTCATTTCATTTCACTGCCGTTATTCCGCATAGTTTTCAATCAAGTTGTTATAATACGCAATACAACTGTCGCCATGTTTATCTTCGACATTTTAGAAATTGTCCCCAATGCCACGATCGTCATCGCCGTCATTACCATCGTTCTCCGTTCGTTTGACTGGACAAAAATTTGAAGAAATTTACCAAGCAGTCAATAGTTTAGACGAAACGTTTCCCCCCGGGTGTTATTGCAAGTAAACGCAAAATTTATATTTTGTTTTTATTTGTAACAACTAGAAAGACAAATACTGAGAGATAGAAAGAGACAGTTTTAAAAAAAATAGGGTAGAACGAAAAAGAAAAAAGAACGAAGAGAAAATTATAGAGAGAAGGGTTAGTAATGAAAGAGAATGATTGAAACCTGTAGAAAGAAAGTAATAAAAATTAAAAAAACAGAAGCAAAATAGATCAGATCAAGAGATACCAAGAAGAAAGACGAAGAATTGAAAGAAAAGGTAACAGAAATAAAAAAAAAGGTTAGAAAGTAAAGAGAAAAATGAATGGTTCCTTGCTATCGGTTTATTGATGATACACTGTAAAGCTCTGGACCAAATGCAAAGACTGACAAATATCGATTAAACCTGATAGTATATTTAATAGTTTATGCTATATATATTGTTTTTAATCATTTCACCTAAGCAAGGTAATTAAGCCACTAAGATGCAAGGAAGTTACTGGGTGTGATAAAATATGAAAAAAAAAAAAAAAAAGAGAAAAGAACAGGAATTAAAAAAACAGATTATAACGATTGACACTGCATTTAAATTTTATTTATGATAAATAACACCACTTAGGGACTGTACAAATAAGACATTCTTTTAATTCTTCTACTTTGTATACTGTATGTTTTTTATTATGTGTTTCAGTTACTCTGTGAGGGATAATTTGTGGCGTATATATGCATTGTGCGTTGTTGGATATCATTTCGGGCTGAGAAATAAGAGAGACGAGTTCGAATTCTAGTCGAATTCGTTTCGTTCACTTACGCATAAATACCTTTGGGAAAGGTATTAATCTATCTTTTCTCTCTCCTGCTATGAGTTAAATAGCAGAACAGGTTGGGTTCTATAGCATTGTTTGACTACCAGTCTACCAAAGAAAAAATGGCAGCCTATTGCGAGAAAATCTTCTGCCTAATCAGTCATGTCACTTTCGAGACATGATCGCCAAAGCGTGTATCACGTATGACAATTAACTGATTTCTATGTATTGCATTTTAATATGGCTTGTACAAGCTGCCTATGATGATGGGACACAGCAAATAGCTTGAAATATAGAAATGACAAAATGCACCAAATATATTCATCATTAGACTTCACCATATTATCTTGCTATTTCTTATAGGTATCTGACATAATTTTTGCTGACGGTGGACCCTCATTCTGTGAGTGTTTGAAATGAGAAAGCGTGTTCGTGCATGTAATGACCACGTCCGAGATGTGATATCTTAGTTAATATGTTGCACATATGTTGCACTCGTGTATATTGGTCATGTATTAAATATATCTGGTATTTTTATAATATAAGATACTTACCTTTAAGATGTGTCCAGGCATTATGGGATACCCTGTATTTGTGCATTCCACTAGTGTATATATAACGTTTTCATTTATGTAATTTTGGAATTAATGTATTTGCATTCTTTCACTTCGTTTTTTATCATTTCACAGCAAGCAAGGCAATAAAGCCACTAAGACACATGAACTACGGAGTGAAAGAATAATTGAAAAAAAACATTATGAAAGAGAAAGGGAGAACATGCGAATTAAGATAAAAATAATGATATTGTGTTTACATATTTGAAGACTATTCTTCATACCAGGTAGCTGTATTATATGGATGTGTAGAGTTGACGGATATGCGTTGTGGTGCAGTGGATATCAACGCGAAACGACTAATCGGGGAGTCAAGTTCGAATTCCAGTTGAATCCCTTGCATTCACTTATGCGCAAATACCCTTGAGGAAGGTATTAATCCATCTCTTTCCTCCAGTTATGGGTTAAATAACAGGACAGATTGTGTTCTATATCCTTGAAAGCAATGGCAACCTGCCACGGGATAATCTTCTGCCCAGTCAGTCATATCTCTTTCGAGACATGAACGCACTTAACTGACTGACTGAGAGTTGATCTAAAGGTTAGCAGCACAAAAAATGAGAAATGGAGACAAAAAATAAAACGGGTTGTACTACTCGATGCATGAAGCCGGAATAGATAAGTGCGAAATATGAAACTGTTACGGTTTTAGGCATTTCAAGTGTGAATTGATGAGAATTTGCCGCTAATCTAGTACTACGTTAAAATTCATATTAGTTACTATAGAGGAAAGATGTTGACAGTTGCCAGAAAAATTTTCATAAAAAAGGCGGAGAGAAACTACCCTCCGGCGGTAGGGAACTGACTGAAACCGAGATGCCAGGTCAGAACCAATAACAGCAAATTCTTTTTATAACTTATCAAGTTTTTCTAAATACATAGCAGAAGCACCAGACAAGATGCAGAATTTGATAAGTTAATCCTTTCACTATTTACATTATTCGGACTATTGTACTCATCTTTGTTGCAATTTTTACGACGTTTCGGCCGTTTGACGCTCCGACCTTCTTCAGGTGCTAGAAATTTTTAACCGATCCCTTTATTACGATCACTGGGGTATATCATTCTCATTCTTTGTGCGAAGCCGTTTCTAATAGTCATGAGTTATCTCCCTTTAACCCGACTCTTTAAGTTATTTGTTAATCTTTTTATTGTATATTTTGTATTAAACAATATTAGCATTATTTGCAGGATGCAGTTGCATTTTTATGGACTTGTAACCCTATTTCAGCATATCAAAACAATGTAATTCTTGATTTAATACGACGGAGCGAAAGAAATAATTATTAGTGGTATTGTTGATTTTGCAGTTTATTGTAAATCGCAATATGAGCTCTGATTAGAAATATGCAGTATTCAATGCAAGGGTGGATGGTAGATTTGTAAATGTGCAGGATTGTTTCAGCTAGGAAAAACTTCCTGGCCCTGCACAGAGAACCGACATTCTTAGAAGCGCATTTTAGCTATGGATTCTAAGTAGACATTCCACTTGAAGTCTGTTGTATGTATATATATATATATATATATATATATATATATATATATATATATATAGTCATCCGCAGACAGATCTGTTTCGCTGTATCACAGCTCATCAGTACGGTTAGACATCCGATTGCTTTTTAACTCAGGATTGAAACCCGACCGAATTGGCGTCAGTCAATTTACCTCTGAGCTATGGGTGCTCGACAGAAAAAGGCAAACGTTTTTAGCGTATGATGTATCATACGCCAATAGCCAGAGTGCTCTAATTCATTACTGAACGAGCGATAGAGTAAATGTCGCTTTATTTTTAAACAAATTAAGTAAATAAACAAATTAGCAAACTACGAAAGCACACATAAGGAAATAAATAAATATAATACTAAGGAACAACATATAATTACGCAACCGATCATAAATAAGCAGTAAAAGAAAAAAAGAAAAATACACTGTATAATAGCTACAATTAACCGCATTTGGATCTATAATTATTTTGATGATCCCATTTAAGTCTACTCACAATTACCACCACCCTCTAATAGTTTGAAACTTAACCGTTACCGCCTACTCAGTTACCGTTAGGATAAAACAATAGACCCTGCTACCTAGAATCCATGTATTTGTTCAGAGTTTTGCCGAAGGTATATCTGCTCCGAAAATTATTCCGATAAAAGACGATTTCTTGAATATGAGCAATAGAATTGCGTAAATAAACAGGTAAATGAACATCTTATAATTCCGCTTGTTCCTTAGTTCATCATTTAACAGGTACACGTTGCGTCATGCCAGAACCTTCTGTGCTTCAACGTCTTTTATTAAATATTATTTCTTTAAAAATCTTTTCATCCCAAGCAAGGCATTCTACTGCCACTGTTGTGCAGGGGGTTACGTAGGGGAAAGCGATGAGAAATTTGCTTAGTTATTGGAAATGTCGGGAGGAGGGTGACTGACAAAGATGATTTAAACAATCTTTTATTGTGTTTTCCGAGCATTGTAACAATTATACGTTTTTTAGGAGTTAAAAAATATAAAAATTATCTATACATTTTATTAATCGAAGCGCTTTCGGCCAGTGCTTTAGCCATTCTCACGGTTAAAAAAACTCAATAAAAGATTGATTAAATCAGCCTTGATACTGACTTCTCAAATTCGTTGCTTTCATCTTGGATTTTTTCACTTACTCACAAACATTTATTATTACAACTGATGGTCAGTCCTTTTTTGTTTTCCTTCACTACTTTGACTAGAAAATTCTGTATTTTTCATTCAGTGTCTGCCGCCAACACACTGTCGCCTGCGTATCTTATTGTGTTAAGATGGTGTCCACCGATAGACATAGATCGTCAAATTATACACAAAATCTTATTTACGTATCAGACCTTCACATCAACGTGAAATTAACCTTGTTGGAGTCTTAGCCTTCGGGCTGAGATGAACCCAGACAAGGTTATGCCAAAGAGCAGAGTTTCATCAGGGGAAAAGCAGACAAATTTTTCCGTTGACCCTGCCTTATGCAGGGTCAACGGAAAAATTTTGACCGAGCTTAAGGGCTCTGAAATCTCACGCTAAAAACTGACCTTGTGTCACATCTGACCTCAGTGAGGAGGTATTTCGAAGATACTCTTGGGTACCTAGACCTGTTGTAATTTTCAACAAGCTTGTCTAGCTAAAATCATTAGAGTACTGAGTTCGATCGTCACTGAGTGCTCCATTCTTTCGGCTTTGTGCCACATGTAAGCTGCGTTTAGAAAATCACCGCACTTAACATCAAAAACACACCCACACACAATATATATTGACTATTTGTTTCATGCCTCGCGAAACAGTCAGTTAAATGCCAGACATGAAACACGCTTAGGCGATCATGTCTCGAAAGAGACATGACTGATTGGGCAGAAGATTACCCCGCAGTAGGTTGCCATTGCTTTCTGCGGTAGATTGGTTGCCAGCCAAGGCTACAGAGCCCAATCTGTCCTGTTATTTAACCCATAACTGGAGGGAAGAGACGGATTAATACTTTTTCCAAGGGTATTTGCGCGTAAGTGAATGCAATGGATTCAACTGGAATTCGAACTCGGCTCTCCGGTTTCTCGTTCCGAGCCAATATTCACTGCACTGCATCGCGAAACAGATCTTTCTAAAAGAAGCCTCGGAAGTATAGGCCTCAGCTCAGACACAACGAGGAGGTAGAACTCGAACAATCACCCTGGCGGTTGTGATACACGCTTGGTCGATCGAATTTCTTTCGATTCATTACTGACTATGCAGAAGATTTTTCCCCAGCATTCGTACAAAAAAGCCTCTTCATGTTCGAAATGACATTTACCAGATAGTGATGAAAAGGCAAAGAAAATGGTCTGAGAATATTTGTCTGCGCAAACTGTGGATGAGACTGCTATCCTAGAATTTGCCTATGAAACCATGACAAATGCTGCGCTTCAAACATGATCACTTGCACGACTGTCCAGAGACTGGCGGGTGTTTACAGTATGAAATCTATAGTATATGAAGTGTGTGATACCTTGCCGACTGGCTCGCTGGCTGATGCCTATACAATCACGGACGCCAAATTACGATGATGACCGGAACCTGAGTCAGGGTTGATTCTGTCGAACACGACACCAATTATGACGACGCCCTCGGGTCGCTAATCGTGATGATAGCCTCGGCTCAGCAGCTGATCCTCAAGACGTCTATTACAACGATGAACTTTCCTGCCTACGCTGTGTATTTTGATCTCAGGAAAGACACGTTGAAAACCCGGTAGCCGTTACTCTACCACACTAAACCAGACCGGACACATGTGTACACTTGTGTTGATAAAATAAAACACGGCACAAAAAAAAAAATAAATAAATAAGTTTGAAGATGCCTGAATTAGTTGCGGAAAGAGTCTTAATATATATATATATATATATAAATTAATAAAAAAATAATTATCAACAGAAGTAGAATATACAATCGTCGAATTTAATTTTCACAACGGAGTCCACCTAGGGGTCCATAACAAAATTCACCGGAAAATCTGCAATGTGATCGATCCCGATTTGGCAACTCGGACACAGTCTCTTTCTCACTGGCGCAGTGTGGCTTCCCTGTGTCTCGTCTACAAGTATTTAAACAGCTTTTGCTCTGATGAACTTAGCTCACTGGTGCCCCCTATATACGAATTTACTCGAGCCACAAGATTAGCAATTAGGTCCCACCCTTTTACTGTGAAACCACTAATATGTAAACGCAAATTCTACTCCCTCAGATTCTTTTCTCGCATTTTCTTCCTGTGGAATTCTCTTCAATTTACTTGCTTCCCCGACAGCTACAATCTCCAGGAAGTTAATCTAACAGGAAGTTAACAGACGAAGTACTTGGAAAGTTCGTGGGAGTTCTTTAGACTTCTATTGAAGTTCAGTAGAACTACTAGGCAGTTGATATTGTTCGGCAGTTAGCTTTCAGTGGAAGATTACCAAGTTCCTAACATTTTGGGTACGTTAAATCGATTAGCAACCGACATGACACGATTATAACCTCAGTGCAAAAACTACTCCACCACAGAGCTAAAATGCCAATTACGGGTCGGAGACATTAAAATCAAGCAAGTACAAAAATTTAGATACCCGTAATACAGAAGACGGAAAGTGCGACAAAAAGTCCAAATACGTATTGGGATTTCATTCCAAAAGCTGAGTAGAGTAGCTTGTAGATAGGAAAAATTTCACTGGAAACAAATAAGAGTACTGTACTGTTATATGATGTCTGTCTCTCCTATATGGTAGCGAATGCTGGGCAATTTCCTCATAGATGAAGGAAAAACTCGAAGGAACAGAAATTTTGGTTCTGCAGAAGAATGTTGGACCGAACATGTAATCTACTACAAGGTTTTCGAGAGAATGATAACGAAAAGGAAACTCACACTTAACACTAAGAAGAGGTAGCTGAAGTTTCTTGGACACGCAATGAGGAAAGAGAGCTTGGAGAATCTGATACTCACGGGGCAGATAAGGAGAAAGCCAGACAGGGGTAAACAGAGCGTGACATACTTAACCAAGTAGATTTTAGAGCAGGGTTTGGGGAAAATAGCAAGACATATATTAAGAGTAACAAGGCACAGGAAGAGGTGAAGGGCAATGATCGCCTACGTCCTGAAAGGAAATGGTACAAAAGATCAAGAAATAAAGAAAAGAACGTTAAAGTGTTATGTAATATAAATCCCCATATGTGGCAGTCAATTCTGGACAATATCACAGACGTACAGGGATCTGAAGACATCAGAAATGTTTACACTATTTACTTTGTTCGGTTTATTGTCTTCTTTATTGTCATATTCACGATGTTCGGTCGTTGTACGCTGCGGCAATCTTCAGGTGATTGGAAATTAATTCTTAACCCTCTAGGGACATTCGTATCATATTTGATACAGTATGAAAACAAGCCTTGAAAGAAATAGTTTCCTGAAAAATTTTTTAAGAGAAATATTTTATAAATTTCAAATGAAAGCAGTACAGACTGCTCAGTCAATGAATACCAGATGTTTCCTTATAGGGAAATACCAAATGTTTCCTTATAGGGAAATACTGTATCAAATATGATACGAATGGCCCTAGAGGGTTAAGTAGTAATTAGTGGGGGATCTGTTTATTACTTCATAACAATATAGAACTGATCCCCCACTTTATGACAAGTAGAAAACTTAATCATATTATATTATTAACCCTCTAGGGCCATTCGTATCATATTTGATACAGTATGAAAACAAGCCTTGAAAGAAATATTTTCCTGAAAAATTTTTTAAGAGAAATATTTTATAAATTTCAAATGAAAGCAGTACAGACTGCTCAGTCAATGAATACCAGATGTTTCCTTATAGGGAAATACCAAATGTTTCCTTATAGGGAAATACCGTATCAAATATGATACGAATGGCCCTAGAGGGTGAAGTCAACGAGGTGGATTGGTTTAGTTCCATGAGGACATATTGCCAAGTGGATAAAGGTTGGTTTAATCAATGAAAACCCCGAGTCTAATTATCTTGATATTTTCCGCGTTTTTCTTTTAACATTTTAGATATTTTTAGATAAAAAAAAATATCATCGTAAGGCTAATAAAAATTATCTACATTTTTCAAATTTTTACATTTTTCAAATGATGATGAGAGTAATATTTTGTTGCTATCCGTACTTTTATTTTTGTTTTAATATATTTGTTTGTAGTATTCTAATAGATTCTATTTTTTTTTAATTTCTCACCTGTGGAATTTCATTCCGATTTCTGGCTTCCTTGCCGGCTACACTCTTCAAATATTTAAATGCAACGCCAATCGCCATATTCTGTCCTCTTGCCTTTTATTCCTATATTGTCTTCCAAGTAAAGTTTTATTCCCTTCCACACCCTGTAACCCTCTGCATCATTGCGTAATTATCGCCTTGCTTGGCGTGAAATGATTAAAAATATTCAAAAAACATATTTTTTGTTTTCTGAAAACAATAAAATTACCCTAGTTGCGTATATTTCACTGAAGATCGATATGAGTCCAATGAAAACCCTAAGCCTAATTATCCTGATTTTTTCCGCGTTTTTTTTTTTTACTTTTCTTTTAAAAAACAACTTCATCGTAGCTAGGTAAGGCTAAAAAAACTGTTAACATTTTTTAAATTATAAAATGACCGTCTTGTGTCCTTCCCGTCTACAAAGCCTCAGATTCACACATTTATTTGAATTTATACACACAAATAATCAGAATTTTAAGTTCTACGTTTTGTCAAAGAGTCGGAATTAAACTAAAACTGTCTAAATATGCATCCATAAACAAAACTCTACCTCTTATCTAAAGAGGTAGAAATTCCATACCCTCGATTTAAAAGGGATCTAGAGGTGTATAAACCTGTACTTTAGTTACTAAAATAAGCCTTTGTCTATACTACTTCTATAGTTTTGAGATGAATATTTGTAATTATCCACATTATCGTTGGGCGTATTTGTATTGCCTTATTCACGATGTTTAGGCCGTTCTACGTTCCGACCTTCTTCAGGTGATTGGAATTTCGAACTGAACCCTTTATTTCGATTACTCACGAAAAAATTCAGGAAAAATTCAGGACAAAAGCGTTGGTTTGTTCCAGTGCCTTGACCCAAATAGTTGTGAGTTCAATACCTAGCTACAGCAGCGGTGAACAAATAACTTAGAGAATTGAGTTATAGAAAGTTAACTGATATAGAGACATCTGGAAGAGACATGACTCAAGTTATAGATTAAGTTTATGCGGATAGATAAGAAAGGTAATGACCGGAAAAAATACACGAAGGAGTCGGTTCCACGGAGCAGCTGTTCGCGGGAAGAAACTGCACAATTGGAACTTCTTACCAATGGAATATGAAAGGTATGAAGGCGGTTTGTACGTTGAATGGCATCTTCTAGCAGCGAATGTTAGAAATAGTGGAAGCAAGGAATGCAGTTTGTCCAAGCACTATCCATAAATGTAGCGATAGTTGATTTTCTAAGCACCGCTTAGAAGTAATATAAAGCCGAAAGTATAGGATACCCAATGAGGATCGAACACCATAAGCTGTAATAGGTTCTAGTGAGTCAAGCTTGTTATCCATTACACTACGTCGAAGTGGCCAGAGTTAATTTCCTAAGCGCTGCTTAGATGTGGCACAAGGACGAAAACATGAGGTACCCAGTGGGGATCGAACTCACTACTCAGTTGTAATAGGTTCTAGCGAGTGAACCTTGCTAACCATTATACCAGGTCGAAGTGCCCAGTAAATGTAGCGAGTAGTGAGAGGCTCCTCAAATCTCATCTGTGGGAGAGAGGTTGCAGGGTGGATAATAATTTGTCACCCTCAGGGACGTGAAGACGGTTTTGAACTATCGAGACTGGAAAGTGAGAACAGAGCACTTCCTACCTAAACATGACAGCAGTACTCCGTTGTCTTCACTGTCAGTCAGTCAAGTGCCATACGTGATACACGCTTAGGCGATCATGTCTCGAAAGAGACATGACTGACTAGACAGAAGATTATCCCGCAGTAGGTTACCATTGCTTTCTGCGGTAGACTGGTTGCCGACCAAGGCTATAGAACCCAATCTGTCCTGTTATTAACCCATAACTGGAAGGAAGAGACGGATTAATACCTTTCCCAAGGGTATTTGCGCGTAAGTGAATGCAATGAATTCAGCTGGAATTCGAACTCGGCTCCCCAATTTCTCGTTTCGAGCCGATATCCAATGCACTACAACGCACATAATGCCTGAAAAACTAAAATCGCAATGTTTATAATTGGTGCACGCGACTTTAATATTTAAAACATTGTCTAATTAAATCAGCACGCAAACCAACATATTTGCGTTGTCTAGTATTTTCACTGGCGTTCGATTGGACAATCCAGCTTCGAAAGGTAATTACCGGGCTCTTTACATAATTGTTACTTTTCTATAATATGCATGATTGTATAACCGTGCATTTAAACGTGAATGCATATTGACATGGATTGTGAAAGACGAATGAGTTTTTGTTTCTGCAAAATAAAATAAGCATCTAAATGTTTCATGCTAAAGTAATAAAGGTTGTAAAAAAATGACCACGTCAACAGTCAGCACGAAAACAATTAAGTCACGTGTTTACCTCGTCAAATTTTCTATTGTTCGAGAAATCTCGACGCAGTGGGTGAAAGACGGTGTGCTATTGAAATGGCCATTTTGTTGGTAATGTCAAGAAAACAGTGCAGAGTCGATACTCGCTATTTTTGTAATTTACTGTTTTTCACTGAACGTTCTTTTTTCTAGATATCTTCCGCTGACTGTTGTACATTAGTTTTTTTTTTAAGTTTTGTTTAATTTCAATCGTTAAACTGCTAAAAACGTTGGATGAAAAATTATTTCAAAATATAGTCAGAGGAAAAGTGCAACTCGTAAATGGACTCAATATAGATCTGTAAGAATTATTGATTTCTTAAACATATTTGACTTAATTGTTTATTCTATTCAGTTTCTCTCTATCCGTTCATAATTTTTCTTTCTTCTTTTTTGGTTTTCTTCATTATTGCTTTTCTTTCTTCTTTTTTGGTTTTCTTCATTATTGCTTTTCTTCCTTCTTTTTCCTTTTCTTCATTATTGCTTTTCTTCCTTCTTTTTCCTTTTCTTCATTATTGCTTTTCTTCCTTCTTTTTTGGTTTTCTTCATTATTGCTTTTCTTCCTTCTTTTTGCTTTTCTTCATTATTGCTTTTCTTCCTTCTTTTTGCTTTTCTTCATTATTGCTTTTCTTTCTTTTTTTTTGGTTTTCTTTTTTCTTTTTAGTTTTCTGTTTTATTATTGGTTTTCTTTTTTTCTATTTGCTTTTCTTCCTTATGGCTTTTCTTTCTTATCGCTTTTCTTTTTCTTTTATCTTTTCTTTCTTTTTTTTTGATTTTCTTTCTTTTTCAAAAATTGCGCCAATCTTTTTTTCGCATTCTTTAATTCTTTATCAACTAAGACAATTTCGTTTTTCTTTCTATATACTGTCAGATTTTATTATGCAAATCAATGATTATAATACACTTAGCACTAATCATTCAATGTTTTAAAAAAGAAAAAAATCCTTCAAGACTGTTGTGCCTTCTAGCGACCATGTTCTGTTGGTCTGGTTATTTAGAACTGGATTATTTATATAATTTATAAATTTACTAATAAATTGATATACAATCCAGGTAAATTCTGATAGAGATGAACTCAGGAGAACTCAATGTTAAATTCATTTATATAATTTAACAGAGAAATATAATCTCTAAAAGATTTTAGATTATTACAATGCGTAATACATGTTTCACCGCGTCATGATGTTATTATCGCGGCTCGTCAGACCCAAATGTTACAACAATTGGTCCTCAAAAATCCCACCCTGAAAAAATTCCTTTTGTTTTATTTTACATAGATGCTCACATGTCCATATTAGAATAGACACTTGTAACGGTTATTTACGAATATTTCTCGCTCATTCGAAAAGAACTCCGAAGAAAAAAAGAAAGCAAGGATAAAGAAAAGATGAACGATTGATAAATGTAAAAAAGAGAAAAAAGAAAAAAGGAAACAAAGAGAAAAAATTTAAAAAAAAAAGAGGGAAACAGAAAAAAAACTGAATGGAAATCAAGAAGAGAAAAAGAAAGGACAAAGAGATACAATAAAAGGAAATACAGTATCACGAGAAATAAATGTTGACACCATTTATCGTAACAGCGTCTCAAACCTCCTAGGAGGTTTAAGACCAACTGTTGTACTATTTTTGAGGACCAACTGTTATCGGATTCCGACAAGATACTAGAATAAAGAAAAACAACAAAAGAGAAAACGTATCTCAATCTAATATGTTTCACTTTATTAAAGATAAACTATTATACGCTTTACCAACCAAAATATTCCACGCACAAACATTTAAAAATAATTATCTAATGCTTTAATACACGGAACATATCTGAGGAATAAGAATTAACCCCAGATCACAACATAACACTATGCTGTCTCTTTGCTATTTTTTCATTATTCTCTCGGTCTCTGAAAACCTTTTAACAAAAGTCAAACATGCTAGATTAAGATAGATTTTTTCAGTTAAATGCCATACGTTATACACGCTCCGAGCGATCATGTCTCGAAAGATACATAACTGACTGGGCAGAAGAATATCCCGCAGTAGGATGCCATTGCTCTCTGCGATATACTGGTTGCCAGCCAAGGCTATAGAACCCAATCTGTCCTATTATTTAACCCATAACTGGAGGGAAGAGACGGATTAATACCTTTCTCAAGGGTATTTGTGCGTAAGTTAATACAAGGAATTCAACTGAAATTCGAACTCGGCTCTCCGATTTGTCATTCCGAGTTCATATATACTGCACCACAATTCCTATTTTCTACTTTTACTTCAGTCAATCAGATAAACGCCCTTTTTGTGTTTTTTTCTTTTGAACAGTAGGAATTAAATCGGTCGACTTAAGCAATTAACACTGTTTAAAAATCAAGGCGTGTTCTCAAATATGAGAGTCTACAAAACCACGTTTAGAGTATTTTTTTACCTATTACGATGATTTTTACTGTGCAAGGCCCAAGAACCACTCGAAATAATAGATTACAGAGTAAGAGGCACAGTTTATGTGGATATGTGGTGAAGATGACGGCCATCCCTATATTGAATAGGTCATGATTGTAGTGTTCCGGGAAGCATCCTTTTCGAAGTCGGTTCCACAAAACAGATATTAGTGTGAAGAAGATGCTCGAATGGAACCAACGTATACAGTCCATCTAAGCAATTTTCATGGAGATAGCGATAGAATGCGTCATTACCAGGTCCAAGAATTGAACTAATGACTACTACATGATAATAACACATTTTTAGCCAACTGCTGTACCCACTATACCACCGTATTGAAAAACATAAGTAGTGTATTTTTGGAGCCTTTTATATTTAGTGTCAGATGGTTTTAACAACTGGTTATGTTCGTGGGTTCGTACCAGTTCTAACAACAACAAAAAACAAACAAACAAACAAAAAACAAAACAATAATAAACAGATAATCCATACCAGCCAATGGCAACTGACGATGATCAGAGGGTACTTGGTCGAAACGTTGTGTCTATAATAACATGTATATCAATCATGATGAGAACAATAGTTTTAAATAATACCAAGATATTGAAAATTACTCAACTCAGAAATAAATACTAAAAAAAAATGAGGTGATTTTTGATTAGTAAATTTCTTTGTATGTGATTTTGTAGTGACAGACCACAGACCCTGAAGACGTTAAGTCTTCTTTAATACTCTAAAGGCTTGAAACCATTTCGCAAAAATGGTTGTACATAGACGATAGTTTAGACGTTTCCATGCCTTATATCTATTTGTTAGGGTTACAGCTACATCACATTGAAACTCCGGCTCCCGTACGATCATCGAAGTTAATGTCCAGCCTGGTCAGGACCTAGATGGGTGACCACTTGGGAATACCAGAAGCTGCAAGCTTGGATGCGCGGCCGGTATAATGAATAATGACTCGGAATTTTTAATCTGTTAGCAGAGTTCCACTTGCCGTTGGGTTCGTTATATTCACTTACGGATAAATATCGTCGGAGAAGATATAAATCGACATCTCCCTACTCCCAGATACGTTTTAATTGGTGAGACTTGTATCATTAAACCATTGTTTTCTCCAAGAAAGAAATAATTCTTGCAATCTAGAACTATTTTCTAGCTTTGAATAATCTGGAGAGAGCTGATAAGTAGTAAAAAACGAATCAATCAGAACATATCTAGTTTACATATAAACCTTTATACGTTCCATTTTCTTATACGTTTTTTTGTTGTTTTAGTTTAGAATTAGTTTTTTTTTTCTTTTATAAGCGTCAACTTTCGGCAACACTAATTCTACTATCTTCTTTCGTGTGCTGTATCTCTTCATGATGCTGGTGATCATGACCCTCCACGGTTTCCCTAACACGTTGGCTTCCACACGACCCTTCGCAGGTTCGTGACGGTAAGCCTGCAAGAACCAACACGAGCCTCCGATGGATCTTTTTCCAATTTCTCTTTTATGAGGATTATTGGAAGTCGGATGTTGTGATTGTTTAGGGGATCATGGTACACCAGAACCATATTTTTATAAAAGAAATTTAATATTTTTTTGTTTTTGTCTTTTTATACTGTTTTTCTTTTGAAATTTCTACTCTTCTTTTTGGGACATTTTTGCTTTTTTTTGTTTTGTTTTTTACTTAAACCTGTAAGTGTATTTATATATTTAACATATTTTACGTATTTAAATTGTCATATTTAATTTCTTAATATAGATGTCATATTTAAATAATTAAAATTCTTATATAAATTTATATAATCTGTATATATCATATTTAAATATTCAAATTTCTTATATCAATGACATATTTAAATATATTTTTACTTACACCTGTAAGTGTTTTTACATATTTAACATATTTTACATATTTAAATTGTCATATTTTATCTCTTAATATGAATACCATATTTAAATGTTTAAATTCCTCATATAAATTTATATAATTTGTATATATCATTTTTAAATATTTAAAATTTTTATATCAACGTCATATTTGAATATTTTTACTTACACCTGTAAGTGTATTTATATAATTTACCGACCTGTAACATAATGCATGTTACAGATCTGTCTTGGTTGTAAAATGGACTCAAGTACCGAACGACTTACCGGTGGGTTGTGGATAATAAATAATTCATATGATACCCTGGCTTCATATATGAAACAACGTTAAAAGATAAAGTACCAAAATTTATTTAGATATAATGTTTGGGTAATAAGGGAAATGAGGCTTTGGACTCAACGTGTGTGTTGGCTTCTTCTGACCCTCTTGCATTCAACCTGTCTTGGGAATGAATTGAGCTGGCTCCTGTAAAGGTAACATGAGGAGACATGTATTACCGTAGCGGTACTGAGAACAGACCTTTATTCCAGTTGGGAATAATGTTGCATAATTTAGATTGTTCGAACTGTTATCCTTATTGCCATATTCACGACGTTTCGGGTGTTGTACACTCCAGACTAATTGATTGGAATTTCGAACCGAACTATTTATTTAGATCACTGGAATAAATAGTTCTCGTTCCATCAGACATGCCACTTCCAGATGTCTTAGTTATCTCTTTTTGCTCACCACTGCTGTAGCTAGGTATTGAACTCACAACTCTTTGGGTCAAGTCAATGGATCTAACCAACGATTTTATCCACTGGGCTTCGAGATGAATAAATATGACAACAGTCCAAATAATAATGTAAATAACTCATCTCAGAATTATAGAGAAATAATGGGAATAGCATTATCAGAAGAAAAAATAGAAACAGCGTTATCAGAAAAAATGGGAATAACATTATCAGAAGCAAAAAATAGGAATAACGTTATAAAAAAATGTGAATAGCATTATCAGAAGAAAAAAATAGGAATAACGTTATAAAAAATGGGAATAGCATTATCAGAAAAAATGGGAATAGCGTTATCAGAAAAAAATGGGAATAGCATTATCAGAAGAAAAAATAGGAATAACGTTATAAAAAAATATGAATAGCATTATCAGAAGAAAAATAGGAATAACGTTATAAAAAATGTGAATAGCATTATCAGAAGAAAAAAATAGGAATAACGTTATAAAAAATGTGAATAGCATTATCAGAAGAAAAAATAGGAATAACGTTATAAAAAATGTGAATAGCATTATCAGAAGAAAATAGGAATAACGTTATAAAAAAATGTGAATAGCATTATCAGAAGAAAAAAATAGAATAACGTTATAAAAAATGTGAATAGCATTATCAGAAGAAAAAAAAATAGGAATAACGTTATAAAAAAAATGTGAAGAGCATTATCAGAAGAAAAAATAGGAATAACGTTATAAAAAATGTGAATAGCATTATCAGAAGAAAAAAATAGGAATAACGTTATAAAAAATGTGAATAGCATTATCAGAAGAAAAAAATAGGAATAACGTTATAAAAAAATGTGAATAGCATTATCAGAAGAAAAAAATAGGAATAACGTTATAAAAAATGTGAATAGCATTATCAGAAGAAAAATAGGAATAACGTTATAAAAAATGTGAATAGTATTATCAGAAGAAAAAAATAGGAATAACGTTATAAAAAATGTGAATAGCATTATCAGAAGAAAAAATAGGAATAACGTTATAAAAAATGTGAATAGTATTATCAGGAAGAAAAAAATAGGAATAACGTTATAAAAAATGTGAATAGCATTATCAGAAGAAAGTAAAATAGAATAACGTTATAAAAAATGTGAATAGCATTATCAGAAGAAAAAAATAGGAATAACGTTATAAAAAATATGAATAGCATTATCAGAAGAAAAATAGGAATAACGTTATAAAAAATGTGAATAGCATTATCAGAAGAAAAAAATAGGAATAATGTTATAAAAAATATGAATAGCATTATCAGAAGAAAAAATAAAATAACGTTATAAAAAATGTGAATAGCATTATCAGAAGAAAAAAATAGGAATAACGTTATAAAAAAATGTGAATAGCATTATCAGAAGAAAATAGGAATAACGTTATAAAAAAATGTGAATAGCATTATCAGAAGAAAATAGGAATAACGTTATAAAAAAATGTGAATGGCATTATCAGAAGAAAAAAATAGGAATAACGTTATAAAAAAATGTGAATAGCATTATCAGAAGAAAAAAATAGGAATAACGTTATAAAAAAATGTGAATAGCATTATCAGAAGAAAAAAATAGGAATAACGTTATAAAAAAATGTGAATAGCATTATCAGAAGAAAAAATAGAATAACGTTATAAAAATTGTGAATAGCATTATCAGAAGAAAAAAAAATAAGAATAACGTTATAAAAAAATGTGAATAGCATTATCAGAAGAAAAAATAGGAATAACGTTATAAAAATGTGAATAGCATTATCAGAAGAAAAAAATAGAATAACGTTATAAAAAAATATGAATAGCATTATCAGAAGAAAAAATAGGAATAACGTTATAAAAAATGTGAATAGCATTATCGTGAAGAAAAAAATAGGAATAACGTTATGAAAAATATGAATAGCATTATCAGAAGAAAAAAATAGAAATAACGTTATAAAAAATGTGAATAGCATTATCAGAAGAAAAATAGGAATAACGTTATAAAAAAATGTGAATAGCATTATCAGAAGAAAAAAATAGGAATAACGTTATAAAAAAATGTGAATAGCATTATCAGAAGAAAAAAATAGGAATAACGTTATAAAAAAATGAATGGCATTATCAGAAGAAAAAAATAGGAATAACGTTATAAAAAATGTGAATAGTATTATCAGAAGAAAAAAATAGGAATAACGTTATAAAAAATGTGAATAGCATTATCAGAAGAAAAAATAGGAATAACGTTATAAAAAATGTGAATAGCATTATCAGAAGAAAAAATAGGAATAACGTTATAAAAATTGTGAATAGCATTATCAGAAGAAAAAATAGAATAACGTTATAAAAAAATGTGAATAGCATTATCAGAAGAAAAATAGGAATAACGTTATAAAAAATGTGAATAGCATTATCAGAAGAAAAAATAGGAATAACGTTATAAAAAAAATGTGAATAGCATTATCAGAAGAAAAAATAGGAATAACGTTATAAAAATGTGAATAGCATTATCAGAAGAAAAATAGGAATAACGTTATAAAAAAATGTGAATAGCATTATCAGAAGAAAAAAATAGGAATAACGTTATAAAAAAATATGAATAGTATTATCAGAAGAAAATAGGAATAACGTTATAAAAAATGTGAATAGCATTATCAGAAAAAAAATGGGAATAGCGTTATCAGAAAAAATGTGAATAGCATTATCAGAAGAAAAAAATAGGAATAGCTTTAACAGAAAAAATGTGAATAGCATTATCAGAAGAAAAAAATAGGAATAGCTTTAACAGAAAAAAAAATGTGAATAGCATTATCAGAAGAAAAAAATGGGAATAGCTTAACAGAAAAAATGTGAATAGCATTATCAGAAGAAAAAATGGGAATAGCGTTATCAGAAAAAATGGGAATAGCGTTATCAGAAGAAAAAATAGGAACAATAAAGGATCCATCCATTCATTCCCTCGCTACATTATCTTATATTATCCTTATGTTTTTCTTTCCTCGAATACATCTGTTCGTTCCTTTTCCACATGATCTTTCTATGTTTTTCTTTCCTCTTTCGTCTTGTCTGTACTTGTTTTTCTTTCCAATGAATTATTTAATCTATATCGCCTTTTTAAAGTTTTAATGAACTTCCTGACTGGCGCGACCTCCGCCGCTTTTAAAGATGGACGGCGATAGCATTTTATACGGATGTTAATAACTGTTGCACTTCCTTAAACCATATTGCACCCAAGTTTTTGGTAAAGTATTTCCTGCTATCATTTACCAGCTTCGTGTTTTGGCACTGGGGAAAAAAAGTTCTGACTTGAGTGGAAGTCTAAAATAAAATTACAGGAAATAAAAAGAAATTGTTTATTTATATTTTACCGCTACTCAATTTGCCGCTTTGGTAATGGATGGTTTCAAACCCTTTCTTTTGGTTCATAGTTCTTTCATTTTTATTTTCCTTTTGTTCTCGCCTTGACTTCCCTCTTCTTGCATTTTGCTCTTCCTCCTCGACTTCCGCCATTTTTTCTTTATTTTTTTAATTTTTATTTTTTTTACTGTATTCACCTCCTGCGCTTCGATATGATTTCATTCAATTTTTATCGTTGCTTCATTTTTCCAATCGTCTTTTATTTAATTCCTTTTCGCTATCTTTTCACTCTTCTCTTTGCTTCGCTCAGGTAATTCTTCTTTTTCCGTTTCTCTTTTTCATTTTTTCGTTATTCTTTCTTTTTCGTTTTTGTTCTTTTTTTTTTTTCTCAGTTTCTTCTCCTCTTCCCTTTCGTCTCTCTTCTTTTTCTTCTTCCCTTTTTCTTTGCCGTTCTTTTTTTTTCTCAGTTTTATTTGTTCTTTTGCTTCTTCTTCGTTCATCTTTTTTTTTTTTCATTCTAATCTTCCTAATTCTAATCGTCATATCATTCGCTTCTTCAGCTCTCTTTATTTTTTTCTTTTTATTCATCTTCTCTTTCTTCTTTCCTTCCTCCACCCATTTCTTTTTCGCTTTCTCTTTCTTTCCTATCTTTCGCTTAAATTCAGCTTCAATCAATTTGTTTTTCACTTTTTTCGTTATATTTTTCCTTATCCTTTCTGCTTTCCCTGCTCCCCTCGTTAAATTGATTCTTTGTTTCTTTTCACTTTCTTCTTTCGATTTATGTTTTCTTCAGCTTTTCCTCGGTTTCTTTTTCTATTCACTTTTCTTATTATTGTTTTTCTTTCATTCTTTTCTTCATCTTTAACTAATCAATAGTTCTATTCATCCTCTTTCTTTACGGTTCCATCATGTTCTTTCATTTTAAAAATCATCACAATTCCTTCTTTTTTCCTTCTTTCTTTTCTGCTTTATTATATTGATTTTTTTTTTTTATCGCTATACCCTTTTTTTTTTAATTCTTTTCTTTTTTCTTTCACATGTTAGTTTTTCTCTCTTTCACGATGGTCATCGTGTCTTTCTTCTTCATTATATTTTTTATTGTTTTTTTTTCTCTTTTTCACTGTTTTTCTTTCTGCTTTTCTATTTTTCTCCTTTTCTCTCTTTCTCGCTTTCTATCGTTCTTCTATTCTCTTTTTATCATTTTCTCTCGTTCTCCTTTTCTCTTGTTCTCGTTTTCTCTCTTTCTTCTTTTCTCACGTTCTTCTATTCTCTTTTTATCATTTTCTCTCGTTCTCCTTTTCTCTTATTCTCGTTTTCTCTCTTTCTTCTTTTCTCACGTTCTCCTTTTCCCACTTTCTCATTTTCTCTCTTTGTTCTTTTCTCTCTTTCTCTCCTTTTCTCTCTTTCTCTCCTTTTATCTCTTTCTTTTTTTCTCTCGTTCTCCTTTTCTTTCTTTCTATTCTCATTTGTTCTCCTTTTCACTCGTTCTACTTTTCTCTCCTTCTCTTTTTCTCTCATTCTCCTTTTCTGTCTTTCTCTTTTTATTCTTGTCTCTCGTTTTCCGTTTCTTTCGTTCGACTTTTCTCTCGTTCTCCTTTTCTCTCGTTTTCCTCTTCTTTTGTTCTCCTTTTCTCTTTTTCTCTCGTTCTCCGTTTTTGGTTCTTCTTTTCTCTCTTTCTCCTTTTCTTATGTGCTAATTTTCTCTCTTTCTTCTTTTCTCTTTTCTTCTGATAACGCTATTCCTATTTTTTTCTTCTGATAACGTTATTCCTATTTTTTTTCACAGCTTTCTTTTATTCCAACGTTTTCATACAATTTTCTCTTTCTTCGTTTATCATCTTTTTATTCCCAGTTTTCTTTCCTCGTCTCCGTCGTGGGTGTCCTTCTATTCTTCATTCTTCTGCAATTTATTCCCGTATCTCTTTTCGTTCTTTTTCTCATAAGCCTTCCATCACCCGCCTTCTCGTCTACTGATTTCCCTACTTATCTCTTTTTCATCATATTTACCTCTTTTATATTAACTTTGAGCTTGTTTTAATCGATGTCGCTATTTACTTCTCCGTTTCATTGTGACAACGAGTCTTATTCATGACAGTGGTATTTAATATACATTTATTGTAAAGATTGTACATGATACTGTCAGCGAAGATTACACTTCTTTTTGTGATGAGGAAGGAGGGCTTGGAGAACCTGATGCTCACAGAGGGAAAGAGAGACAAGGGAAGGCGGCACTTTACATAGTTGGTGGACTTGAGCAGATTGATGATGGAGCAGCGATTGATTGGGATAAATGAAAAAGAGGTATTAAGAGCGACAAAGGGATAGGGAAATGTGGAAGGCTATGATCGCCTACGTCCTGGAACATAGAATAAAATAAATTTTTGAGAGAAAGAATTATGAATATAATTTTTAGGTGATGAAATAAAACCCTATCTTAAGTAGAAATATCCTCAAAAATCGATCTACAATGAAATCGGTCCTTACTCGGCAACTCGACTTCACTTTCTCACCGACGTCATGTGGCTTCCTTGTTTTGTTTTGTTTTTATATTTGTCATGGCAGCTGGTCTGACGAACTTTTTCCTCAGGTGCCTCAAACCCGTGAATTTATGAGTGCTAATAGATTGAGGTCTTGATCCCATCTTTTAAACGTTGAAATAGTTAAATGTAATCGCCACTTCTACTCCAACCGCCTGTCGAACTCTTTTCCGTTTATTTGCTTCTCTGATAACCACAGTCTCCAAAGATTTGAATGCAGCGCCAATTTACATTTTTGTCGTCTTGAATCCCGTTCATCTTTTATCCTTTCTTCAATACCTTCTGTGCCAAGTCTTTTCTCTCACTGTAACCCACTGCGCACTAGTGACGGTCCCGCATTGCTTGTGGTGAAATGATTTTAACCCTCTAGGGCCATTCGTATCATATTTGATACAGTATGAAAACAAGCCTTGAAAGAAATATTTTCCTGAAAAGTTTTTTAAGAGAAATATTTTATAAATTTCAAATGAAAGCAGTACTGACTGCTCAGTCAATGAATACCAAATGTTTCCTTATAGGGAAATACCAAATGTTTCCTTATAGGGAAATACTGTATCAAATATGATACGAATGGCCCTAGAGGGTTAAGTAGTAATTAGTGGGGGATCTGTTTATTACTTCATAACAATATAGAACTGATCCCCCACTTTATGACAAGTAGAAGACTTAATCATATTATATTATTAACCCTCTAGGGCCATTCGTATCATATTTGATATAGTATGAAAACAAGCCTTGAAAGAAATATTTTCCTGAAAAAATTTTTAAGAGAAATATTTTATAAATTTCAAATGAAAGCAGTACTGACTGCTCAGTCAATGAATGCCAAATGTTTCCTTATAGGGAAATACCAAATGTTTCCTTATAGGGAAATACTGTATCAAATATGATACGAATGGCCCTAGAGGGTTAAGTAGTAATTAGTGGGGGATCTGTTTATTACTTCATAACAATATAGAACTGATCCCCCACTTTATGACAAGTAGAAGACTTAATCATATTATATTATTAACCCTCTAGGGCCATTCGTATCATATTTGATACAGTATGAAAACAAGCCTTGAAAGAAATATTTTCCTGAAAAAATTTTTAAGAGAAATATTTTATAAATTTCAAATGAAAGCAGTACTGACTGCTCAGTCAATGAATACCAAATGTTTCCTTATAGGGAAATACCAAATGTTTCCTTATAGGGAAATACTGTATCAAATATGATACGAATGGCCCTAGAGGGTTAAAAACTTCTCAGGTTCCTTAAGAAATATCCCGAATGTTAAAGAAAACCCACGCGTAAAAACAATCCAGTTAATTTCTATACACAACAATAAAAAAAAATAACTGGGACTAAATTCTACCTCAGAGCCCTTAGAATATGTATCCCAGAATACATAGGCGAAGAAGAAAAATACATCGAAATAAAAAAAAAAAGAGCTAAACCTCTTCAAAATTTACATCATTTCATCTTAAATGCTACAAAATGGGTATGCGGAATCCACAAATTAGACACCAACATTAAGACATTTAACATCAAGAACAACTATTTAATATTATATCTACAAAATTTAAAAATAAATTAGTTCTCCCCAACACCACCTCCAAACCAATCGGAGATAACCAGGAAGAAAAATAGATCCAACACAAATTCATGCTGGGATTTATCAAATTAAATGTTTGTAATGTAGAAACACTTGCATTAACGAGAATATAGAAGTTGACAAGTCCGCATATATGATCATAAGATATACCTACGTTATGACAACCTTTTAAACTTGTTCGTAATGCAGTGAAACAAATGGCCATAACTTTGATTTTTACAAATGCCACTCTAAGTAAAAAAAAAAAAAATCTTTACGTCGGAAATACTTCTCCTGATAATTTTTTTACCAACAGTAGAAACAGGTCAGAAACACTGTTATATCACCAAACTTCATTAGCGTGTGCTTATCTACCACAATCGGTGTTTATGCTAAAACATCCCCAAATTAAGAAACGGACATATACCAGAAATAATGTTTACGAGGCGAACACACACACACACACACACACACACACACACACACACACACACACACATTATCATTCGAATCCCGCATAGACAAGCTAGCATTAGGATACACTTACACACACAAATTATAAACAAGAACCCTGTTTGACAAGTGAAATGCACACGAAGTTTCCTTAATCACTGAAAACACAAACAACGCAAAACTATAAATACCAGAAAAATGTTTCAATACCACGTTCTCTGATAAAGCTTTAATAAAAGCAAAACATGTTAGATTTATAATAAACATTTTTTTTTATTTGTACAAACTATTCTATAAGGCGCGTTGGATAAATTACTGCCATTTTTTATTTCTAATTTCACGCATGGGCGTTGTTTTTTTGTTTTTTTTGTTTTTTTGTTTACTGCCCAGTATAGTAGGATCAGTTGGGCACCGTCAGTTATAAAAAAGAACACCGTGACGCAATTCCTTCTGTCAAAAATGTAGAAACGGCATGCTGTACTGCTTGGCATTCGCGCCGGAAGATCCAATACGAACATTTAAGAGTGCGTGGATCTTAATCTGAGAACAGTTAAGAGGATTTGAAAAAAATTCAATAAGTCCCATGGTGATTACGAAGGTAGGGCAGCTAGTAAAACGCCCTCTGATCGTCGGATGAGAAAAGAACTCCCGAATTATTTTGGTGAGGGACTCAGACTTAACACGGAGGCCTACAGTAAGGAGGTCAAGAGGGTGACTGCTGAAAGAATGTCTGGCAACAATTCTACAACATGCCATATAAGTAGAAGAACGTTGTCATGGCTGTCAAGCAGTTTCTGCGAACATACCACCCCTTACATCTGGCCACCTAACACCCTCGTTTGCAAACTTTCATTATTATGCGTTAGATGCAGTTGAGCAAGAGACCAACAAAACTCCTGGTAAAAAATAAAGAATGAGGGCAAAGATTGTGGCAGCATTCACCAAACAAGGAGACTGTCCAGAAGAGATACAGAAGATTCTGAAGTCGTCAGGAGGTCGTGGTTAAAGCTATGATGGTTTTATTGAATAGATTTATTCTTTAGTATTTCAAGATATTTTTGTTTAATTTTGGTAAATATCTCTGCTAAAAGCAGATATAAGTGTTGTTTTCATTTGTGCGTAATTTAGACGACCCTTTATCCATGGTTATGTATTCTTCGATTTCCACTTCCAGTCGTATTCTTTACATTTACTCCATGCCAATTAGCCTTCGGATCTCTGTGTCACACTTTCCATACCCTACGAAGTGTTCTAACAGGAGATGGAAAATGCGACACAGAGATGCGAAGGCGAATTGGCATGGCAAAGGACGCCTTCCAGAAGCTGAGTAAAGTACTAACACACAGGAAAATTTCACTAGAAACAAAGAAAAAAGTGCTGAATAGCTATGTAATGTCAGTTCTTCATTATGGCAGTGAATGCTGGACAATATCATCGAAAATGAGGACAAAACTTGAAGCAGCGAAAATGTGGTTCTACAGAAGGATGCTGCGGATATAGTGGACTGAGCATGCAAGCAACGATGAAGTGTTAGAAAGAATGGCAACCAAAAGGAAATTAATACTGAGCATCAGGAAGAGACAACTGAAGTTTCTAGGACATGCAATAAGGAAAGAGAGCGTGGAGAACCTGGTACTGACTGGTCAGATAGAAGGAAAAAGAGACAGAGGAAGGCAGCGGATAGCTTATTTGCAGGGCCTGATTAGGCGGATGACGGAACGGGGGTTGCGAGGTGCAACAGGAGTAAACATACTAAGAGTCACAAGAGATAGGGAGACGTGGAGAACTATGATCGCCTACGTTCTGAAGGGACATGGAACATAGAAGAAGTAGAAGAAGATGAATCCATCTCCTTTTCTTATTTCTGAGCTACGCTATTTACATAACAGAACTGACTGAGCCCTCTAGCATTGTTTACTAAGAAGGAAACACTCTGTACTCAAACCAGCCTGAAGAGGGCTTGAATTTGTCAGGATACCTTGCAAGACAATTACTGCTGCTACGACTTCATCATGTGTAGCTCGCCATTACGCGTCCCGTGCTCGTGATATATATTTTGAGCTTCATATAATAGGTTTTATATTACTTGACACCACCCTAATAGAGAAGTCGCCATCAACATTACCGTTGATGACGCGTCTCAAAAGAAAATGGCCGACAAAATGTCACCTTGTTTCATAGATCATCTAAACGAAACGGCTCGCATGTAAGCCTTATGCTGATATCGACAAGAGCTTCAATACCAAACTGAAACGAAAAATATACGTCAGTTGTTTTACAGAGTGTGTAAGGTTTAGAAAATATATTTAATAACAGATAACATACCGTATTTTACAAGACCCACTTTTCTTTCTTAAAAAAAAAAACGCTGAAAAATACGTGTGCGTCTTCCAAGACAAATGTATAGGTTAGGTCCCACCCTTTTACAGCGAAACGGTTAAAATGTAACCGCAATTTCTACTCCAACAGCTTCTTTTCTCGCACTTCCCGCCTGTGGAATTCCCTTCCACATACTTGCTTCCCCGACAGCTACAATCTCCAGGAGTTTAAATGTAAGGTCAATAGACACCTCCTAACACACTAACTTGCACCCATTCTCTTAAACACTCTTCCTATGTACCTCCTTACTCGTCTGTCACCCTCCTTCTGACATTTCCTATATCTAATTGCTCTCTCAGCACCTTCCACTATGTAACCCCCTGCGCTATAGTGGCAGTGGAATGCCTTGCTTGGCGTGAAATGATTTAAAAAAAAAATGGCTGCCTGCTGAATTAAATAGGAAGGCAATGAAACAGTATTTGACTATACTGGTTTTCAGCGATTTAAAAGTGGTGACATGTCATTTGCAATAAATACCCGACGTTGATAGCCATCAGGTGTCCATTATAGCGCATTAAAACTACCAGTACTTGTAAACTTTGTAAAGACCTAAGATCAGTGAACAATACCGTATGTCGGGACTTAACCCATGTCCTCTTGGCGTTAATTTGAACTCTCAAATTTTTCTATGCATTGTAACAGTTTAAGAACTTCGACGTGGAGTAATGGTTAGCAAGTTCGTATCAGTAAATAATTTACGACAGAGTAGTGCATTCGATTCTCACTGGGTGTTCTAAACTTTCGCACATGTCTAAGCAATGCTTATAAAATCATTTGGACACTTTGGCATGAAGTAATGGCTCGCAAGCTTGTATCGACAAATCAACTCAAGCTGAAAAACGAGTTCGATCTTCAATGGGTGCTCCATACTTTTGGCCTTGTGCCACAGCTGAGCTACACTTATTACATCACAACAAAAACGGAGCATATCGACTTAGTGTAACGGTGAGCAAGTTTGTCTAGCCAAATCAATTACGGCTAAATATTGAATGCGATCCTCACGAGGTGCTCCACACTTTCAACCTTTTCACACATGTGGTGCAGTGGATATCGGCTCGGAACGAGAAATCGGAGAGCCGAGTTCGAATTCCACTTAAATTCGTTGCATTCCCTTGCGCACGTTGAAAAGGTATTAATCCGACAATTCCCTCCAGTTATGGGTTAAATAACAAGGCAGATTGGGTTCTATAGCCTTCGCTGGCAACTAGTCTACCGCAGAAAGTAATGGTAACCTACTGCGGGATAATCTTCTGCCCAGTCAGTAATGTCTCTTTCGAGACATGATTGCCCAAAGCGTGTATCATGTATGGCACTTAACTGGCTGAATAGTGGTCTTTTATTTTAATTTGTTAGGGTGTTTTTATTTTTATAAAAATGAATTACAAATTTAAAAAAATATGCATGTGAAAACATAAAACAAAAAAACTTTATTCATGCTCAAAACGCCAAAATACGTCACTGCTAGATTCAAGTAAAAGCTCTAAACTATCATTTGCTGAATCCTCACTACTGTCAGTCATGTGCAATAAATGATCCTCCCTACCATCCATGCCATGTCAGAAGGAGGGTGACAGACGAGTAAGGAGGTACATAGGAAGAGTGTTTAAGAGAATGGGTGCTACTACTAACCATTACTATATATCGAAGTGCCCATTTTCCAATAATATATACCAAAATGAAAAAAAAAAGTAAAGTTATTCTTTCGGCATATTTGCAAAATACAGACGATATTCTCGTATGAAAGTAAGGATAAACTTAAAGACAGTTTTCTGCACGGTTTACTAGTACATTCTTTTGTCAGTTCGCTATTTCCTTGACTCGAAAGACAACGGTTGAAGTAGTCGTATAATTTTCAATCGCCTTAGTCAAAAGTTTTCAAGCTTCGTTATTGATTGACTGATTTTTTCTTTTTTTCGGCTTATTAATCTTATGTTTTCCCTGTCCGAAATTAATTAGGATATAGCCAGGAAATACTTTTTTTATTGTAAGAGTGTTTTAGAGATAATGATACAAGTTCTACTAATTAACCCATATCTGGAGGAGGAAGAGGTGGATTAATACCTTTCTCATAGGCATTTATGTGTTAGTGAATATAGCGAAGCCGACTGGAACTGGAATTCGGGTTTCTTAATTCAAGTTCCGAATCCTTATCCATTAAACCAGCCATACAACCAAGCTTTTATAAAACCTGGTATCTTCAAGTTGTCATCCATCTAGGTACAAAACTTCTTCTTCTTCTTCTTCTTCTTCTTCTTCTTCTTCTTCTTCTTCTTGCTGCTGCTGCTGCTCTTCTTCTTCGTTTTCTTCTACTTCTTCGTTTTCTTCTTCTTCTTCTTCTTCTTCTTCCTCTTCCTTGTACCTTGTTCTTTCAGGACGTAGGCGATCATGGCTTTACATGTCTCCCTATTCCTGGTGGCTCTTAGCACGCTTTCTCCTGTTATACCACACAACCCTCGTTCTGTCATCCACCTGATCAGGTCCTTCCAATATGTTATCCGCTGCTTTCCCCTGTCTCTTTTCCCCTTTATCTGGCCTGTTAGTTTAGTATCAGATTCTCCAAGCCCTCTTTCGTCATTGCATGTCCCAGTAACTTTAGCTGTATAGGTTCAGGCTTTTTTTTTGTTTCTTTTTTTTTTTTTTTGCATGCAGATTTTGCATTGGCACAATAGGCTAGGTCAGTTTCAAAAACGTGGTATTAAACTCAATTTAAAAGTTAGGGTTTTATACGATAAACAAGTACACAAAATATTTTTTCTAAATCCTTACCTTTTTTTCCGTAGCATTGGAATTTAATTCGGGGATCAGTGAGAGTCTTATCACAAAACCATATAAAATTTATAATTTACTGAAGATTTACTAGTTTTATATAGACACGATACATGGCACAAGCGCATTATTACTAAATCAATTTGCCATCAAATAAGACCTTCATTTGCTTCAAAGGGAAATTATGCTGAACAATTTAGCTATATTATAATGTAATGTTATAAAGTGTATTAGGTTTCTTAATAATTGCAAATTAAATGTATTTTATCTTATAATTTGTGCCCAGCAGTATTAAGTTGTTCAATATACTTTTGGTTTTTTATTAATTAGGATGTAGCAAATAATTTAACACATTTATCGAGTAGCCATTTTACTAATCTTTTCTAATTTTTTTTACACAGATTTTACTTATCGAGTACAGGAAAAAGAATCATGCATATTTTGCTATTAGGGATTCATAATTAGAATTCTGGTTGGGCACCTCGTGGTGGTGTAATAGCTAGCAAGCTTGTTCGGCTAGAATCATTACAATTGAGTAGTGAGTTAGATCCTCACAGGGTGTTTCATACTTTCGGCGTTGTGCCACATCTAAGCTGCGCTTAGAAAATTACCATTTGGGCACCTTGATGTAGTGTAATGTTTAGCAAGCTTGTCCCGCTAGAACCAGTTGAAACTGAGTAGTGAGTTCGATCCTCAATGGGTACCCATACTTTCGGTCTTGTGCCATATCTAAGCTGCGCCTAGCAAATCATCATAAAAAGAATTCTGTTTTTAATATATTTTTCATTCACTGGATCCAATACAAAAGATATCAACTTTATTTAGATTTATTCCGTAAATAGTAAAATTTGAATTCAGTTTGTAAGTAAAAACCTGCGAAAATTAGGTATTTCTATTTAGATGATGTGTCAAAATGAATTTTCAAACGTTAGGAAAAAGCTATGAATCTATTTTTTATGCCATTAATTCTCACATTAAATCACAGGTTTCACACTGAATCTAATGTCGATTTTTGAAAAAACAAGTGAAGAATCAACTTACCAACGCAAACCTCTTTCCCCAAAACAACGTTATATTGAAATAAAGCAAGAAAGAAAGAGATGCTGATTTAAACTTAATTAATTTTTAAAGGCACATATCCCATGGGAAATGTTGGTTAGATTCAATGATTTAACCCAAAGGGCTGCTAGCTCAATACCTGGCTACAACAGTGGTGAACAAATAACTTAGTGAGATGACATCCAGAAGAGGTATGGCTCATGGAACGAGAACAATATACCCTAGTGGTCGAAATAAAGAGTTCGGTTAGAAATTCCAGTCATCTGAAGAATGACGGAGCATACAACGGCCGAAACGTCGTTAATATGAATATGGCAATAAAGATGAAGACAGCAGTCTGAACGATATAAATACTACCTCATCTTAGAAGTATAGGACAATGCTTAATTGTTAGTTTGATGCAAGCCATTACAACGTTTTCGTTTTAGTTTTCTTATATAAGTATTTAATTTTTATGGCATCAAAACGTCTAATATTGTTATTGTCTTTACAATGGACAATATTGTCTATCAATAATCTACTGGATGCTTATTTCAGCTGCAATAATTCTATCAAACATATTGAAACTAGCAGGATAGCCCGGCGTTGCTCGGGGGTAATGAAAGCTTTAAAACTAATCCATGGTCCTGGAGCTTAGACGTTATCACGAAAGACTAAACAGCAATAGTTGTTTCCAGTTAAAGCGAAACCGTAGACTGAAAGAAAAATGAATGGATGTAAGTCAAATTTTGATTTCCTGGTATCGATATCAAATGTTTTTTTCGTCGTAAACTGAATTTTGAAGGCTAAATAAGTCCTCTGAGTAAATGGTATTATGGCTGAGACTAAGAACTACAATTATACATACTTAAAGCCAAACCCGAAGCAAAAACTAAAATAAAAGGGTTAAAAAATACCCTTTTATTTTAAGGGTATTAAAATACCCTTATGTATATGCCCGCCTATCGGTTTGCTATGTGATGTCTGTTCTTCAATATGGCAGTGAATGTTGGACAATATCATCAAAGATAAAGGAAAAACTTGAAGCAACTGAAATATGGTTCTACAGAAGGATGCTGCGGATATCATGGACCGAGCATGTGAACAATGATGAGGTTTTAGAAAGAATGGAGACGAAAAGGAAATTAATACTGAGCATCAGGAAGAGATAGCTAAAGTTCCTGAGACATGGAATGAGGAAGGAGGACTTGGAGAATCTGATACTAACAGGCAAGGTAGAGGGATAGATAGACAGGGGAAATCAGTAGATAACATATTTGAAGGGCTTGAGCAGGTAGACGGCAGAGTGGGTTTTGAGTGGGATAACAGGAGAGAGAAAGCGTGCTAATCACAACCAGGAATAGAGAGATGTGGAAGGCCATGATCGCCTACGTCCTGAAGTAACATGGCACATAGAAAAAGAAGAATGCTCCTTACAAGCTTTAGTATGTTAAAATCAATAATTCTCCAAAAATTACTTTCTATTTTTTATTTTTTTACTTGTTACGTATTTCCAAAAGTAGCCACAGTATTGAGAGACAGGAAAATTTAGTTGGAAAAAAAAAGAAGAGTATTGAACTGTTATAATCTCTGGCCTTTTATATGGCAACGAATACTGGACCATCTCATGAAAGATAAAGAAAAGACTTGAAGCAACCGAAATGTGGTTCTACAGAAGGATGCTGAGGATACCATCGACTGAATATGTGATCACCGACAAAGTTTTTGAGAGGCTGAAAGCGAAAAAGAAAACTTAAACATCTAGAAGAGACAGGTGAAATTTCTGGGACACATACTGATTATGAAGAGCTTGGTGGATCTGATGCAGGTGAGCAATGTGGGTGTTGCGCAAATACAAATATTTCTGAGCAGGAGTCTTCAACAACGGGGATTAGCTAACCGCTTTAGTAGACTGGCATTCTTGGATACGATTGGTCAGCTATATATTGTTCATTATAAGCGCCTTAGTGTAAGTAGAAGTTCATCAGTTTCAAAGGCAAAATTGTCTGGCAATTTGTGGAACGTCTTTATTCTTAAGTGTTGCTGCGTTGTCCATGGATACAGACTTACACTTTGTCAGCAATGATTTACTCTGAGTAACAACTATTGAGTGATAAATGTAATACCTAAAAGCAAGAATATTTTCTTGACGAATCAAACCAACCACTTAGTGGAGAAAGTGATTTTTACCACGGAAATAGCAACATCAATTGTTCAGCAATAAGCCAACGTCTGGTTTCTTGATATAAAGATGGTGCTAGGAAAAGTCAATAAAGAAGGATCGTCTACAATTTTTTTTTTCTTTCTTTAAATATTTGTCTACAGAAGAATGTTTTTTCCTATGACAGTTTAACCGTAAGAATAGTATTTTATTTGAAAAGAGTAAACTAAAACCAACAAGTTATTGCTTTGGCGTTTCATTTAGAATCAAATAAAGATTATAATGAAAACAGTTATATATATATATATATATATATATATATATATATATATATATATATATATATATAGTGATTTAGTAAGCTTAGTCTAAAGGCAGCACAACACCAAAAGTATGAAGAACACAATAAGGATTAAATTTTCGCTACTCAGTTGTGATTGATCCTTCAAAACCATGGTTGCTAACCATTAAACCACAGCGAAGTGTCCCTTACAAAACATAACTTTGATATGGCACAGACCTGAAAGTAAAGAAGCACCTAGTGAGGATCGAACTCACTATTCAGTTGTAATTACTAGTCTCACAAGACAAAATTGATATATATATATATATATACTAGCAGTATAGCCCGGCGTTGCTCGGGTGTAATGAAAGCTTTAAAACTAATCTATGGTCCTTGAGTCAGACTCTTTGGACGTTGGCATGAAAGACTAAATAGCAATAGTTGTTTCCAGCTAAAGCGAAACCGTAGACTGAAAGAAAAATGAATGGATGTAAGTCAAATTTTGATTTCCTGGTATTGATATCAAATTTTCTGCACTATTGTAAGAACTGCAACCTTGAAACTTCTGAATATCGTTTCTTATGTCTTTGTCTATGAGTGTATCAAATTTCATTAAAATCGGTCCACTCCTTCTATAACCCGATTTTTTCGATTATCGATTTTCGATATTTATCGGGGGTTCCTCGACACAGAACCTATCTAAGAACACTCGCAACGCTTATAGTACAACTGTGTAAATTTTCAAGAAAATCGGTTCAGCCGTTTCGGAGTCTATAGGTAACGGACACACACACACACACACACACACACACACAGACAAAGTTCCATTTATAAATAAGTTTATATATATATATATATATAATATATAACACGCACCATTTATAATTTATAACGATTTTAATTTTAGCAACGCTAATACTTAAGGTAAATGAAAAAAACGTCTTTTTATACGTTTGTGTGTGTCCATGCATACTTGCATGTGTCTGTGTGCGTATATCTGAGCGTATTTATTTTTATTTTACCGTTTTCTATTTTTGAAATTATTTTTTAAGTTTTTATATTTTTTATTTTCTTAATTCTTTTAATTTTTAAATTTATTTTTATTCTTTGAAAGAAATACCCATTCAAACGTTTCGTTCTGAATGTATACAAACTAGTTACGTCCTCTTCAACGTGAGATTAATAATATTCGACCCTTAAATATATTTTTTCCTTAGATTATAATATCCTAATCAATTTGATATTAAGCTAACTAAATTATACATTTAATATGGCCTCAATATATTTAAAATGGCCTCAATCTAAGGAACGCGTTCAGTTCATAATATACACCTGATGATTGTATAATACATGACACTCAGAGTCGTGCCTTATACGTAGGTTAATATATGTTTTAATATTTTTATTTTTAAAGACAAATTAAATTTTGTGTAGACAAATTTTACTGATCTACTTTTCCAAATTATGAATAATTTTTCTCAAACACGGAGAAAATACCGACGGAAATTGTCAAAATTCATATCTCAGAAAAAATATGGCTAAAGCTTTCGTCATTCTTAAGTCCTCATCACGGTTACCAGCAAGAAAAGCGTTGTCCTCATTACGATAACCAGCAAGAAAAGCGTTGTCCTCATCACGGTAACCAGCAAGAAAAGCGTTGGGTTTACTGTAAATGGTGGAAAGCCCGCATAGATACAATCGGTGTGTTTCATAGAACGACTAAGTGTCGTGAAATAGACAAGGTGTGATGTGTGTCTGTGTGTGTTTTCTATATAAATTGATCCTTGTTGCAAATTCGTGCTCAGGGATATTCGTGCTTGTTCAATATCCACATAGCCCGCTTTGAACACAGTTTCTAGAAGATAGCGCATAATTTATCGTGATCACCAGTTTGAACAAAATTAATACACTGAAACCCGCGGTTACAATGACTTTTGACTTTTTAATAGCAAAATCATCGTTTTGTCTACGCTATTTCCTCTCATATGGCTTGAGTCAAACAATGATATATTTCGGTTATAGTACAACGGTCTCGCCTCTCTAGGCCGATATTATCAAGAAGTCACCTCCCGGACAAATCAGCAATGGAGAGATACGAACCTATATCTCATGGTAGGAACGCGATAAAAAATAAAAACGCCCCTAAAATTCCACATATTGCAATTATTGCTAATCGCTTTTTCTTTTCTGTTTTTAGATGGCTTTTTACTGTAACCGCATGCAAACATATTCGATCAAAATAAAAACTAAATATATGACTAAATTAAAATGCATATTAAATTCTGCTGTTAGTTTGCACGACCGTTGCACCCTGCCTCATAAATAATGGACCGTTATGTTTTGATCGCGTGGCAAGACAAAAGACATTTCAAAGATACTATTTAGTTTTAGTGAGAAAATGTAAGAAAGAAGAAAAATTGAAGTGTTTCACGCCTGTCAGTGAAAATGGGAAAATGGGGAAAATTGTCAATCTCAGATCTTTTCATTTGCACCCAATTCTTAAACTAATGACCATCATTCATATTTATGTTTGTTATTTGAATATTCTGTTTAAGTTAAGCTAAAATGTTTAACGATGTGAAAGGGGAATTTCTACAGATATTTTAGTCGTAGAACTGTCTATGAGCTTATTCAATCATTAACTTGAGAATTAAGATTCACCAGAAAAATTAAAATAGGTAAACTGTGAAATTTTCACGAGTCCTTCTAGTTTTTATAGTTTTGCTGTGCAACAGTAAATGGCAGCTGAGGTTTGTGGGACATGTAATCGGGAATGAGGGCTTGCAGAATCTCACAGAACGGATAGAGGGAAAGAAAGATAGGGAAATGCAGCGTGAGACTCTGATGAACTTAGGTCATTGCTACCCCCTCCACAAGAATTTACTGGTGCAACCAGACTGGCAACAAGGTCTCACCCTTTTACAGTTAGATCAACCAAATGCAGACGATAATTCCACCTTATCAGCTTCTTTTCTCGCACTTCCCGCCTGTGGAACCCCACTCCATATACTTGTTTTCCTGACCGCTACAAGCTTCAGGAATTTAAATGCAATGTCAATTCTCATCTCTTATCCACTTGACTCTAGTCCTTTCTACTTCACCCCGTGTATCCTTTCTCTCTATCTTCGCAAGTGTCTTCAATCCTGTGTTTACATCCTTCTCTTACCCTTTCTGTGTTACCCCCTGCAGCTGGTTCGTCTTCCTCTTCACTCTCCTCCTGTGTAAAACCTTAACTCCTTTATGTAGCCCCCTGCACATCAGTGGCGGTACTGCCTTGCTTAGGGTGAAATAATTAAAAAGAAACTTAATTGGCTTGAGCAGGTAAATGGCGGAACGGAGTTTGAGAGAGATACTAAGAGGAAAAATGTTGAAATCGACAAGGGTTAAGGGCAAGTTGAAGTCCATGATCACCTACACCCTAAAGGGACACGGCACAAAAAGAAGAGGTGTAGTGTACAACTGATAATTTCTTTTGTAGGTGTGTCGGCTAGAATTTTGTAAAATTTACTAAAAACATCAGTTTTGCTGCTAAATTTTATGAGAACTATGGTAATATTTTTTCTTTCAGTAGATTCAAGTAATACATGGCTAAAGTCACTAATTTTTTCAAAATATCCAATTTCACCATTAAAAAACAATTCCTAAAAATATATTTTCCGTAATAGTTCCGAAAAATCAACTTTAAACAAACATTTTCAAAGATATCTAGTTTCACTAATATCCCTTCACCCCACAAAATAAAATATAGTAAAAACATTGACTTAAAAATAAATTTCTGAAGAAATGTCAATAGAATTACGCTCCCCATAAAAAATCTATTTAAAACAAAAATATCCATTCTTAACGAAATAGTTAAAGGTTTATAGTCATCTGCAGACAGATATGTTTCACAGATCATCAGTGCGGTTGGACGTCTGATTGCTTTTTACCCAGGATCGAAACCCGACCGCATTGGCGTCAGTCGGCGATTCTACCGCTGAGCTATGGGCGCTCAGTAGAATGAGGTGGACTTTTTAGTGTGTATATTATCATTATACATGCCCAATAGCTGAGAGTGTTTTAATTCATTGCTCAATGAACGATGCGTATATCCTAGAGTAGCTACTGCTTATCAAATTCTTCCAGAGTGTTCAATCAGGGTGCGAGAGCGTAAATATTATATTATATATATATATTGTAGCTCGAGGAATTATCCTTCGATTGTGCCTCTTGGCTGAACGAGCCCTAACTTCGATTAGATTATTCGAACAGAAATTTAGCAAAATCTTAGTTTAAAGTTGAACCCCGACGCGTACATGCAACATGCATGTTGCATGTACGCAAAATCTGCCGCCTTAAATCTGCATGTACGCAAAATCTGCCGTCTTAAGTCTGCCGTCTTAAATCTGCCGCCTTCCAAAGAGAAGATATTGCCCGGTTATTTTACCACTACGGCTGATCCAGATAATTGTAACCCGCAAGAAAACCGTTGAGTTTACGGAAAATGGTGGAAGACCCGCGTATACATGGGATCAGAGAGCAAAAATATTCCTGTTTCTACGACATTTCTTCTTTGGGGCTGTAATTCTTTCAGCATGGAAGAGTTTTTGCATAACTCTGATGTTATAATATTTTTTTTTTTAATATATATATAAGCGTTTCACCCCGAGTAAGGCATGTCACTGCCACTACTGCGCAGGGGGCTACGTAGAGTGGAGAAAGGATGATTAAATATAGGAAATGTCAGAGGGTGGGTGATAGGCGGGTAAGGATACCGAGAATGAGGGTTGGGTAGATGAGAGTGTTCTGAGAATAATTGGGAGTTAGTGTGATAGGAGGTGTCTACTGACTCTACATTTAAACACCTGGAGATTGTAACTGTCGGGAAAGCAGAGTTGTGGAAGGGAGTTCCACAGGCGGGAAGCGCGAGAAAAGAAGCTGTTGGAGTAGAATTTACGGTTACATCTTATTTGTTTAACTGTAAAAGGGTGGGACCTATTGGAAAATAAAAAGGATGCACAATAACAAAATAGGGATGGTGACGACTGATCTGTGTTCTGGCTTTTAACTTAATTTGGTTCGATCACTGACCAATTCGCGCGAATATTTCTCGGTTTATTTACAGATCCCGTTTACACCTATCATCATAAAAGCACTATAACCACATAATTTCTTTATGAAGCCTTAACTCGTTCCATGTGTCCAATTTTTGTCGGGATGGAGTAATAACATTGTATATAAAAATAATTCCTCAATGAATAACTATAATGTAGTATTTTTTTTTACAATCTCCAGGAAAACGAGTATTAGAAATAGTACCACTATTTATATATAGTACCACTAAACAATGTTGAAATATGAGTTAATTTGCAAAAAAAAATTAATTAAATAAATAGATTAATTAATTAAATAAAAAAAGATTATTGAATTTTTTTCGAGACATGATCGCCCAAGCGTGTATCACGTATGGTACTTAACTAACTGACTGACTGTGGACAAAGGAATCCAAATCGGAACTTC
Source organism: Ascarosepion bandense (assembly GCA_037127315.1). NCBI lineage: Eukaryota > Metazoa > Mollusca > Cephalopoda > Sepiida > Sepiidae > Ascarosepion > Ascarosepion bandense. The sequence continues at coordinate 876,228 of JBBBDQ010002397.1, forward strand.
TTAGGCGTTCAAGGATTCTAGAAAAAGAGTGAAAAATTACAGTAATTACTGAAATTTATATCTATTTTCATAATTATTACTTAAAACTTATTTTATATAAGTTTTTTTTTCTTTTCAAAAAATTATTTTGCCTGTAGTATATCTACTGTACATAATAATTCGTTTATGGTAGCTCAGCGTTAGGTGATAAATACTCAACCCTTTTTGCCTTGGGCCAAATTAAGCAAAACTTACTGAGCAACATATAATCGACCACTCTGCTTGCCTCTAACACATAGATGACGATTAGTCATGTCCTGAAGTTTCTTCTTTAGGTCAGTCAGTCAGTTAAGTGTCATACGTGATATACGCTTGGGCGATCATGTCTCGAAAGAGATATGACTGACTAAACAGAAGATTATTCCGCAGTAGGTTGCCATTACTTTCTGTGGTAGCTTAGTCACTAACCAAGGTTATAGAACCCAATCTGTCCTGTTATTTAACCCATAACTGAAGGGAAGAGACGGATTATTACCTTTCCTAAGGGTATTTGCGCGTAAGTGAATGCAAAGAATTCAACTGGAATTCGAACTCGGCTCCCAGATTTCTCGTTCCAAGTCAATATCCACTGCACCACAAAAGGTACAGAATTTAAAATAAGAGTAACGTCTGAAAACACTACAAGACTTATTTTATTATTTAATATTTTAGTTCTCTACTTTTTAACTCAAATCTCTAAGGTATTTGTTCGTCACTGCTCTAGCCAGGTATCGAACTCACAAATATTTGAGTCAAGTCACTGGTAGAAATCAACGCTTCTATCTTGACTTTTTTCGTGGTTTGACAAAACAGTAATCGAAATAAAGGGATCGGTTCGAAATTCCTATCGCCTGAAGAAGGTCGGAACGTAGAACGGCCTAAACGTCGTGAATGAGGCAATACAAATACGCACAACGATAATGTAGATAATTACAATTATTGATCTCGAAAGTATAGATTAAAATAAAGGATTATTAATTAAAATACACGTTCATACACATCTAAACCCTCTTTAAATTAACATTAGCAGAATCGAGGGTATATAGTTTCTACCTTTTATAAATAAGAGGTAGAATTTGGCTTGAGCAGGTAATATTTAGTGCATATTTAGACAGTTTTAGTTTGATTCCGCCTCTTTGACAAAACGTAGAACTTAAAATTCTGATTATTTGTGTGTATAAATTCAAATAAATGTGTGGAGCTGAGGCTTTGTAGACGGGAAGGACACAAGACGGTCATTTTATAATTTAAAAAATGTTAACAGTTTTTTTAGCCTTACCTAGCTACGATGAAGTTGTTTTTTAAAAGAAAAGTAAAAAAAAAAAACGCGGAAATAATCAGGATAATTAGGCTTAGGATTTTCATTGGACTCATATCGATCTTCAGTGAAATATACGCAACTAGGGTAATTTTATTGTTTTCAGAAAACAAAAAATATGTTTTTTGAATGTTTTTAATCATTTCTCGCCAAGCAAGGTTGCAGAGGGTTACAGGGTGTGGAAGGGAATAAAACTTTAGTTGGAAGACAATATAGGAATAAAAAGCAAGAGGACAGATTATGGCGATTGGCGTTGCATTTAAATATTTGAAGACTGTAGCCGGCAAGGAAGCCAGAAATCGGAATGAAATTCCACAGGTGAGAAATTAAAAAAAAAAGAATCTATTAGAATATTATAAACAAATATATTAAAACAAAAAGAAACGTAAGGATAGCAACAAAATATTACTCTCATCATCATTCCACCAACTTATGGCTGACCGGAAATCTATCGATAATCCCACCCTACACAACACGAGCAAGCATTGCTATACTCGTATGTTTTCTAACCAGTCCTGAGTCTTGAGCAATTGTGTGTGGATACGTCAGTTTTCTTGATATAACACTTCAAGAGGGATGTCAAAGGAGCAAGAATAAGATTACCTTCTCCTGCGCTCGATAACAGTGGCAATCAAATTACAGCCATTTCCGCTTATAATAAGAGATAATCGTGTGATATCTCCGTAGATGTAGATTAATTTAGGGCGATATTGCCAGCTGATGTTTTGGATCTTTTTCTAAGTGAGCAAAGTCCAAGCCTCTGAACCATAGAGAAGAACCATCTCAATCAATACTTGGAAAGTTCGAACTTTTAAGGAACGAATATTCTTCTTCTTTTATGTGCCCTCTCCCTTCAGGACGTAGGCGATCATGGTTCTCCACGTCTCTCTATCCCTTGTGGCTCTTAGTATGTTTGCTACTGTTACACCTCGCAACACCCGTTCCGTCATCCACCTGATCAGGTGCTGCAAACATGTTATCCGCTGCCTTCCTCTCTCTCGCTTTCCTTCTATCTAGCCTGTCGGTATCAGGTTCTCTAAGCTCTCTTTCCTCATTGCATGTCCCAGGAACTTCATTTGTCTCTTCCTGATGCTTAGTATTAATTTCCTTTTCGTTGCCATTCTTTCCAACACTTCATCGTTGCTTGCATGATATCCGCAGCATATCCGCAGCATCCTTCTGTAGAACCACATGTCCGCTGTTTCAACAGCGTAAAGCAGTGAATCGGTTATATAGCCCTATTGCGAGTGTATAATCTTCTGGAAAAACAGTTGATTTTTTTGGCCCTCATGTTGTCTGAATCAATAATGACGACTGGACAGGTGCTGTGGTAGAAGGAGGCAATTGCTGCTAAAACGAGGATCGACGACTGGTGACAGAAATTAAACTGCATGAATTCGGCGTTGTGGGGCAATCAAAACTTTGTAACACAAATCATAAATCATTTTCAACCCGACTTCTTCACAAAAGCTCTTCAATTTCTTTTGTCGGAGATTAACACTCGAACGGATCTTCACTGGGGACACATTTCTCTTCGTCGAGGAACACTCAACCCGACCTTCACTGTAATCATTTTCACAATCACATTTCATGATCTTTTTTAAGATGTCAGAAAAATGATCCTTGGCCATGCTAATTCACCTTCGGATCTCAGTAATTTCATTGTTTAAGATCATTAAAAAAGGAATAGCAACTCAAAGTGTACTCACTAAAAATAACGTTCATAGCAAAAAGAAATAATAGCCTGTAAAAAAATCCGAACCCTCCTCTTTTAGTGAGTTTTTCTTTTTGTTCTCTAAATTGTCTGATGATTGCTTCGTCGTGTGAAACTGATAGTTAACAGTGAAATGTGTCCCTTTGATACGATTAGATTGTATTCCAGTTAGTTTTTCTAACTTGAAATATCTATTTTAGATTATTTGAGTACATTTTATTCTATTGATTCATTTATTCTAGTTGTCTGTGTGTACCTACTAACCTTTCCAATCAGTAAAATTACATCCTAGTGAAAGATGCAATCACTTTCATATAATAATTATTTTTCAACATTCTTGTCAATTCATTGATGAACATTAATTACATACCTCGAAAACAAAATATATCGGTCAATTAGTACGTTTACATCTTGCATTGTATATTGTATATATATAGTCATCCGCAGACAGATCTGTTTCGCTGTATCACAGCTCATCAGTACGGTTAGACTCCGATTACCTTTTAACCCAGGATTGAAACCCGACCGAATTGGCATCAGTCGGCGATACTACCTCTAACCTATGAGCGCTCGGTAGAAGGAGGTAGACTTTTTAGCGTGTATATTATCATTACACACGCCCAAGAGCTGAGAGTGTTCTAATTTATTCCTGAATGAACAATGCGTAGATGCCATATATATATATATATATATATATATATATATATATATATATATATTGTAATAGTTGTTACAATGGTTTATAAATTCATAGTATCACTACACAAAAACTTTCGTGTTTCGAAACTAACCTTGTTTTTAGGTGCTTCTCTTCGGGTGAAGAAGTTGGAATGAAAATTATCTGGTGAAAAACGGTTTATTTGTGGTGAATATGCTTTTTTTAGGTGGAAGTGGGGTTGGGAGCTTATTTGGATTCTGTTGGCATTATTATAATCTTAGAGTTAGGTGTTGGAAGAGGTGGATTAGTTCAGGACAGGTTTCCTATTTATCTTGTCTGGATGTGGTAATAGTGGCGTCGTTGTTACTGATATGAGTGGTATGTGATTTTTGGATGGTCTAGTCGATTCTTTTATGGTTCTTAAAGTGCTGCTATATGGTTTAAAGGAGGATATGTGTTATTTAGTTTTGGGCTGGTCAGTTTTTCGTTTAGTTTAGGTTATGTTGTATTGAGATATATGTTTTTTTGTTTGCAGTGTCGATAGTTTCTTTTATTTTTCTACCATTTACAGGTAGCTGGACTTATTGTTGGTGTGGTGTGGGGTTTGTTGTTTTTTATTTCTACTTTTTTTTCTATTTATTAATAGGGTTGATTATGTGTATTTATTGCATTTTGGGGGGTAGTGTGGGGGTGCTTTTTTGTTTATTTAAATTTTAACGAGAAATATTTGCGATGTTTGCATAATACTGCTAATTCGTCTCTACGGTTTAATAGTTCTCTACTGTTGGGGTACTTCAGAATGTGTAGCCTTTCACTTAAACATAAAGGGCAGATGTCGTCAAGTGAGTTGCAAGATCTAGTTTTTTCTAGGATTTTCCATTTTACTTTGGGTTTCTGTTTTGAATCCTTTAACTTCCAAAAGTATGTAGAAATGGATGTTTGGTTTCGGTATAAGTTGTCCTGAACTGTCCTGAACTAATCCACCTCTCCCAACACCTAACTCTAAGATTACAATAAGGCCAACAGAATCCAAATAAGCTCCTAACCCTACTTCCACCTAAAAAAAGCATATTCACCACAAATAAACCATTTTTTCGCCAGATAATTTTCATTCCAACTTCTTCATCTGAAGAGAAGCACCTAAAAACAAGGTTAGCTTCGAAACGCGAAATGTTTTGTCTAGTGATACTATGAATTTATAAACCATTGTAACAACTATTACAATATAACGCTCTACGTTTGTATCGAGCACTCTTTATAAAAGTAAATGCATGAACAGCAGGTTAAAAAACCTACGAGTTCCACAACTTTGTTACAATATATATATATATATATATATATATATATATATGCACGAAAATGTAAAGATTGTTCGGCTCTTCCTATACGAGAAACTGATAGTGATGCATAAGCAGTCAAAATAAAATCTAATAAATACAGCGGCAACAAAATAAATGTGTAGACATGGGCCTGGATAATTAAATCAATGAATAACCGTTGAAATTTTCATTGTTGAAATTGCGATGTTATTCGCACATCTCCACAGAGACAAAATACACAATTAGAACAATTATTGCTGTTTGGTTAACAAATCTAATTGGATGAGGAGGAGAAAATAACAAGAATGTGCGAAACGAAATTGCAGAATGGGTAGGGAACAAAATGAATTTGGGCGAAAAACTGATGAGGAAAGGAAATCTTTGAGAAAAAAAGTGTTTAATTTTCTTTAAAAATCGTCTAATTATTTTTAAATACTTAAAAAAAGAAAGAAATTTTTAAGATTCAGTTCATTCTGTTAAGCTATCTTAATTTGTTATGTTTAAAATTGCTCTTAATTTCATGTGTTTCCAAAATTTTTCTCTCCATTTTCTGCTCGGCGTATGCAAAAGTTCTCAGCGTAACCTTTAAAAAGCTATATTGGAAACTGAATGAATGCGCAACAATAAAGTAATTTTTGTTTAAGGAGGAAAAATCACACTCAAGTCGACAGGTAAAATAATTCAGATGACTATGATATTTTTAACCGATGACGGAATGCTTTCATTCCTAATTTAATTCTGTAAGATTATTCGGTAAAAGATACAGCCAGCTAATTATAATTTAAACCTGAAATTGTCATTCTCTGGAATAAATTAGAAACTTATTCCGGCATTACATAATCCATACAAGTTGATATGCCGCTAAACAAAAACAACCAGCCAACAATCAGTTTCCCCTGGCCTGCCCTTCTTCTTTCAATATATCCTGGATATGTTTATTTTAAATACCTAGGAAGTGTTCTAACAGGAGATGGAAAGTGAGACACAGAGATCCGAAGGCGAATTGGCATGGCAAAGGACGCATTCCAGAAACTGAGTAAAGTACAAACACACAGGAAAATTTCACTAGAAACAAAGAAAAGAATGCTGGATTGCTATTTGATGCCAGTTCTTCAATACGGCTGTGAATGCGGGACAATATCATCAAAAATGAGGACAAAACTTGAAGCAGCGGAAATGTGGTTCTACAGAAGGATGCTGCGAATATCGTGGACTGAGCATGCAGGTAACGATGAGGTGCTGAAAAGAATGGCAACAAAAAGGAAATTAATACTGAGCGTCAGGAAGAGACAACTGAAGTTCCTGGGACATGCAATGAGGAAGAAGAGCGTAGAGAACCTGATACTGACTGGCCAGAAAGAGAGACAAAGGAAGGCAGCGGATAGCTTATTTGCAGGGCCTGGTCGGGTGGATGACGGAACGGGGATTGCGAGGTGTAACAGGATCAAAGATACTAAGAGCCACAAGGGATAGGGAGACGTGGAGAACCATGATCGCCCGTCCTGAAGGGACAGAGCACATAGAAGAAGAAGATGTTTACTTTTGCAAGAGCAACTCTAATTTTAAGTGTAAGCATCATTTTTTTCTTTAAAAATGCATGTTACTAGATTGGCTTCCATGTCCCGCGTTTTTACAATTGAAATAGCTAAATGCAACATCTCTTCTTTTCTAACAGTTTCTTTACTCGTACTTCCAACTTGTAAAACTCCCTTCTGCTTATTTGCTTTCCTGATAACTAAAATCTTCAAAAATGTAAATGCAAGGTCTATTTTCACCTTTTATCTTCTTGAATCTCGGTCATCTTTTATCCTTTCCGTAACCCTCCCCGAACTTAGTCTTTTCTTTCACTTTCAATCTCTGTAATCACCGGTGTACTAGTGGCATTCCCGCTTTGTTTTTGGTGAAATGATTTGAAAGAAAGAATCTTTCTTGCTGCTCACATGTTAATACTATGGTATTTTCAGCATCCGCGTGATGGATCACATATGTCACATCAGGTATCTGCTTCACCTGGATGGATATTGTACAACATTCACTGGCATACAAGAGGATAGATAAAGCTTAGCATTTCAACACTCTTATTTTTTTCTAATGGCATTTTCCTACTTCTTAATTCTTAGCATTGTTTCCAAAAGGCTACTTTCACTATCGGATGCACCTTCACATCTCTGTGTCACTTTTCATCCTTGTTTAATACGATATTTGAATTTTCTAACTGCTTGATTCTGTTGTCTTCAAGTCTTAACTTGCGTAGTTTCTCTTGCTAACGTCCACACCTTGCCTTCTTATAATTAATCAAGTCGGGATTATTACTTTCACTTATTCACTAATGCTTGAAAAAAGCTATGAATTCATTTTTATCCTCCAGCTATGGGTTAAATAGTAAGAAAATCATTGTTATTTCCAAATATTAACAAAAACTCACAAGAAGTTTTTGTTAACTCACATTATTGGCTAATAGTGAGTTGGTGAAACTATGTTAGAGTATAGCTGGGGAGTGAAAAGCAAATATGAATGTAGCAAACTTGCTCACTATTTCCCCATAGTTAGTTAATACACGCTGTGAGCAATCATATCTCGAAAGAGACATGACTGACTAGGCAGAAGATTATCCCGCAGTAGGCTGCCATTGCTTTCTACAGTAGACTGGTTGCCAGCCAAGGTTATAGAACCCAATCTGTCCTGTTATTTAACCCATGACTGGAGGGGAGAGACGGATAACTACCTTTCCTAAGGGTATTTGCGCGTAAGTGAATGCAAGGAATTCAACTGGAATTCGAACTCGGCTCGCCGAGTTTTCATTCAGAGTCGATATCCACTGCACCACAGCGCACATCCTTTCCCCATAGCTTGGCTAAAAAAAAGAGACGTGCATAAAAAATAAGAGAACGGGACAAAAGACATGCTCATCAACTGGATGTATAACATCCAAGGATGGAACGCTCACATTACAGAAAAATGATTCAGCGATGGGACGGATATATTTGAGATCTCTTCTACGACAATGGAGAGGGCAACCGACAATACACAGAAATACCGACGGTTCGGAAATACTAAAAACTAAAGTGGAAGCTGCACAGGCCAAATTGAATAGAAACAAAGCAGCAGGGCCAGACGATATTGTAATAGAGATGCTGGCAGCCTTAGACGATTCCGGCGTAGACAAAATCACGGAAATAATAAGTGAAATCAACAACAACGGCGATATCCCGGAAGATGTATGACTATAGCCAAAGATATATTGAAGAAGCTTAAACTTTCTAATTTCTCTTTATTTTGAAAACTGCGCGTTCATAAAAAAGCCCTTACAAATGAAAAAAATTTAAAGTACTACAATATAATTGTATGGGCAACTGTGTACGCCCATATTAGAGAAATAGAAAATATTTTAGTGGTGAGAAGAATATATGAATATCTTCCACGAGAAGAGAGAGCAACCAACAATACACAGAAAGACCGACTGGCCAATAATATTTAAATCCGAAGGGGAAGCTTCCAAATTAGATAGAAACAAAGCGGTAGGACCAGACAATATTGTAATAGAGATGCTGGCAGCCTGAGCTGAATTCGGCGGAGACAACATTACAGAAATAATAAATGAAATATACAACAGTGGTATTATCCCAGAAGACCTAAGCAGATTTTTTTTTTAAATCATCTCACCCAAGCAAGGCATTCCACTGCCACTATTGCGCATGGGGTTACATAGGGGAAGGTAAACAGAAGGAGTGGTTAGACATAGGGAATGTTAGGAGGAAGGTGACAGATGAGTAAAGATAGCGAGGATGAGGGTTGGGCAGATGGGAAGAGTGTTTGATAGAATGGAAGCAGGTTAGTGTGTTAGGAGGTGTCTATTGACCTTACATTTAAACTTCTGGAGATTGTAGCCGTTGGGGAAGCAATCGTGTGGAAGAGAATTCCACAGTCGGGAAGTGCGAGGAAAGAAACTGTTGGAGTAGAAGTTACGGCTGCATTTTATCGGTTTCACTGTAAAAGGGTGGGATCTAGTTGCTAATCTAGTATCGCGTTCAAATTCGTATTTAGGGGGCACCAGTGACCTAAGTTCATCGGAGCAGAAGCCGTGAAAGTATTTATAGAAGATCGATTTTCATAGCACTGCCTCAGAAGCCAGGCGCAAAGAAATGTGAATTCCATCATATAATTCTTTTATTAAAATAATTAAATGGTTATTTAAGTATTTTAATAATTAAATAGATATTTAAAGATTGCATTATGATATTAAGAATTGTATTAAAATTTAATAATAATAGATTTTATATAAAAAGAATAAAATACATTTTTAGAAGATTTAATAAATAAATAAATTGTAGAAAATGTTATTTATAAATTAAAAGTTTTGAAAAATTAGAATAAAATGAATTCTAAATCTAAATCTAAATAATATAAAATGTTTTCTTCCTTTCTTCATCTCTTTTTTCTTTTAGTTTCAGAAAATGTTGAGATACAAAGAAAGCTAAAAGAAAAGATTTTGTAACAATAGTGGATACATCAACGGAATAGTGGATACATCAACGGAAATAGGGTCTAGATAAAGATTAAAATAACTTGACACTTTGGCCGTTAAGAATGAAAGACGAAATCATGTATTCTCCAAAATATAAACTTTTTTTCAAATTTAAAGTGAATTTCTATTCTGATTAGTTAAATTGAACACCCATAAATTTTTGTCTTCCTATATCTATAAATGACAAACGTACTGATTCTGATATTTAAATTGAAAAAACTTTTCACAAGAACGATCTAACTTTGCCAGATAACGAGTAGAAATCTCGAAGCATAGAACTTTTCGTGTCGCAAGGTATTTTAATTAAAAAACAAATTTATATATATATATATATATATATATATATATACTTATTGCTTATGGCTGATTTACAACTCTAAAGAATTTCGTTTTTCATCTGAAAATAATCAAAAAATTTAACAAAATAGGAAATGTATTAGTTATCAAGTTATTTTGATTCCAAGAGGAGTAAGTCTGGTTTGCCATGAAAAATATACTTATTATTGAAAATAGGGAAGGTGAAGAGTGTAACCGATAAGACTATATCGTTTCATTGTTTGTTTAAGACCTATGTAATTTCATATATTTTTATATATTCCACTATTACAATTATATATAACAATTATAGTATTAAGTTGCGATGATGCTTAGTGACAAAATTGTTGTCTTTTCAATCATTTACCGATATGAATATATTTTGGCAAGCATGTTTTTGTTGTAAAGTGCCCGATATCGGGGTTGAGGGAGATGGTTAATAAGATTAATGCGGAGAAATTTATCACATAACTGAGCAGTTATGCCTATTTCGAAGTTTTGTGAAAATCCTTTAGCTCGTCAGAGCTAGATTTTCATCTGCTGTTGAGTTCCGTTTTTTTTTATCTATTTATATGGAGCTTAGTGCAAACATTATCTGAGTAATCTAATCTTAGCTTATTTATAAATGGAGTTTTGTCTGGGTGTTTACGTGTGTGTGTGTGTGTCCGTTACCTATAGACTCCCAAACGGCTGAACCGATTTTCGTGAAAATTTACACAGTTGTACTATAAGCGTCTGCGAGTGATCTTAGCTAGGTTTTGTGTCGAGGTACCCCCGATAAATATCGAAAATCGATTATTGAAAAAATTTGGTTATAGAAGGAGTGGTCCGATTTTAATCAAATTTGATACACTCATAGACAAAGACATAAGAAACGATATTCAGAAGTTTGAAGGTTGCAGTTCTTACAATAGTGCATAAAATCGATAATATATATATATATATATATATATATATATAAGGCAAGATGCTTGTGTGTGTCTGTTTATCTGCCTGTATGTCTGTATTTTTTTTCAGCCCTTTCATTTTAGTTTTTGCTTCGGGTTTGACTCTAAGTAGGTATAGTTGTAGTTCTTAGTTTCAGCCATGATGCCATTTACTCAGAGGACTTATTTAGCCTTCAAAATTCAGTTTACGACGAAAACATTATTTGATATCGATACCAGGAAATCAAAATTTGACAAATTTCATTTTTTTTTTTTTCAGTCTACGGTTTCGCTTTAACTGGAAACAACTATTGCATTTTAGTCTTTCGTGCCAACGTCCAAAGAGTATGAGCTTCAGGACCATGGATTAGTTTTAAAGCTTTCATTACACCCGAGCAACGCCGGGCTATACTTATTGCTAGTTTTAATTTAATAAAAATGAAATCTTTTGAATTTTTTAAAATATTCATCGTTTTAATAAACAGTTAGTTCTCTTATGTTTCGTTTATTTTATGAAGAATTTGTGATTTGTGCTCGCAACAAAAAAATAAATAAATAAAAAGTACCGACTTCCAAAACACTGTTTTTTCCATTGACCTCGCTATTATTTTAACTATCTTCCATCCTCAGCAATGTTTGTTGTTTTAATTTAATCAAAATTATAACTGCAATAAGTGAATTTATGCATTTTTGTTGAGAATTTACAACACAATTAAATTGTGAGAATTAAACATAATTTATTAAATTATTTACAAGAAAAATATTATGTTTCCAATATTCTAAAATGTAATACTTTTTCTTTCTGGAGAAATTGCTTCCGAACTGGTTAGGCCTAGAGAGAGAAAAAAAGCAATAGCACATACCTTACTACTATTTACATAGTTTAGTCAGTTGGCCTCATCGATTTTTTGTTGTCATATTCATGACGTTTCGGTCATTGTACGCTCTTGACTTCTTCAGGTGATTGGAATTTTTAACCGAACCCTTTATTTCGAACACTGGATATATATTTCTCGTTCCATGGCTTATGCCACTTCTGAATTTCTTAGAGAGTTGAGTTAACGGGAGATAACTATTTTTTTTTTGTTCGCCACTACTCTAGCCAGATATTGAACTCACAACGCATTGGGTCATGTCACTGGATCTAACCAACGCTTTTATCCACAGTCTGAATAACGTAAATAGTATAAATACTAACACATCTCAGAATTATAAACTGTAAAATATATTCCCACCTTTCAGCGACGTATAGCCGTCTAAGAACAGGAAAAAAATTCTTTAAAAGAAGTAAGATAAATTTCGTCTCCTTTTATACAGATTATGGTAGCCGTTACCTGATCACTGTAACTATAAAAAGTTAGGTACAGAAAACAAGTTTGTTAATAAGCATTTCAACAACCGTAAGTAAATACACTACTTGTTTTTTTTTACCTGAACAACATTTAGTTTCTCTACACATTTATAACTAATAAATTGTAATAATTATCTTTTATCAGTTTATAAAGAAATAAATATGGAAACAATTTTTTATCCAGAAATTTATAAACATTTAGTTAATTATTAAAAAATGTGAGCCAACTATAAGGAAATACTTATTTACCATTTTTAAAGTTTAAATCAATTGGTAATAAGCCAATGTTCTACCATCGATTCCAGTAAATAGTGCATATAACGAACCCAACTGGAATTGGAACTCGGTTCTCTGATTAACAATTCCGAGTCATTACACCAGTCGTACATCCAGTCTGGTATTCCACAGCGGTCACCCATCTTGATACTGACCTGACTCGACGTTGTTTAACTTCGATATCTTACGGGAACCGGTTTTTCAATGGGATGTGATCGTAATCCTTAAACATTCTGAAGATAACATAGGCCAAAATTTATTAAAAAATTAAGATGAAGACATTATTTCATCTAAAAAAAAAATTAAACTTTTCTTTTTTTTTCTGTTTTTTGTACTGGGTTACTCCAGGACTTATGCGATCATGGCTCTCCAAAATTTTGTCTTTTTGGTATTTCTTCTGAAACTTTTTTTCCGCCATCCATTTAATCAAGCAAATTATATTATGCGTTATTTTTCTCTGTCCCACTTACCTTCAATCTGTCCTGTGATTATAGCCAAATCCTTTTAATTCGTTGGCAAAGCAACGAATTGGAATATCTTCTTCCATGTGCCTTGTCCTTTCAGGACGTAGGCGATCATGGGCTTCCACGTCACCCTATCCGTGATGGCTCTTAGCACGCTTCCTCCTGTAACATCTGGCAACCCCCGTTCCGTGAGGCATCTGCTCAGGCTCTTCAAATATGTTATCCGTTGCTTTCCCCTGTCTCTTTTTCCCCTCTATCTGGCCTGTTAGTATCAGGCTCTCCAATCCGTCCTTCATCTTTGCATGTTCCAGGAACTTCAGTTGTCTCTTCCTGATATTCAATATTAATTTCCATTTCCTTGCCATTCTTTCCAACACCTCATCATTGCTCACATGCTCGGTCCATGATATCCGCAGCATTCTTTTGTAGAACCATATTTTAGTTGCTTCAAGTTTTTTCTTCATCTTTGTCTAACATTCACTGCCATATTGAAGTACTGACATCACATAGAGTTCTAGTACTTTCTTCTTTGTTTCTAGTGAAAGTCTCCTGTGGCTTAATACTTTACCCAACTTCTGGACTGGTTCTGTGTCGTTAAAGTAAAGATTGACTGAAGTTATCCAAATCAAGTCAGTGAAGTTTTGTCTTTGAAAAATTACGAATTGGAGTATACAAGTGTTATAACACGACCCCTGGCTGCGTTCAGTTAACCTACCTGACCTTTGGCCGATTCGGCCCACGTTGTGTTGTTGATCTCGGATTAGCCACTTAGTACCACTTGACGAGGTTGGTCCAGACATGCGAAGGATTGGCATGCAATGGAAACTAGATTTAAGGCCACAACGACACGGTGTAGATTTATATATATTTATATATATATCGAATAATTAAAAGATTACAAGCAAGTCAACGAAAATGACGAAAAAGCAATATCAGTTGGCTTGTATTTCAGCAGCACAATAATATTCGTGTTGCATTATTTCTACGGGACGATGGTTTATTCAACTTCCAGTTGATTGAATTTGGACTGACCGTCCCTTGCAATATATCTCTCTCCTGTTTTCTAGCAGCAGGCCCGTTTCAGCCCGACCTCATTATTCAATCCGCCATTCAAATCTCTCTCCAACCTGTCATCCCAAACCACGAGATCCGATCTAATTTTGTCTTGCAATCTGGTTTTGTTAAACAGGCACCAAGATGGCGGTGGGAAAGTGATGTATAGGGTTTTCATTTCCTTCACTGTATAACTCCCACCAGCTCGAAATAAAAACAACTACATTTAATCATTTCGACTTTTAATAGAAAGGGAGAAAAACCCATTCCCTGTTATTGTCTGCCTGCAGTTATCAACTGTCCTTGTAATTCAGTACACAGAAAATTCTCAAGGCCGTATTTTGACTTCAGGACACGTATCGTCAAAACCCATTGACAAATATTTTGACGAGAATCGCGTTGATAAATTCGCTTAAAATAATGTTGCACTCATTCAAATCTTCACCTGTATTTTCCACTTGTTAACATTTCGGCTACTTTACCCGACAAAAATAATTGTATTTTTCAATTTTAAAGAAATCTCTTCTCATCTTGAAAATCATTTGAAATTGATGCCATCCATCTGAAAATAGGGTTACAATATGGTATCACATGCAAATTAGCACGTCACAATTTATGTCGAAAGTTAGCTGACAAGCCGGGCAGCAATTCCCTTGCAGACCAGATTATTGTCGTTTTTTTTTTCAACAGCTATTTTGCAACGTATTGATATGAGTATTCGATCTTGTTTTAACGTTTTCGCTCTTGCATACAACTGTTTTTTATTGTCTTTGTGAACTTTTTTGTGTGTTTCGCCGACACAGCTAGATGCGAGAGTGAAATCACGGAGAGCGAAGTTCACTTGGCATTAAAGAGGGTCGGCAGTAGCAAGTCTCCAGGACTTGAAGGTCTACCTTAAGACGTGTACTTGAGGCTGTTGCATATCTTTGTACTGAGTCTGATGGTGGGGCTAAACAACTGCTTCCGGCAGGGGTCGCCGATTGGATTTCCGGTGGTGTGATCATGCTGTTAAAAAAGATCAAGGGTGTTAAAAGGGACTTAGAAGATTACAGACCCACAACTCTGCTAAACACAGAGTTAAAGATTTTGGCCAAGATCCTGACAGAGCGTCGTTATCTGGCAGCTGCCCTGCATGCCGCCGGATTCAAAGCCGACTTCTGCAAGTGAATCAGCCTGCTGTATTTCTCCTCCAGTGCTGTGGTACAGGTAAGCGGAAGGCGGTCGAACGCTTTTGTGCTGTCTCTGTCGGTTCGTAAGGACTGCCTGCTGTAGCCCCTACTTTACGCTTTGGCGTTGGAGACCGTTTTTTGCTGGCTAAAGAAGAGCCCTACTCCGAATCGCTGTCATTAGTGGGGCTCGAGCCAGGGTTTCTGCGTACGCCGATGACGTGTCCATTTTCGTGTCGTCTCGGGACGACATTGAGGTGGAACAGAAGGCGCTTGAACGGTACGAAAAGGTGATGGATGCCAAAATTAACCGCAACAAGTCGTCCGGCTTGCAGTTACGTATCTGGAAGGAGGTCGCGTTTCCGGGGCACTTCAGTTGTACTGACGGACCCGTTCACATTCTTGGAGTGTGGTTCTGGCTGGATCCCTAGCTGGAGAAGAATTGATCGGAAGTAGTGGCTAGGGTCGGAGCGTTGGTCCAGACTTGGCTTTGACGGCGGTTGTCTTTGAATTGAAGGAGAGGGTTGAGACGTGAGGGTTGAGGTGTGTGTTACGTACGTCTTTTTCCTCATCATTTACCGGTTGTCGGTACTCCCTCTCTGTAGAGAACGTAAGAAGGCGATCGATCGCTTGTTGTGGGAGCTAGCATCAGGTCAACTGAGATGTTTGCGTCAAACGTCCGTGTTAAGCGGGTCTGAGAATGCCACACGTGGCGAGTTATCAACACGCCTCAGGGTTGGCTTTCCTATGCCGTATGTTGACTGAGAATTCGATTTTGGAGAGGAGTGTTAGGAACGCCTTCCCTAGCCTTACTATTACTCCTCTCGTTTCGAGAGCTGGGCGCCGATGTAAGCCCTGAAATCATTCGATTCTTACTGTGTCGAAGTGCCTTACGGTTAATTCCTCGGTCCACTGACTTTTCTCGGCCTCGGAGGTACTTGCATCGTTTATTAGTAGAGGGGATCGCAACAAAGGACCCTCTACGTGATTGGCTCGGCTTGTCGGTGACCGAGTCATGCTCCTTGTGGTCTTGGGAGCTAGTATGGAGTACCCAGTGAGGATCGAACTCACTACTCAGTTGTAAAGATTATATCGAGACGAGCTTGCTAACCATGACACCACTCCGAGGTTCCCAGGATTGAAGGAGGAGAGAATCAGACTTAATGAGAATTTCTACCATGTCTTACCCAAAGGAGTTGGAACGAATGACTTTCGAGGAAATTGTCAAAATCATTAAAAAGAACATTAGACCAAAGAAAAATTTGCTATTTCCAGAAGTACCAAGTTTATGGAAGCAAGGTTGTGGCTCGAGCAATCTGTGATACAAGACTTGCATTAGCTTAAAGAGCGAACTAAATATTGCGAGTTCGAACGGTTAGGAACGCAAGAAATGTCTGTGGAAGATGAATTGACTTGTCTAAGGCTGAGCGAGAGATTGCAAAATCAACGCGAAAAGCGTTGGAATGCATGCAAAGCAGCCGAATAACTCTGGAAAAAAGTGTAGAATTTTTACAACAGTTAATCAGAGAATTCGATCAACTGAATGAACAGCCCGAAGTGTCCAGGATGAATACGACTAAATTCAGAATGAAATGCAAGTATTATGAAAGAATGCATCAAAGAAATAAATACAAATATTTGGCGCTAGGAAAGAATTGCTCGTATTTCGGAAGCAGGAATTATCTCCAGAGTGTCTTTAGGTATGAGAAGCAAGTAGAGAAAACAGTGGAAATCTTATGAAGAAGTCAGTCAGTTAAGTGCCATGCGTGATACACGCTTGGGCGATCATGTCTCGAAAGAGACATGTCTGACTGGGCAGAAGATTATCCCGCAGTAGGTTGCCATTGCTTTCTGCGGTAGACTGGTTGCCGACCAAGGCTATAGAACCCAATCTGTCCTATTATTTGACCCATAACTAGAGGGAAGAGATGGATTAATACCTTTCCCAAGGGTATTTGCGCGTAAGTATATGCAAGGTTTTCAACTGGAATTTGAACTCGGTTCCCCGAGTTCTCGTTCCGAGCCGATATCCACTGCGCCACAACGCACATCCACTATGAAGAAGAGGGACCCTGAATATTTGCAGTAAATTCACAAAAGAAAGATCGAGACAATATATGAATAAATAACCATGTATTTAGTATGCAAGTAGATACTAGTAGCGAAATAACTTTAATACCAAAGAAGTTTTAGATTAAGTTGGAATGTCCCGAACTAAACAATGCAATGTGAAATTTAAGCAGCTTGATGGAAAGAGACAGAGGAAAGCAACGGATAACATATTTGAAGGACCTAATCAGGTGGATGACGGTACGAGGATTGCATGGTGTAACAGGAGAAGGCGTGCTCAGAGCCACCAGGAATAGGGAAACGTGGAAGGCCATGATCACTTACGTCCTGAAAGTTCAGGCCACATAGAATAATAATAATAATAATAATAATAAGAAGAAGAAGAAGAAGAAGAAGAAGAAGAAGAAGAAGGATCAGCCATAAAGACAATGGGTTTCTTTCAGGGTACCTTTGAAACTGGTACGCGATTTGAAGCAATTCTAATTGTGGTAGTAGCATGCCATAAGGATCATAGATTGTTAGGGATCACCGTATTAAAGGTGGATACAGCAAAGCTGATAAATTTGATGGAGTCACGAGAAAGTGGAATAGGATTATTGAAAGGGCATAAAGCGAGCATTTGGTTGAAAGAGAATTATCCCCCTAGATATATAAAGGCGAGAAATGTTAAGATTCACATACTTCTTTTTTTTCTTTTTTTTTTCTTTTTTTTATAAGCGTTTCACCCCGAGCAAGGCATGTCACTGCCACTACAGGGGGCTACATAGAGTGGAAAAAGGATGATAAAATATAGGAAATGTAAGAGGGTGGGTGATAGGCGGGTAAGGATACCGAGAATGAGGGTTGGGTTGATGAGAGTGTTCTGAGAATAATTGGGAGTTAGTGTGATAGGAGGTGTCTATTGACCTTACATTTAAACACCTGGAGATTGTAGCTGTCGGGAAAGCAGACTTGTGGAAGGGAGTTTCACAGGCGGGAAGCGCGAGAAAAGAAGCTGCTGGAGTAGAATTTACAATTACATCTTACTTGTTTAACTGTAAAAGGGTGGGACCTAGTTGCTAATCTAGTATCTTGTGTAAATTCCTGCTTAGGCGGCACCAGTGATCTAAGCTCATCGGAGCAGAAGCCATGAAAGTACTTGTAGAAGAGGCACAGAGAAGCCACATCACGCCGGTGAGAGAGTGGTTGCAGCCGGTCTGCCAAGTCAGTATCAACCACGTTACAGATCCTCCTTTGAATTTTGTCAAGAAGCCCAAGGACAGCAGCAGGGGCACCCGACCAGATATGGCAGCAATATTCAATACATGGGCGGATGGTAGATTTGTATACGTGCAGAACAGATTCAGGTTGGAAAAACTTCCGGGCCCTGCACAGAGAACCAACTTTCATCGCAGCAGATTTGGCAATGGATTCGATATAGTCATTCCATTTGAGGTCCGCCGAAAGTGTAAGGCCAAGGAGGCGTAGTATTTTACTGTCTGGGAGGCTAGCCTGTCCCATGCTAATGGGAGGTAGATGCGATTGTCTATGGTGGTTAGTTGATAACAGCTTCGTTTTAGAGGCATTGAAATTTACCAGCCATTTCCTACCCCAGGCCACTACGGATTGGAGGTCCTTTTCAAGTACGGCAGCGAAGTTCACTTTGTCGCCCACACCTGGTTTTTGATCGATGCGAGAGTAGATTGTTGTGTCATCGGCATACATGCCAACTTGGGATCTAATGGCGTCGGAGAGATCATTAATGTAGATCAGAAAGAGCGTGGGACCTAGGATAGAACCTTGAGGGACGCCCGCGTTCGTATGGTAGTTTTGGGAGGCATACCCATTTAATACCACCTTCAATGTGCGGTGAGAGAGGAATGACTGGATGAGGTCAAACAGATGCCCAGTTATCCCGTAGCTCCGCAGTTTGCACAAGAGGCCAGCATGCCAGACCCTGTCGAACGCTTTGGAGATATCCAAGGCAACGTCTCTGGCTTCTCCATTCTTGTCAAGTGCCCGGTATATGTACTCGGTAATGGTCGTTAGCATATCAGCAGTAGACCTGGTGAAGCGAAACCCGTACTGTTTGTCAGAGAGAAGCCTGTTGGCCGTGAGATGCTGAATCACCTCGGCGTTGATAATGGCTTCGAAAACTTTGCCAAAGATCGGAAGGAGACTAATAGGACGGTAATTGGCGGTGTCTGAGGGTTCGCCAGAATTCTTAAATATAGGAACTACACAGGAGGACTTCCAACAGGCAGGGAAGCAGGAAGCAGATAGGCAGAAATTATAGAGTTTAGAGAGGACAGAGGAGAGTTCTGGGGCACATTTCTTCAGTACTATGACTGAGATTCCGTCACCGCCGCTCGCTTTGTGTGGGTCAAGTTGTGCAATTATTTTGGCGACCAGCGAGGGTGTAATGTGGACGTTATTTAGTTGAGCCTTAGTTCTGGGTGGGAAGTCGGGTGTAGGTATTCCTAACGAGTCCAGTGTCGAATTGGTGGAGAATCTACGGGCAAAGCATTCAGCCTTGTCCGCTGGGTAGGTGAGAACTTCAAACTCATTGATTAGTGGGGGTATTGAAGTCTTGTTCTTGTTGAGCACGCTTTTGCAGAGACGCCAGTAATCTTTGGAGCCAAACTTAGAGGATGCTATGCGTTGCCTAATTCTGGTAGCAAACGCCCTCTTAGCTTTGTTCAGTACTTTTTTACACTTGTTCCGTGCTGAGGCGAAGAGGCGCCTGTTTTGGTTCGACGAGCAGCTTCGATAGAGCTGGGAGAAATGGTTCCGGTGGGCAATGGCGGCCGAGCAAGCGGGTGAGAACCAGGGGGACGAATTTGATTTTAGTTGGAATTTCCTGGCCGGGATAAAAACATCGATGCCAGCCTTAACCCAAGAGGAGACCTCGGAGGCACAGTCTTCGACAGGAAGATGGAAGAGGTTGTTCCAGGGGACGTCGCAGAGGAAGTCTCGGAACAAGTCCCAGTCTGCTCTCTGGTAGCAGTATGATATTCTGCTGGTCTGGTTTTCTTGTGTAGAGTTTTTGGTGGTAGCAAAGTTAAACAGAATGATCCCACAAGGCCTTCTAGAAAGGATGACCTACGGTGGATTCAACTGGGCGTCCCCTATTGTTACAGTAAAAAAAGTGGATGGAGACTTGAGGCTATCTCGTAATTACAAGGTGGTAGACAAATCATCAAATATACTTAAATTTATTTCCGTTGCGGGATACTGAAATTGCGAGCCACGAGCTAGTAATAGAATACATTGCCAAAATTGATCTTAAGTCTGCGTACAACCAAACTGAGATTGATGAGGAGTTCAAAGGATTCATCACAATTAACAACCCTATAAGTCTGCTAAGTTGGACTCGTCTTCTTTTTGGTCACACTTTTCAGAAAACGATTGAAATAGTGTTATTAGGACAAATAACTAACATAATTATATACCAGGATGATATAGGGTAGGAGCAAAAGACAAGGAAGAATTAAAGCATAAAACTGAACAAATAGTACAATTAAAAGTCAGGTTAACGGTGAACAGAGACAACTGGAATTTCGATTATAAGAATTCGTAAAATTTGGATTATCAGATATCGAAAAAAGACATAGCATCCGATGAGAAGTTGACAAAGAAGATTAAAGATATAGAGGCTCCGACGAATAAGAATTAGTCTTTTTGGGACTGATAAACTTCGATATATTTCAAGATATAGTGAAATAATTGAACAGTTTGCAGAGTTACGCAAGATAAGCAGTTCGTTTGAGTGGACGCAAAGGTAAATTAGTGCTTTTAAAGTACTATAAGCAATCATGAGGAGAAAACCGATCCTAAAAATGAAATAACTGTATCTACTAATGCAAATGAAAAGGCTATCGCTGTCCTTTTATCACAAAAGGAATATCTAATTATGCATTTGTCAAGGAGGTTAACGTCGGTAAGATTAACTATTCAAATATTGTGAAAGAGGCGTTAGCGATTTCATGGAGAGGGCGCGGAATTTTCTGTTAGCTAAAAAAGTTGTTAAAGTCATACCACAAGCCGTTGGAATTTATTTTAAACCCAAGGAAAAAGTGACCAAAAGTTACATCTTTAAGAACACTAATATATGTGAAAGGAAACTATTTGTCATGTGGGCGGTACTTTCTCAAGGTAACAGTTTGTGAATGGAACGGAAGAAGTTGACCATAGAGAATGGTATAATATGGAATGGAGAGGTAATAGTAGCTCCATGGGTGTTAAGAAAAGACGTACAGAGAGGAGTGCATGGTAGCATAAGGGTAACACAAAGAAGTTTAAAATTGCAAGCGTGGTGACCGGGGTATTCGAAGAATGTTGAGGAGTATATTAGGAGTTGTCCAATGTGTAATGCGATAAGAAATTTCAGGCAGAAAAAAATTCATTAGTGGTCTAAGAAAACACAGCCATGAGTTTGTACGAGCATTTTTAATACGTGGATGCGTACTCAAGTTGGTCAGAGGTGATCAAAGTAAAGGAGAGAAGAGCGGCCATAGTAAAACAGGTTTTAAGAACCGTGTTTTCGAGAAATAGAGTGCCTCAAACGGTAGTTACAGAAAATGCGTCTGCGTTTTGCCATGAGATTTTGTGTGTCTGGTTAAGACAAATCAGATGCGTCCCATATAAGACACCGACATACCATCCACAATCTAACGAGATAGTAGAGGAAATGGTGCGAACTGTAAAAATAGTTGTAAAGGGTATTTTCGCCTATTAATGAGAGTATTGAGGCGTTTTTAGCAAAAACACTTCTTAGCTATTTCACATGCAGGAAGGAAATTGAGACCGTCGGCACTAATGGGAAGGCAGATCAGAGCCCCCATAACGATGTCTTTTGCTACAAGAAAGAAGGTTTGGTATAAGAAAAACAAAGTGGGGAGACCGGAAGGGGCGACGTTCCTGTTACAGAAAGGAAACAATAAAGTCATAATTGAGAAGAAAAAGCAATGTATTTTGGCGCATGCTTACCAGTTTAGAGGTAGGAATCGATTGGTGGATATGGAGCTGAAAGATCAAGAACATAATGAGAAAGGAAGGCTCAGTAATGATGCAAAGCAGAGAATGGAAGTGCAGGAGCAGAGAGAGACAGAAAGTTAGTGAGAAAGAATGTGAGATTGAGCAGGATATAAAATTAAGTGAAGGTGAAACAACAGATGAATATGAGGAGAAGGATGAAGAAAGACCGAGGTCGCCGTTGAAGAGACGTCAAGAAGAGTGAACAGTATAAGACAAAATTAATTAGGAGTGACTGGGAGAACAATGGTGTACTACCGCTCCGGTGCAGGGAGAGTGTATTATCCCACGCAAATTTAACTAGTAAGTAGCTGACCGGTAGAGTAGCAATCAATTGCGTCACACTTGACATGGAGAGCTATGTCACGTCCATTGCTACACGCAGATACCTCACGTCTATTGCTACACGCAGAGATATACAAGACTCAACAACAAGAATGTAGAATATCAGGAGTTGATCTCCGAATTTCAGACAAATCTAGGAAAACTGAAGAGTTCATATGCCATGAAGTTTTAATCGAAGCGTCAGTATACTAGTTTGAATTCATAGGCTCACTTGAGGATTTCATGTAGTAGATACTAACTTTATCAGATTTCTCCATTTTAGCTGTCTTCCAACATTTCAGACAAGATATGTTCATTTTTTCAACCTTGAAATATATTAGTTTTAATTTTTCTTTTCGTTTTTTTCTTAGCTTTCACCTTTTTAACTTTTTAATAATTTACTCTGCTTCAACTGTCTTTTTTCTTTCCCTTTTCTTTTTTTTTTTTTTTTTTTCACATTTACACATTAAAAGATCTTTCCTTTCACAAGCCTCAGCCATTCCACCTCGGGCCTCTCTTCCGTCTTCTTCTTTCCATAAATTTTCGCGTCTTTCATTACCGGTAGAAAGTAAATTTATTTAAATCAAATTCGCAGATCCAAATCTATGATCCAGTAAAATCAATTAGTGATATCTTAACATTATCTAAACTGCGCTGACTTTTTTTCTCTGAAGCGCATATTTTTTAAACATTTTATTTTGCTGGAAGAACATCTCTTGACACCACTGTTTCTAATCATTGTGCTATCAAGTTGATTTTCTGCTCATTGCGCATGCGCGTAAAACTTAGCGGGTGTCCAACATGTCTGCCGCCCTCGATGAATGTATTTAGCCGCCATATTGATTCCAAAGGGAATGTTTTTCTGCTTCTTAAATTAAATGTTTCTTAACATATCCCATAGATTTATGTTTGTTATTTTTCCATGTTTAATTCTCCTTCACACTTTATCTACATTCTATAAATAATTGTTCAAGTGTTAGCGGAAAGGTCTGTAACATTGTACCGAATCACACACCGATGTTCGAAAAATATATTATATTTCTTGTTTCAATCTGCTTAACAAACTGACCCGTGATTCAAAATACGAAACAAACAGAGTGCTAAGATGATATCAAGGAACGGATATTGGTTTTAGCATTCCAGGGTGGAAGACGTATTTGTCTTTTTAACTGAGTGGTGCAGAGTACTTTCTGTTGGCTTCTTTGCTAGCATGCGCTTCGGACTAAAAGAGAACTCCGTGTATCAGTAAATGATCACGTGTGATAAATACGTGCAATAACTGCTGGAAGAATGTGTCACTTAATTCTGCCACTAAAAACGTGTCGAAATACAGATGTTGAACCGACTGTATCGATTGCTGTCCTATAAATCGACCGTTTCCAATAACTAAATATTTTCTTAGAAAATTAAAACTGCAGCATCCTCATTTACTTGTTCCTGTTTTTTTTTTTTCATGATGTAAGTGATTATTTCTCTCCATAATTTCCTGCCCTTGCAGTTCTAAGCAACTTTCGACTCTTTGATCATAATTCGTCCTCGCTTTGCAAATCGTTCACACAGACTCTGGGTTCCTTGCTCTTTTGGGTGAAAATTCTCCAAGCTTCCTTTCTTCGTTATGTGTCCCAGAAATTTAATCTGTCTACTTGTATCTTTCTTTTTTACGTATTCTCGTTAGGTGCCATCGCATGTAACATCAAGATACGCTTAATAAACTACCATGCTAGCGAGTGCTAGGAAATCTCTTCAGATATGAAAAGGAGACTTGAGACAACGGAAATGTGGTTCCACAGGAGGATGCTGATAATACCACGGACTGAACGCATAAGTAACGAGAAGAGGCGCAGCTCGAGTG
This sequence comes from Ascarosepion bandense, assembly GCA_037127315.1. NCBI lineage: Eukaryota > Metazoa > Mollusca > Cephalopoda > Sepiida > Sepiidae > Ascarosepion > Ascarosepion bandense. The sequence continues at coordinate 900,590 of JBBBDQ010002397.1, forward strand.
TGGGTAGCCCGGCGAAGACTTGGAGTTTACTGAATCGATCCACGGCAAAAACAAAAAATACAACATATTGCGAAATGATTCCATCATATATATATATATATATATATATATAAAAATATATATGGTCATCCAAATGTAGATGGGCAGTAAATAATTTATTTTTAGATTACCTATACAATTTTATTTACTAATACAATTATTGCATCAACAATTAAATTTTAACGTGTACATGTTGTGGATTCTTGTTAGAAACCACACAATATAATAATAACACAAAACATATATGAGAGGAAAAATGAAAGTATATTGAACAAGTTAATATACAACCTGTACACGGTTAGTAGAATTCAGGAATACTTGTTAGTAGGAGTCAAATATATACAATCTTGTAGATAAGAAGTAAATCCAGGTAATAAGTCTATATTCTTGCTGACCAACTCGCAGCGGTTCAGCTGCTGTGACAAACACTGCGTAACAAGCTCTGCCTTACACACTCACTGTTTTACACACTGCCGTTCTAGGTAGGCAGGATCATTGGTATACCTTAGACGAGTCCATTTATATATGTAAAAAAGGGGTGACAGTACAATAATACAAAAGCACTTAAATCTTATCAAAGCAGGTGCTCAGACTCTTGTCCATCACAATTTACAAAGTTTTGATGTCTACACGCTTCAACAAATATTTTTGCACAAGCCTCTTTGTGTATTCATTTCTTGAAATGCATCTCTTATGTCATTTTTCAATTCATCACTGCTTCTTGGTTTTCAACTATAACCGTAATTCTTGAGTCCTCCCCAAAATAAGAAATCCATTTGGGTCAAGTCAGCTGAACATACCGGCCAATCAATTAAATCTCTTCAGTCAATATGTTTCTTAGGAAATATTTCATCAAGATACTCATGGACTGCTCTTGAATAATTTTGAGAGGCCCATCTTGTTGGAAATAAAGGTCATGTGAATTATGTTGCACAAACATATCCCACCTCCTTTTGAGCCACCCTTTATATACATAATATACTTTCTATTATAATAGAGATTACTTCATATATATATATATATATATATATATATATATATATATATATATATTGGAATTTTGTTGTTACAATGATTTATAAAAGCATAATGTCACTACACAAAAGTTTTCATGTTTCGGAACAAAACTGTTCTTCTTCAGGCGATATGTTAAAATAAATAAAGAAAACGATTTATTTTAAAAAGTATAAGATGAATTCAAGGTTATTTAGAAAATTAGTGAGTGGTAGTTAGAGGAAATGCATTTAGGTGTGTCAAAATTATCCAATCAAATTTTAGAATTATGTAACCATGGAGATTTAGACGTTTGTTTTAGGAAAGGGGTAGAATGGCTTAGATCTAGACATGTTACTTTTTAATTTTGACTAGTTAAGATACATAGTGAAATCTTAGATTTTTTTTTAAATGCGTAGACAATAATTTTGATCAGGAGGTTAGAGTTTAGGTTTTTTTTTTATTAAACAGTAGATTCTTTTTTACAAATGCTTAAACAGTGTTTTTTTTAATGCACGTGTTCTTTCACATTTTTGTAATATATATATCTTGAAGGCTGTCACAATGCGTTTAGTAAAATAAAGGAAGATAAAGAAGTGTTTGAGTATTACCTATTTAGTAAACATTAATATTTCGAGATCAAAATCTCATCTTCAAAATGCCAGAGAAGCATTTGCCTGTCCGGATCTCTTCATGGCCTCTCTAAGAATGGCTGTTCCGGGCTGTCCACTGCTGCTGTATATATATATATATATATATATATATATATATATATATATACAAATAAATACATATAGAAGCTCAGTTCATTAGCGAGACAATAGCGAGAATGCGTCGGCTCAGTTCCTTCACCTTTGTACAAGTTATTAAAGGTCTTGTTGCACGTTCCCTCTTTAACAATACCTTATTATTTTCTCTTTTTGTAATAATCATATTGTATAGTTAAGTACCCCCCATATATATAAATATATATATATATATATATATATATATATATATATTGAGAGGAAAACTCAACATATTTAAGCGGTTATGAATCAAGATTTATTTCGGCATTTTAAATTTATTTACAATGTCTCGTTGAGCTCTACGAGACAATTTAATAGGAAAATAATAAACATTAAAAGCTGCAAATGAAAGAAGTTGTGGATGACCATGATTGCTCACGCCCTGAAGGCACACTGCACATTTATCCGCATCGCTCTGGGAAGGCGAGTTAATAATTTTATCCTTTTAATGTTGTCAGAAATCTCATAAATCAACAGGCATTTCCCATTGGTGACAAGACTTAAATAAATTATGAACGAGTGCGATTTAAATGTTTTTACGATAATAACATGATATTGGAGAGGATGCTGAAGTGTGTGCGTTTTGCTTGATATCAAAAGACGACAGCATCAATAAAATTAGATTCCGTCTAGGCGCGCATGTGTTAAAATTCCTTTGAAAATCATTTTAGCCATGTGACGATAATTACACACACACAACCAAACACACATAATTTGTAAATAAGTTCTCACTTGGAGAACTCACTGTCAAGCTCTGTGCTTTTTAGCCAACTTTAATCTATGCGCTTTGTAGTGCACTGGATATGGGGAAAAACCGCGTTCATTTACGCTCAAATACCCTTGGGAAATCCGTCTCTTCCTTCCAGTTAGGGGTTAAATAACAGGTCAGGTTGGATTCTGTAGCCTTGGCTGACAACCAAGCTACCGCAGAAAGTAATGACAACCGAATGTGCGTTGTGGCGCAGTGGATATCGGCTCGGAACGAAAAGTCGGGGAGCCGAGTTCGAATTCCAGTTGAATTCCTTGCATTCACTTACGCGCAAATACCCTTGGGAAAGGTATTAATCCGTTTCTTCCCCCCAGTTATGGGTTAAATAATAGGACAGATGGGTTCTGTAGCCTTGGTCGGCAACCAGTCTACCGCAGAAAGCAATGGCAACCTACTGCGGGATAATCTTCTGCCCAGTCAGTCGTGTCTCTTTTGAGACATGATCGCCCAAGCGTGTATCACGTATGGCACTTAACTGACTAACTGTGGAACATCTAAGCTATTCTACCCTTTTCCTAAAACAAACGTTTAAATTTCCATGATTACATAATTCTAAAATTTGATTGGATAATTTTGACACACCTAAAGCATTTTCTCCAATTACCACTCCCTAATTTTCTAAATCACCTTGAATTCATCTTATATTTCTAAAAACATGGCACTTCACCGACTGAATCTGAAAAAATTTAAATGCAATGTCAATTGCTGTCTACACTCTTCCTGGTTACGCTTTTCTCTTCCCTCTCATTATTAATTTTTTTTTTTAATCATTTCACCACAAGCAAGGCATTCCACTGCCACTATTGCGCTTGGGGCTACATAGGGGGAGGTAAATAGGAAGAGTGGTTAGATATAGGAAATGTCAGAAGGGGGGGGTGATAGATAGTAGGGGGGGGTGATAGATAGTTGGGTGGGTGGGAAGTGTGTTTGAAAGAATGGAAGTTAGTGTGCTTGAAAGAATGGAAGTTAGTTTGTTAGGAGGTGTCTATTGACCTTACATTTAAACTCCTGGAGATTGAAGCACTCATGTGGAAGAAAATTCCACAGTCGGGAAGTGCGAGAAAAGAAACTGTTGGATTAGAAGTTGCGGTTGCATTTTATCGGTTTCACTGTAATTTAGTATCTCGTGCAAATTCGAACCTAGGTGGGACCAGTGATCTAAGTTCATCGGAACAGAAGCCATGAAAGTATTTATAGAAGAGATACAGGGAAGCTACGTCGCGCCGGTGAGAGAGAGACTGCAACCGGTCTGCCAAGTCAGTATCGATCACATTACAGACCCTCCGCTGTACCTTGTCTAGAAGCCCAAGGAGAATAGCAGGGGCACCCGACCAGATATGGCAACAGTATTCAATGCACGGGCGGATGGTAGATTTATAAATGTGCAGGATAGATTCAGACGGAAAAACCTCCGGGCCATGCACAGAGAACCGACTTTCATAGCAGCGGATTTAGCAATGGATTCGATATAGTCATTCCACTTGAGGTCCGCTGAGAGTGTGAGACCAAGGAGGCGTAGTGTTTTACTCTCTGGGAGGCAAGCCTGGTCCATGCTAATAGAGGTAGGTGCGATTGTCTATGATGATTAATTGATAGTAGCTTCGTTTTAGAAGCATTAAAATTTACGTGCCATTTCTTACCCTATTCCACTACGGATTGGAGGTCCTTTCCAAGCTCGGCTGCAAGGTTAGCTTTGTCGCCCGCACCAGATTTTTGGTCGAGGCGAGAATAAACTGTGGTGTCATCGGCGTACATACCTACTTGGGATCTTATGGTATCAGGGAGATCATTAATGTAGATCAGAAAGAGCGTAGGACCTAGGATAGAGCCTTGAGGGACACCCGCGTTCGTATGGTAGTTCTGGGAGGCATGTCCGTTTAATACCACTTTCAATGTGCGGTTAGATAGGAATGGCTGGATTAGTTCAAACAATTGTCCAGCTATACCATAGCTCCGCAGTTTGCATAGAAGGCCCAAACTCTGTCGATGTTTCTGTTCGTAATTTTTCCACATCCGCTTGTGTCTTAGTGGCTTTACTACCTTACATGAAAGTGGTAATGATAAAGAAAAGTAAAAGATTTAGTATAGTCTGACATTTATTTTTACAGGCGTGATTTTTAGTGGATAAGCATAGTCAGTCAGTTAAGTTCCATACGTGAAACACGCTTGGGCGATCATATCTCGAAAGATACATAACTGACTCGGCAGAAGATTATTCCGCAGTAGGTTACCATTGCTTTCTGCGGTAGACTGGTTGCCAACCAAGGCTATAGAACCCAACCTGTCCTGTTATTTAACTCGTAACTGGAAGGAAGAGACGGATTATTACCTTTCCCAAGGGTATTTGTGCATAAGTGAATACACATAGTAGAGTACGGATGAATGTTTTTTGTTTTTTTTTTATCGGGGAAGTGTAGTTATTAGTTACAAGTTTTCAGTAAAGAAAAAAAAAGGTGGATAAGTTTAATCCCAGTATTTTTTTTAAGACTTTTAGGCTAATATACATTATAACCACTGAAGTTGTGTGGTGGGAGAAATTTCGACTCAAACACGAAAAAAATTAGTCGCTTAAAATAACCTTTATCGTAATTATATATCTGTGTGTGTGCACGCACGTGTGTGGAGAAGTAGAACTTCGGATGATTCGAACATTTTTTTCAATATTCAGCTTATCGTTCATGAATGGCGCCTGAACCAGACAGTCATCCAAGTTTGATGAGATATATACATTGGACTAAAATACAATAATCTAAATTAAAAGGTTAAATAGGTTGAATTATTTCATAATAAAAGCATTCTGTCTCTGAATCACAAAACCTGCTTAACAGCAAAATGAGAGATAAAAGCTGATATCCGGTCCAAATCGGCAGAATTATGAATGAGCTAGTGGGGAAACTATTCGCAAAATTTACACAGTAAAAAAAAAAAATCAATTTCTCTTTACACTCTCCTCTTTCTCTCCGTTCTCCCCCTCTCTCCGCTTTTTTCGCTCTTCTCTCTTCTCTATTCATTCTTTCTTCCCTCTGTTCCTTCTCTTTTTCTCTCCCTCTTTTTCTCTTCGCTCTCTTACACTCTTTTTGCTCTCTCCCTCTTTTTCCTCTTCGCTCTCTCATTCTTTTCTAATATTCCGAATTAAATCATTAGAATTTTTTAGAATCTGACGAGAGTGATGTTTACCCCCGCCTGTCGAAATAAATCAGGTATTATGATCCCTTAAATTATGTGATGAATTCTCTTTCCTGAATATATATATATATATATATATATATATATATATATATATATATACACGTGTGTGTCTGAATAGGCTCATGATGGTAAAATTTTATATCGATATGACGGCAACACACACACACACACACACACACACACACACACACACATACATACATACATATATATATATATATATATATATATATATATATATATATATATATCTTGATGTATCTACTGTTGAGTACCTTGCATTAAAACAAGAAAATCAATTATCCAAATCCCTGAGCGTGATAGGAGAGAATATATATATATATATATATATATATATATATATATATATATATATATAATTGAATTGAGTTGATGCTTACTCGTCATTGTTTCTCTCCCCATGAGCGTGAAAGGAGGGATACATATATATATATGTGTGTGTGTGTGTGTGTGTGTGTGTGTGTGTGTGTACTATAATGTTGGCAAGTTAAAATTCCACTGAAAGTTAATGAAAATCTTCTGTGTTGGCATCTGAAATGAAACTGTGAACATTACGCAAAATGATCACAATGGCGGTAGGGAGGCGGGTGAAGGATTTGGGGTAATTAAGAAGAAATGGGCCATCCTAGATGAATATTATTTTTGGGAGTTTTCAAATCAGTATTAGCAATTTAAACTTTTATACAAATAAAATATGCTTTCATGAACGGAGACTATAAAAATCAACTTGTTTCTTCAAAATTATATTGTTAAGAAAATTTAAGTGACATTTCACCCTGCACATCTTTTTTTGTTTTTCGGAAATAATGTAAAACAATTCAGTATTACACATGCAATATGTTGCTAAAATGTAACTGTTTGTTTATTGTTCTTTTTCTTTTTTCTTTCTCCACCCTCTTTCTTCTCTCTTATCTCTCTATCTATCTTCTCTCCTTCTCTATCCATCTTCTTTCCCCACCTCTCTCTCTCTCTCTCTCTCTCTCCGCAAGGACACCAATGACGCGGATGGAGTAGGTACCTTTCGGCCTTTGATGATGTTAAACACAGAGTTGAAAATTTTAGCTAACCATTTGCAGTCTGCCCTCTTTAGTCTGATTGGCTCCGAACATACATATACTACGAAAAGCAAAACTATTCAGGACAACCTTCATTTGGTTCGCTTGATCCTCGAGCAAGTCGACACTGAAGACGCGCTGATCAATTTAGATCAGTCCAAGGCATTTCATCAGGCGGCTGTTTTATCCGCCTCCAGTGTCGAGCCGTACTTTAGTTTATTGTTTGGTCGAATGATTGCTCTTAATTATTTAGTCCCATATTAAGTTCCTCCAGTTAAATGATTTTTCTGAAACAATTAAGCATTGCGATTTGTTTGATTTTTTTATATGATTAACACTATTCTGTTTAGTTTCTTGTAGATATCCGTTTGGGTTTCATTTTTAAATGTTGTTTTTTAAGTCCCCCAACGAAAATTGTACATATGGGGATTAATTAGGATTTTGATGGTTGTAGTAAGAAAATGTTAAGTAAACATATGTTGTTTTGGTGTAAGGAATACTGTGATATGTTTGAGTCTGTAATCATGGCTAGCTAAGTTTAATTATAACACAGATGAAGACCGGCCTTACCCTATCGCCCTTTTTGTATTATGCCACGTTTTAATATCCCAACAAAATAAATATTGCTTTCTTCTTTAGTTCCTTGATTTAATTAATTTAATTTAAGCATAACACTAGGTTGGCTGCCAGGTTTCATCATTTTACTGTTGGAATTGTTAGCTGTAAACGTAAATCTTATTTCAATTGTTTCTTCTCTCGCACTTTTTACTTGTGAAACTATTTTCTAAGCTTCTTGCTTTTCTGTCGACAAAGATATTGAAAAATATAAATGCAACGTCAGTCGTTATTTATATTTTTCCATCATTTTTTTTTATTGTCCTTTCTCGTCAACGTTTCTCCGTAACCACCCACTTGTGGCTTAGTAATTTTATTACCTTGCTTGAGGTAAATATTTTAAAAAAATAGGCAGAAATATTAATTTCTTTGCTAATGTAAAATTCTTTGATCTATAATATTAAAAATACTCAGCTCGGGACATGTATTTCCGTAAATATGCTTATTAGAAAAACGACTGATAGGTTTTGTGTCTTTTTACCATTTTTTAAATATATTTTTTTAACAGAAGCGCTATTGATGGTTCCTGAAAGATTCACGCACATATACTTACGTAAACATCAGAGTTTCTCTTAATGAGTCGAAGAATTGGTAGGGAAAGCGTCAGTTTCCCCGTGGGGAGTGACTGGCAAACAACGAGATACGCTGCGCCAAGTTGTCAGAAGGCCTCAATAGGCTTCTTTCACCAGGGGACCGGGCACTTCAAGTATGACATGATAAAGTGCTGGACTGATGGCTGCTTCGAGTAGAGAATAAAGGTGCGTGTTTGTAATGGCGGGAAAATAAACGTTGCTTTCTATTGTTACATAGAAACAGACGAATCGAAAAATTGTACTCAAAAATGTGAGTGTCTCTCCAACCAACGTTGAATAAAAGGTAATTTCATGGTTTATTTCAATATGAAAGACTAAGATCTCCCTCTCTCTCTCTCTCTCTCTCGCTCTCTCTCTCTCTCTCTCTCACACACACGCACACAGAATAATCGTTGGTGGGCGAATAAAGGGACAGGTTACGTGTAAGAAAAATTTTAGAAAAGCCGCAAGTTAGTAATTAATTTAACAGACGAATCGGGGAGCAAAGGTATTTTTGGTGGGATGCAAATTGTTTTCTCTCCTCTTTGGAAGCCCGATCCCACAGACGAAACGCGGCTTGCGTCACACGACCCCATTGCTATGACTATAGTGGTGAACGGTAATAATGTCGCTGTATAATGACACTGGTAAAAATGGCACTAGTGAAAAACCGATCTTTAAAACAGCTTAAAATTAAACACCAGTCACTGTTTAATTTTGAAGCTATTTAAGAAAAGAAAAAAATGATCAAATAGACTTGATCACAATATAAGATTCTAGTTATTAAATCCTGGTTTTAAGAGTTGATAATAAACGGTGTTCTCATTATTTGCACTATTTACAACATTCGGATTGTTGTCCTCATCACGATCCCCCCAAGGACGTATGATGAAGGAGTTAACTGAAGTAATTCAATGACTTGATCCAAAAAGTTGTGAGTTCAATACCTGGCCACAGCAGAGGTGAAAACAATCATGGAGAGTTGTATTACTGAAGGAAAACAATGGAAACTGAGATATCCGGAAAAGACATGAAACATTGAACTAGAACAATCTACCAGAATTCAGTCTGTTAGTCTTACAGCTGGGTGAAAAACAGATGGATTCATACTTTTGTCAGCGATATTTATGCGAATGCAACAAACTTGACTGGAATTCGAAAACGAATTATATATAGATGTAAATGATAGCATTTTGTTAAGATCGGTCATTATATATATATATATATATATATATATATATATATATATATATTATAGCCACCCGCAGACAGATCTGTTTCACAGCTCATCAGTACGGCTTAGACTCCGGTCGCTTCCCAACCTAGGATTGAATAACTGGTTAATAATTATATATATATTATATATAATTATTAACCAGTTATTGGTCAGAGTCTGAGGAAACAGTTGTCTCGAAAAATGCTCAATACATATTCAAAGACAAAATTAAAATGTAGAGCTTTTAGACATTCTAATTTGGAAAATCAACTAACTAATTTCGATACTTTGGTTTCAACCTTTCGGTATCTTCAGGCGTTATATAACGCTTGAAGATACCGAAAGGTTGAAACAAGGTAGCGTAATCGGTTGATCTTCCGAATTATATAAGTAATGGCTACTAATGGAAGTACATTTCACACTTAGATATTTACTTTTAAAAAGTGCTCAATACAAAAGTAGAGCATAAATATATGGTTATAATAATGATAATAGTTATAACGTTTCGGTGTTAAAACACCATCATCAGTTCTGCCTGATGATGATGTTTTAACACTGAAACCTTATAGCCATTGAGTTGCAGTATGCTATTATAATAAGCAAGGCAAAAAATTGAAATGAATTTTATTTCAAGAACTTTCCCATACACAACAAAAATACTTAAAACATCAAAAGAAAACAGTTAATTTCAGTCTCTTTTTATTGTTTCATAAGAACATTAAACGGCACATAAACAAAAATCCATTCAAACTTGAATTATGAAATTTTTAAATGTTTGATATTTTCAGTTAATCTTATGGATAATTACAAGTGTTTATCTAATAGCCAACAATATTTCTGCATAGATACTTTATTTAAAATAAAATTAATTTCAACACTTCGCGACATCGACCAAAATATATTTTTCTCTTTGTCTTCTTTATTTATTTTTATATTGTTCTTTTCCTCAGATCATAACTGAGTATGTTTTTGCTTACGCATTACTCTTCAGAATTGAATTAAGTTCTTTCGGTTAATGGCGCTTGTATACACCACTTATATATAAAACGCAAAAATCCCTCTTCTTTGATTCCATGCGCTTACGGCTTATGGGTTGGCGACTCCGACTGACACCAAATCGGTCGAGTTTTATTCCCGGCCAGAAGCAAGCGTCTAGCGATACTGATGAGCCGTGATACAGCGAAACAGGCTAATATATATATATATATATATATATATATATATATATATATATATATATATTAGTCATCCACATACATATATTGTGTATTTGAGAACTTTGTTACGATCGGCCTCTTTTATGCAGGTTTCATTAAAAGCGACAGACAAGGTATTATTAACAATTCACCTGCAAAATTTAAACTAGAGCAAACTAATTTCATTAATTGTGTTCTTGATCAATTGAAATTCGTAAATAATTACATTGGTCACAAGAGCACATGATTGACGAGAAAATTAACTTTGCACCTCTCACACACGGCAGCAATATGCTTACCGTGTTCAGAATATAAAACAAACATATGACTCTACATACACAGACATAAATATTCAGTCACACGTCAACTAAAATTCATCCTCGATAATGGCTAAAGTTACAGTCGAAAGCGCTCGAAAAGAGCGAAACTTTTGGATAATTTTCATATAAATTGTGTGCTGAAAAGAAACAAATCATATGAAAAATTACATAAAAAACTAATTTTTAATGAAACTCTCTCTCTCTCTCTCTCTCACACACACACACACACACACACACAAACAAACAAACAAACAAATATAGTTACGTGAATAAATATACATACGAGAGTACACACATGTATTATTATTCAGGTGTTAATAAAACAGTGATCAATGTACTTTAAAAACAGAGCTATTATATATATATATATATATATATATATATATATATATATTGCTCTCTGTCGATGGCAGGACTCGGGGTTTTGTACGTTAGGCAATAATCAGGTGCATTTTTCAAACTGACAGTTTAATAGATTTTAATTTAATTTCACTCGATATTCATGAAAATAAAATCTGATAATATTAGGTTATTGCTTTTTTAATAACAAAAATAAAAATTTTAATATTTTTTGATTAAATGTAGATCAAAATAGGCCCAATTATCCTTGACAGAGTTTCTACATTCACTAAGAATGCCTTAGGCATGAACCAGTGGAAGAACACAGCCAAGGCAATTGATTGGTTCACAAAAATAAAACATAAACTGGATTACACTTTCATCTAGTTTGATATTTGTGATTTTCTGAAGATTTCCTAACCACAGACTTAAATTTGGCTGAAAATTACTGCTCCACCAGCGACTAAGACATCAACATCATTAAACAGGCTCTATCTATCACTAACGCTGAAGTCGTAAATTTCTTAGTTGTTACCTTCGAACTGAGAAATGGTCTACACAAACCGTACACTAAGGACTCACATAACCATAAATACATCAACAGGGAATCAAATCATCGCAATAGAATCAACAACAACCAACACAAATCCATCAAAATTTTGTTTAAGTACCAACTCGAGCAATATGAAAATTTTTGACAAAACTAAAATTAAATACATTAATGCTTTAGATAAAAATAAAGTTGAAAATAAGATAGGCAGAAATAAGTAGAAATCACGTTAACGTAACATTATTTGATTTAAACCCAACCTTCAGTCGTAGTGTCTAAACAAACATTGGTAAATTCTTCTTAAGCTTAATTCAAATATTAATTCACCCACACTAAAAAATTGTAAACAAAAACAAAACATTTTTATAGTTGCGTTAAGAACATAGATAAATATATTTCACAACATAATAATAATAATAATAATAATAATAATAATAATAATAAGTATAGATAAAATTCCTAACTTTTGGCTATATTATTTAAATGCAGCACATATAAAAATAGCCAAAGAACTTCAAGAAATGGTTGACGATCCCACTAAAATTCCTGCATGGATGACCAAAGGAATTACATTTCTTCTACCCAAGAATGGTGACACAAACAACCCGAAAAACTACAGACCAATTACATGTCTTCCGACAACATATAAACTATTAACATCTATTTTAACAAAACAGACATATTTATTCTTAGAAAGAAATGACATGATACCGCTTGAACAAAAAGGGTGCAAACGTGGCTGTTATGGTTGTAAAGACCAATTGCTAATTAACAAAATGATCCTGGAAAACTGCTACAGTACAAAGAAAAATCTTAGTACTGCCTGGATAGATTATCGAAAGGCATTCGATAGTGTGCCACATTACTGGATTTTAAAGACTTTAAATATATATAAGATATCGCCCGTCATCATCAATTTCATCAAACAGTGCATGTCTATATGGAAAACAACCCTTTACCTCAATCATATAAATGGAACTTATAAGTTTGATGAAATAAACATCAAAAGAGGTATATTTCAAGGTGATTCTTTATCTCCCTTACTATTCTGCATATCATTAATAGCACTAACCAGTCAACTTAATAAGACAGAATGTGGTTATAAAATAGGCCAAAAGAAAATAAGCCATCTATTTTACATGGATGACTTGAAGTTATATGCTAAGAATGATAATGAGCTGGAAGGTCTTCTGCAAACTGTAAAATGCTTCAGCGAAAACATTGGAATGAAATTTAATTTGAATAAATGTGCTAAAGCTACAGTTTTACGTGGATCAATACAAGAAACATCCTCAATTAGCCTAGACCCTGCTGTAACAATAAAAGAATTGAAACCAGAAGAAGCTTATAAATACCTAGGTGTAAATGAGAGTGAAAACATTCACCATAAAAAATGAAAGAAATAGTGCGTAAAGAGTACTATAGAAGGCTACGAATGATATTAAAAACTGAATTAAATTCACAGAACAGAATTATGGCCATTAATAGCCTTGCAATCCCAGTTGTCCAATATAGCTTTAACATCTTAAACTGGACTCTAAACGACATCAGGTGAATGGATGCTAAAACAAGAAAGCTTCTTTCTAAGCATAAGATGCATCATCCAAAGGCTGATGTAGACCGTCTATACATACCCCGTAAAGAAGGTGGAAGAGGTCTTATTCAGCTGGAATTGTCTTACAAGAAAACAACTATTGGCTTACTAACATACATAGAAACAACAAAGGATTGGATGATACAATTAGTAAGGCAACATGAAGAAAGAAAGAAAAAATATTCAATAATAAAAGAAGGCAGTAAATTCAAACAAGATTTAAAGTTAGTAGATTCTGTAGAAAAACAGAACGGAAGCCAAGAGCCGGCTATTGCGGCAAAGAATATGAAAATGAAAGCCAAAGATAAAGCTCTTGAACAGATGAAACAGCGCTGGCAAGACAAACCTCTGCATGGCCAATATCCAGTACGTGCCAATAAATCCAATGTTGACAAAGTTAATACTCATCGATGGTTACGTGCATCTGGATTAAAGTCTGAAACTGAAGGCTTTATTCTTGCAGCACAAGACCAAAGTCTTTTCACGAGAAACTTTCAGGCAAATATTATGCATAATAATATGGATCCAAAATGCAGGTTTTGTGATAAACACCAAGAAACAATAGACCACCTAATCTCAGGCTGTTCTGTGCTTGCCCCAAATGAATATAAAAATCGCCACGATAGAGTTGGGCAATATTTACATTGGGCAATATGCAAACATTATGGAAAAGCTGTAGGCAAACACTGGTATGAACATCACCCAGCACCGGTTACAGAAATAGAAGATGTAACCATTCTATGGGATTACACCATCTACACAGACAGAAAAATTGAAGCAAACAGGCCAGACATTATTGTTAAAAACCAGAAGGAGAAAACTTGTCTATTAATTGATATGGCTTGTCCAGCGGATTGTAACATAGCAATCAAGGAATTTGAAAAACTGTCAAAATATAAAGACCTGGAAATTGAAATAGAAAAAAATGTGGAAATTGAAAACAAGAGTTGTGCCAGTGATAGTAGGTGCACTTGGAATGATAAAAAATGGAACAAAACAACACATTGAAAGAATCCCTGGAAACCCCAGCTTAAGAGATATACAAAAAATTGTCTTATTAAGTACAGCCCACACACTAAGGAAAACTTTATCTATGTAATGCTGGGGATGATAGGGAAGATAGAAAAACATGAAATGGAGCCATAACAACACGCCACTACCTGCCTTAGGTCTCCCCACAGACTTGGTTGGTAGTGAGACCAAAGCAGAAATCGAAATATGATGAAAAATGACATAATAATAATAATAATAATAATAAGATATTAAATAAATATTTTGTCCACCTGAATCATATCAGTTACCCTACTACGAACAATATTAATCAGTCAAAAATTAATTGCAACTGCCGAAAAAATAAGTCCTACACACTGAATGGCCAATGTATGTCCGAAAGTATTATTTATAGAGCTCAAATTCATTCAGAAGATGATATTAAATTTTACTTTGGAAGAACTTCTTACAAGTGGGAACTGAGATCTAGAAACCACTTTTTGTCTTTAAACAGCAATAAATACAGCAAGAACACTGCTTTATCCATATATTATTGGAAATTAAAAAAACAATAACAAGAACCAAATTATTACCTGGAATATGGTAGATAAATCCAAATCTTACAACGGAAAAGGGGATAGATGTAAGTTATGTCATCTTAAACCATATAAGTAACTCAAATCTACTTAACAAAAAAGGTGATTTAATGACCTCATGCTGCTATAGAAAAATACTTAAATTTTTAGCTTGATTCCCTTCTTTCACTTGCTCCTTTCTAACTGGTTCGTCCTTCTCTTCACTCTCTTCTATCTAATCTTTTTACTCTTAAGTAGCCCCCTGCACATCAGTGGCGTTACCGCCTTGCTCGGGGTGAAACGATAAAAAATATAGATTAATTTATTATTTATATTTTCGATTGATATAGATTCCTCTATATGTTTAACTTTTTTCTTTCCTCCTCACTCCCTTTCTTTCTTTCTTTCTTTCTTTTCCAAATATATATATATATATATATATAGATGAATAAAGAACGAAAAAATAATTGCAACGTTCAAAACATTAATTTAAAACAGTGCTCAAGATAAAAATAGAGCAATGAATATTCATTATTAATTATTACTTTAGAACATGTACAAACTACTCTCTCTCTCTCTCTCTCTCTCACACACACACACACACACATAGACACACACACACACACACACACACACATATATATATATATATATATATATATATATATATATATATATATATATCAATACCACTTTGGGCAATACACTATTTTTCAAATTCTTACTGTCACCAAACAGAAGAATGTTGGGAAAATAAAACAATCTTCAAATGTTCCTTTTCTCTCATTTTCAATAAAACATGTTCAAAATAAAGTTTTGTGTGTGTGTGTGTGTGTGTGTGTGTGTGTGTGTGTGTGTGTGTGTGTGTGTGTGTGTGTACACACCATATATATATGGGTGCGTGGCCGAGTGGTTTCTGACCATGAAGCCCGGGTTCTAATCTCACCGTGGTCAATTTGTTATATGACTTCTTGATATTATCGGTCTGGAGGAGGTGATCCCAGCGTGTGACATCCTTGTAAAGTGTCTGAAAACCATACCACGGGTTTTCCCAAGTCTTGTGTGTGAAATTGGGTAGACGGCTTCCTTTTGAGGAGTCGTCGATGCTTGTACTATCTCGAAGTCACAAGTCATCGTGACCGAGGGTTTGAGGGTTCTAGCCTTGTTCAGACTATTGTTCACGCTAGATAACGCGCCCTTTACCAAAAACTGTAACTAACGTATAAACACAACATAGTTGCAGTATAAATCACAAGTGGGCTCTGTGGGCATTGAATAAACACAAATGGACAGCCATTATATATATATATATATATATATATATATATATATATATATATATATAGGATAAAATAATAACATCCTTGAAAATGGCCAGTGAAGTAGCTGAACGTACCGGGAAAGTCACTAATTGTGGAACATTTTTACACTACTTATCTCCAGCAAAACGTAAACATAAAAAAAATGGAAAAATGAAAAAATAAACTCTTTCTTGTTGGTCATTTTTAACCAGACATATTAAAAGAAAAATTGCTGCCCAAATATATATATATTAATACAGGTTTCATTGAATAATATAGACAAGTTCTGTTGTGTAAGATCCTTTCCTATGATCTAATTAACTTGATAGTGTTGTCATGGAAAGACGACAAGAAATCGAAATAATTGTTTTTTCATCAGGTCTGAGCTTTCGGCTTACATCAGCCATTATAAAAGGATGAACATTTAATATTCAGTGAACATAGAACATTTAAATTATTAACAGAGTGGAGTTATACAGAGAAAATTAAACAAGTCCATTTTTTGCGTCGCACGTGGCTGCAGGTCGAGAAGGAATGGTGGTAGTAGGTTTTTGGTCAATTGAGTGTATAGTGGCATGAGGGATTGGTCTGGGAACTGCTACTACTATGGTGTAGTGGGTAAATATAATAACTATGACCTCTACCATCGATTATAGGCATTGAAGTATGTTAGTGGAGGTGTCGAAATTATTTTACTTAGGCTAGGTTTAAACTGTTTGATGTAGATAGCTTCTAGAATTTTAAGTTTTCGTTTATTATTTTCTTGTTTAAGTATATACGTATTTTCAACAAGTGTTTTCCTAAGAAGTGTGTGTTAATAGCCGTGGTGTTTTAAATGTCGGAATATGTTAGAATTTTCATTTAAGCCTCCGCGAAAGCGAGTTAGTAGTATGTCCAATGTAGGTATTATTTAGTTTGTTAGAGATACATTCTGGAAAGGGGCATTTGAATTTATACACTACTTTGTCATATATATATATATATATATATATATATATATATATATAATTTGTAAACAAGTTATTTTGCGACCTAGGTTTCTATCTTTCGGTGTCATATAGGTCGTGACATAACTCATTTCCAAATGAAAATATTCAAAAGTTCTACAATATAATTGTACTGAACACTTTTTAATACAACTGTGTACTTGTCTAATTTACTAATTAATATATATATATATATATATATATATATATTACCTTTGGGAAATAGCTATTTCCACATGTTCTAAGAAACCGCGTTCTCAACCAAAACCAAATGAAAAACGAAGTTCTAGTGTGACCAGAAATAAAGTTTAATTTAGAAAAGGAACAGGCAAAGAAGGTGAGTTTAGAAAAGAAATATTTAATGATAAAGTGGGCCCAATTTAAGCTCCTGTTATAAAACATCCTATTTTCGAAAAACTCTGGGTGTGCTTTCTGCTCTTACACCTGAACAAGCTGTATAAAATTTCCCTGTAATTTTTCCGCTCTATTTAACTTGAGATACGCTCCATATTCCAAAGAAATAAAATTGCAAACATTTTTTTTTTGCTTGATATAAAATAATACAGACCACTCTCAGACAATGCTATTTCAAATGCAGTAAAAATAAAACTACAATAAAATATCTAACAAAGACCAAAAAAGAATAAAAATAGAAATAAAAATAATATCAAAAAGAGGCTTTTCTTTTTTAATATATCACGGTAAAGTAGGAATCAAAGATGTCTGGCGATTTGTGACATTTATCTTCTTCCATTGGAAATCGTAATTTCTGTCAGAAAAAGAACGCATTTCAAAAGTAAAAGGGTTTTAAGTCTGTATTCTCGTCCATCCCATGTCTGTCTTTCTGTCACTCCCGCTTTCTGTCACAACACATAGAAGGAGACATGCTATATGACGCAGAAGATAGACAATATATAAACCTTTTATGTGCAGTGTCCATTCAGAACGTGGGTGATTATGCGTCTCCACAACTTCATATTCTTTGTAGAAACCATTTATTTGTATATAATTACTTCAGGTAAATATTTTTATAACATTTGTAAATACAAATATTGCGGTCATTTTTTACATGTGCTACGCGAGTCTTTATGAATTACTTTTCGATGTTTATTTATTGTAGCAATGTCTGTCTCCTCACTACCCCTCCCAGTCGACATTCATTTATATAAGCTCCCTAAAATACCTCAATTATGACCCTCCACTCCGGTGTCATATTTTAAAAGACTTCTTTTTATATGTATATATTTCAGGGTGTCCATAAAGTTCGTGTGCCCTTTAAAAAAAAATTAATGAATGTTTCTTTTTGCATATTAGACTTACAGTCACATCACACCGAAACACCGGTTTTCGTACAATCACCAAAGTTAAGCAACGTCGAGCTTAATCGGATTTTTGACCGCTTTGAAATACCAGATGTTCTAAGTTTGAATGTGCAGGTGCTGTAATGAATAATGGTTCGGAATTTTTAATATGAGAGTCGATTTTCAATCCTAGTTGGCTCCGTTATATTCATTTACGCGTAAATACCTCTGTGAAAGGTATGAATCTTCCTCTCATCCCCTAGCTATGGGTTAAATAGATTTGTATCACTAAAACCATTATCTCGCCTCAAATCTTACAACCGAGAAACATTTTCTAACTTAAAATAACCTTCAAAAGGTAAGTCAGCCAGTTAAGTGCTATACGTGATGCACGCTTGGACGATCATGTCTCGAAAGAGACATGTCTGATTGGGCAGAAGATTATCCCGCAGTAGGTTGCCATTGCTTTCTGCGGTAGACTGGTTGCCAGCCAAGGCTATAGAACCCAATCTGTCCTATTATTTAACCCATAACTGGAGGGAAGAGACGGATTAATACCTTTCCCAAGGGTATTTATGCGTAAGTGAATGCAAGAATTCAACTGGAATTCGAACTCGGCTCCCCGATTTCTCGTTCCAAATCGATATTTATTGCATCACAACGCACAAAAGGTTAGTAAACTGCAAAAAACGAATCAATTATTAAATAGTAGGTCTTTCATCTGAAAAAAAAATCAGTGTTATTCTCAAAGAAATTTTAAGGAAATATTTACTCAAAAAATTCTTACAATCAAAAATAAGTTGCGGCTTTAAAGAGACAACAAAAGGGTGATAAGGTGTAAAAAACAACCAAGAAATAGACACTTACAGCAAAAAAAGATCAACTTTTTTTTCTTTATGTCATGTCTTTTCAAAAGGTGAGCGAAAATGATTTTCAACAACTTCCTATCCTTTTTAGCTATTAGTAAATGTTCTTTTCTTTGTATCTTTATCAATCTCTGTTCTTCCGTCCATTGACACAAGCTCGTTTGGTAGGTTTCTTGCTACTTTTCTTTATCTTTCTGTAACACCCCAGATGAAGGTGCGAACAATTTCTCCGGCAGCCGTTTTCCAAGCTGTGATGTTGCTGGGGGTCGGTTGAAAAAGTCGAAGTCTCAAGCTGGGGGTACAAGATAAACTATTGAAGGAACGAATTTCCACAACTTGGATGAGTTAAATCGACGATTTATTTCGTTCAGAGTTAGTCTTGCAGTTAGGGCAGGCGATGTGACACTCAGCTCTAACTCTAATTAATGGAGATCAAATGCCGAACCGACCGACTCAGACGAACGGAGTTTCCCTTCTTCAGTGTACCTGACACACGTAGCTACTTCAAGCACACGCCCGGCTGAACTGAACTCCCGGCTGAACTGATCGGCTCGGAAAAATCACTTGTATTTATATTGAAATAATTGGCTTAAAACAAAAGATAAGCATTAGTGACTGTAAGTCAAAATTTCAAGGTACTTAAATGTTGCTTCCTTTGATATGTAAGCATCCGCAACGACGTATTTTCCAGAATTTTTTTATCTTTTTATCTTAATAAAGCTTCGTGTGAAGGCCGTCAGATGTTTTTATAGCCCTGACACTTTACCCGCAACCAGGCGTTTTTTATTGCCTGGAGAAAGGGAAAATTCTATTATCTTTTCTTTATTTGCTTAATGTGTGGTCAAGATAATGTAATCTGATGCCCTTTTCTCTTCCGCAAATATACTTATAAAATAAAAAGCGTTGTTTTTTCCTTTTCTTTTTCACTTAGTATTTTTGTTAAACGAAACACATGTTTTTAAACTATTTTTCTATTCTTAACCATTTTCTATTCTTAATCTATTATAATAAAATACATATTTTACAAATCCACCTTAATATACGCCTAGTCATCGTGTCACACCTTCTTACTTTCAGTATTTCTTGTTAGTGTTAAACTCTCCAAGTTGTCTTTCCTCGTCATGTATCCAATAAATGTACACTGTCACTTTTTTATTCTAATTATTTTTTTCATTTTCCTTAACACTTAATACTCACATGTTCTGTTTCTGAGATTATCAGCATGCTGCATTAAAAGCGATTTACATCTGCTGTGGAGAAACAAGAAAAAGTGCTAGACTGCTATTCAGCATCAACCCGCTTATATGGCAGTGAATGCTGGACAAATTCCTCGCAGATGAATAGAAGACTTGAGGTGATGATTATTGATTTTTGATTTTTTTTTTAAAAATCGACATTGCACTCCATGTGGTAGGTGGAGTTTTATGTGATAAGTTGTGAGACCAAATATTAGATGTATGTCTTTTACCAATTTTTGAGCATTTAGTTTTAAATATTATCTACAAGAATGTACAGAAGTACCTAATTTCAGCAGGAATTTGCTTACAAACGCACATCAAATTTTGTTATTTCAAGAATAAATCTAATTAAAGTTGATATGTTTATATTGAATGGAAAATATATTCAAACCAGTATGCTAATTATAAAAAACACAAGCTAAATTTGCATTTTTTTTACTGTATTCGATAAGTAAAAACTCTAATTTAAAAAAAATGGAAAAGATTACAAAAAAAGCTACTTGATGAATATAATTTGTTAGATCATAATTATTAAAAACAAAAAATAGATGAAAGTGTATAACACCATAATATTGCTGGACATGAATTATTAGACAAAATGTTTTAAATTTGCATTGTTTTTGAAAATAACACTAAAAGTATTGCATTCATAACATATTACACCATAATATAGCTACATTGTTCGGGATAATTTCTCTTTGAATAAATGGTCATATTTGATGGTACAAAGATTTAGTAATAATCTGCTATTGCCATGTATCTTGTTCATATAAAAATTCTAAAGATTCAGTAAATTTTATAAGGTTGTATTATAAGGCTTTTACTGATCAGTGGAATGAAATTGAAACGCTACGATTTTGAATCTAAACTTAATCATTAAACTCATTTTCTCCAAGCATATTAAGGATTCTGAAAAATATGTATCCTGCGTCTTTATTTATCAAATGAAACCCTAACCTTCAAATTGAGTGCAATACTATGGTTTCCAAACCGACTGCTCCAATCGACCTCGCGCGCAATGATGAATCTTTAAAGGAAATAGGAAAGAAATGAACACATTTGCTTAGTGTCTTTAAAATTCTGGGAAACATAATGAGGAATTGGAGATATTGACACTTAAAGACATATTGAAAGGTAGAGGGAAACTGGGGGTTGCCTACTTAACGAGCTTGTTTAAATGAACGTCAGATCGAAGTCCATGCTCATCGTGAGATGCTAAGTATTGCTTAATGTTAAAATGGGTAGGAAGTTGTGGAGAGCCGTGATCTTCCACTTTTGAAAATCTGAATAATAAAAGCAAAATTTTGAAAAAATTGCAAAATGAGTAGTGGTACGCTTCACACGTCACTGTGTAACCAGGGACATCTGTAATCACATCTTGGGAAATTACTTGCGGAAATGAAAGCCTAAGTAGAAAAGATGGTTCCAAATTCGGAAAGTCAGGAGGCAAATTTGAATGTTTAATAAAATAACTAAATTTGTTTAACATTGTGGTGTTTCTTTTTACAAAAGTTTCACGTTTCAAGTACATTAAAAAATAACAAAAAAGTTTCAAGGCCATCCGAAGACACAAAAAAAAAATAGCTAAATTTGCTTTGTTGTGGCTGCAAAAACCGGTAATTTTCTTTTCTACCTCCTGTTTTATTTTTTTCTATTTTCATTAATTTTCTTTCTTTATCATTGATGATACTTCATTTGTTCCTGGTCCCTTACATTCTACGTTATATTTCAAGCTTTTGTTTTCTTGCTTGAATTAATTAATGTATTTTTGTTTTCGATTCTAACATGTCATTCTCCTTTTACCATCTTTTTTGCCCTCACGTTATTCTTCTTTTTAGAGTCACACCCACTCCCGGGTCTCTGCATACACTGTTCTAATTTTTACAACCTCCCCTGGCTCTGCCAACGCAATTGTTTTTATCAGCTTTCTCGCCTCTATCTCTGATGTTCAATTTTCAACTTTTCTCATCTCTCCTTTCCGTCATTCTCCCCTTTTGCCGCCTTACGCGTTCCGCTGCGGCTATTCTGCACTATTTTGTCGATTTAAATCCTGCTGCTATATTGCCCCTATTTTTGTCGCTTTCTGGGCTGCAGTCATTCTGTCCCTATTTTTGTTTTTTTCTGAGCTTGAACCATTCTACCATTTTTTTTTCTTTTTGTCGATTTTTGAGCTTAAGCCATTCTATCCCTTTTTGTCACTTTTTGAGCTTGAGCCATTCTACCCCTTTTTTGTCGCTTTTTGAGCTTGGGCCATTCCACCACTTTATTGTCGCTTTTTGAGCTTGGGCCCTTCTGCCCCTTTTTGTCGCTTTTTTGGGCTTGGGCCATTCTACCACTTTCTTTTGTCGCTTTTTGAGCTTGGGCCATTCCACCACTTTATTGTCGCTTTTTGAGCTTGGGCTCTTCTGCCCCTTTTTGTCGCTTTTTTGGGCTTGAGCCATTCTACCACTTTCTTTTGTCGCTTTTGGGTTTGGGCCGTTTTACCCACCGCCCCTTGTTGCTTTCCAAGCTAAAACCATTCTGCCCTTCTTTTTTGTCACTTCCCGAGCTTTGGCAACTTTTCGGCTTTCTTGTCTTTTTTCCGGTCTGCGACCATTCTTCCCGCTCATACCGCCTTTGCCGTCTTTGTAGGAGAAACAGTGTAGAATCTGTTTAACGTGCTTGTGTGACTGGCGAATAGCAGACCAGTGACTAATAGTATAGTGATGGTAAAGTCATCTTATATGGAGTAATAAAAATCAAGAAATTTTCATGAGATATTATATATCTTCCCTCCAGTTATGGGTTAAATAACTGAGGTCTGCTGTTCATGCGATCTGTGGCGAACTTCTGCACCGATTGTTTGTTAACAGCAGTTCCAAAAAGTATGGATGGTGCTACACAAGCCTTCAACACTAAAAACAATTCTTTGTGTCGCAGTCTAACTGATTTAGACACTCATACGTCGCGGGAGAGCCCATAATATATATGTATATATATTCTAAACATATATTGTTAAATATAACAGACAATGAATGTCTATTATGTTTAATCATGCCAATTAACCTCAGTCTCTAATAACCCTACAACCACACAACTAAATCCTCTACAGAAAACCAATGTAGTGTATCAATTTATATGCCTGTTCAGAGATTGTATCTCTAGTACTAGTAATAAACCTACTACCTATATTGGTTTTACTACAACCACGCTCTCCCGTAGACCCACCTGCCAACTTTCTGATTATCGTTCAATTAACAACATTTTTTAAATAAAACATAGCCATGAAGGTAATATTAGACAGATTTTAGTCGATAACACAATAATACTCAAACATACACTCAGTAAAAAGGATCTTTAGATATTGGAGGGCATATACATCAAATCAAAGCCACCCACACTTAATAAAATCACATTTCAATCTGGTTACAACACATTACATTGCATTTAGACATGTAGTTCTGTTAACAATCCGGTCTCCCACACGGTGTGACGTCATAGAACCGCATCCTTCTGTAGAACCACATTTCAGTTGCTTAAAGTTTTTCTTTCATCTTTGATGATATGTCCAGTATTCACTGCCATATTGAAGAACTGACATCACATAGCAATCCAGTACTATTTTATTTGTTTCAAGCAAAATTTTCCTGTCTCTTAATATTCTACTCAACTTCTGGTGTGCGTCCTTTGCCATGTCAATTCGCTTTCTGATCTCTGTGTTGCATTTTCCGTCTTCTGTTAGGATATTTCCCAGTTTTCACTGTAACTGTAACGTCGAATTTCCTTCCTTCTTTAGCGATGTGTCTTCTTATTCGAAAAAAAGTTGGCCTTACCGAGTTCACGGGTTCAAATTCCGGACTAGTCTATTACGTTTACTCTCGCACAATTAATAAGGTGATAATTCATCTATTCTCTCCCCAGCTTGAGTTAAGCAACATGCTTGACAGTTCTCTCTACTCTAGGTTAACAACTAGCCAACGAGAAGGAAAGTTCTGAATTAAAATTAGCCCGTTGACGAACTTGTAAAAACCTTTGAATGGTCGTATTGATTAGACAGGGTGACCCAC
Source organism: Ascarosepion bandense (assembly GCA_037127315.1). Lineage (NCBI taxonomy): Eukaryota > Metazoa > Mollusca > Cephalopoda > Sepiida > Sepiidae > Ascarosepion > Ascarosepion bandense. Next base: position 925,149 of record JBBBDQ010002397.1, read on the forward strand.
TTTGTTGTATGTGGGTGTAACACTCTTAAAACAAGTTAAACGGGATCAGGCTCTCGGCAACACGCCGACGATCATTGGTACTCAACCTGCGCCACGAATTATCAGTCTAGACATAGAAGATGAATCTTCATCCACATCTTCATCTACATTGATTAAACACAGTTCAGTCCAAGCGTAAAATTGAAAATCGAGGAAAAATATCAAAAACCTTTTAAAATTTTAAATTCATTTCAAGGAAAAATATTGTTTTAGATGCTTTCATATTTTAGACAATTCTTCATTTCCTTCAGTCTTTTGATGTCACCGAAATTTTGGTAATTACGTCGTCTAAAAATGACTCTTACTCGAGACGTAAGCCTGAAATGTCTATACAAATCTCACGAAGTTTACTGTGTATAAAAGATATGATTCTGCTGAGTAAACACGGTTCAAATAGTCTTTAAAATAAATAAATTCTTTATACGATTTACACTAATCATATATATATATATATATATATATATATATATATATATATATATATATATATACTTAATTCAGTCTGTGGAAAAAGCGATATTTTCCAAAAGGAACTGGTAAATAAACTTTTTTAATAAAATTTTCAATGTAGGGCTATTTAAGATATGAAATATTGTAAACTTCGACCAGTCTTTATGCTGAAACGATTTCTACTAGAATGGTTCCATCAGGCAGTTCCAATATATATATATATATATATATATATATATATATATAATAAATTATATTTTAGAACATATCCAACTACAATCGACTACAAAAGTGTACATTTTGTTTCAACATTGAACGAATAATATCTAATCATGTAGTAAACGTTATTTTTGTTTTAAGAAATGGAAATTCCCATCTCTCTATTTGCAAATTCTTTGGTAGGGTATGTACGAGGTAAAGTGGGGAGGGAAAATGAGATACCAGAATGGGGAATCATAAAAAGGACAGAGAGGAAATAAAAACCAAAATAGGAAAACGAGAGAGAAAGAGTTAAAGAGATATGAAGAAAGAATCAAAGAAACTCGCTATGTTTAGGTCGGAAGTAAATTATACAACGTTTGCTGACAGGGCTTCTGAGATTAACCAATATATATATATATATATATATATATACTGAAAATTACGAAAATCTTGGCACTAAGCATTATCATAACTCAACACTATATATATATATATATATATATATATATATATATTGCTGAGTTATGATTATGCTTAGTGCCAACATTGTCGTACTCTTCAGTGTTTTGCTGATAAAAATATATTTTGGCAAACAGATTTTTTGTCGTAAAGTGCTCGATATCGAGGTAGAGATAGTGCATTACTAGGATTCATATGGTAAAGTTTGTCACTAACTGAGCAGTGTCATGCCGAGTTCGAAGTTTCAGAAGGTACCCTTATAATATCCTCACTCGTCAGGGTGTAATTTCTATCTGCTCAATATATATATATATATATATATATATATATATATATATATATATATATACCCACTATATCTCTCTCTATATATATATTGCGTCTGCATATTTTTAATAAAATCCGTTTATACTCACGGATAATCTTTCACGTGTTATAATTAAAAGATGTAAGAAATGAGCAGTAACTTTGACTGATGATATTATTATTCATTTCTCGATGTTCCCAAGTACTTTCAATCTTCTTCCGAGATCATCTTCAGGGGTGTGAGTTGTGGTAACAAAACATAACCGCTAAACTGTGTAGCTAAAAATTACTGTAAATTTCTTACATCTTTTAATTATAATACACAAAAGATTATCCGTGGGTATAAACGGATTTGATTAAAAATAAGCAGACATAATGTTTACAATTTATTTAATTTAACATATCTAAAAAATTGTTGCCTAAATACGCAATCTATATCTATATATATATATATATTGTGCGTGTGTGTGTGTGTGTGTGTGTGTGTGTGTGTGTGTGTGTGTGTGTGTGTGTAAATGGTACAAGTTATAACATTTCGGAATTAAAAATCGGGAAACCGAGTTCAAATTGTGTTCGAATTTATTGCTTTCACTTACTCTTTGCAAAAATATTTGCGCGTATGAATCTATCTGTTTTTACCCCATATGAGCTAAATATGATTAATCGTTCTCTTTAGCATTGGTTGGCGACCAGTGTAGGAGAAGAATAACTGTAAAATCTAAATCTGAGGATCTCTAATTGGTATCCTCGTGGCACACAGCGCTCACGTTCTCCGCGTTCAGTTCTTTCGAAAAGCGTAGATTGATCCGCAGAAGCCTTCACCACCATAATTACTCCGCCTCTAAGAGCAGAATTATCGAACTCTCGGACATGGCGAAGATGCTTGGAGAGCCTATCATACATAAAAATTGTTAATCGAGTACGACAGTTGCTAACCTCTTAACGTAATTTGTTATTGAACGTCATGAAACCGGCAATGACATTTGAAACCAGCAAGTGTCTTTCATTCATTCCCATAGACATAGCAGACAAGATCTCCCAGCTGTGTCATTTCTGTGTGACCCTCTTCGAGGCCATAGCGCAATCAGGTGCCGTGTTACAGCAGATCGCCTGTTTCAAATCAGTTTCGCTCTCTTCACTCGACATACGGTTGTTGTCAAGGAACGTCTCATATTTGATAAATGGTCTGTCAGCACGCCTATGTGGATAATTGGTCAGGCCTGCGTTTGACAGAAAAAAATCGCCCACACTCCTGGCAGACAGATTCTGACAACATCTACTGGTGAGAAAACTGTTGACAAATTCACCTACGTGGGCAACACTATTAACCGCTTCTGCTCACTTGACGACGAGATAATTTTTGCTTGAAAGACGAACTAACATTTTCTCTGCCTTAAAAGATCGTTTTTTTTGTCCTCTTCTCGAAATCAGTCAGTTAGTTAAGTGCCATACGTGATACACGCTTGTACGATCATGTCTCGAAAGTGACATAACTGACTTGGCAGAAGATTTTCTCGCAGTAGGTTGCCATCACTTTCTGTGGTAGACTGGTTGCCAACCAAGGCTATAGAACCCAACTGTCTTGTTAATTAGCCCATAACTGAAGGGAAAAGAGATGAATTAATACCTTTTTAAGGGTATTTTAACGTAAGTGAATGCAACGAATTCAACTGAAATCTACCCTCGATTTTTCGTTCCGAGCCGATATTCACAACGCACACCTTGAAACTCACATTTTCCATTTCGAAACTTAAATCAGCTACACTAAAAATAAACGGTTGGGCTCTCATTCGTCAAATTATGGGAAACTCCACTATATATATATATATGCAAACATGTTACGGAAATTAACTATAAGCAACCGACAATTTGTAACGAATTATTTTGAACATTATTTTTACCGACACTCGTAATTAAATAGATATTCTGTTTTTAATTATACAGTATTTTATATTTATATCTACCAGCCTGATTATTTCACGATAAATGTTTATGTTGAAAATGTGTGCTACCCAGCATGATTTGAAACTACGACCCCTATTACATAGGGGAAGCATACCATTTGATCTGGCACCGTCTTGTCCACTCGACCATGGATAGCCTCTTGATCAGACGAGGATTTTATCATGCTTATATAACACAATTTTCGATCTATCGTAAACAAACCATAACTGCTCTGTATATATATATATATATATATATATATATATATATATATATATATATATATATATATATATATATATAGCGTTGTGATGAAGATGAGGGATAAGATTGTTATTTTTCAAGTGTTACCTGATAAAAAAAAAAGGATATTTTGGCAAGCAGGTTATTGCCGTAAAGTGCTTGATATAGAAATAGACCGTTAGTAGGATTAATGTGGAATGTTTATCACTTAATTGAGAAGAGTCATACTCTATTAGACATTCCGTGAAGGTACTATTTCGATAACATCACCCCTCAGGGCTCTTTTTTTTTTTTCCAATCTGCCGTTGTGTCCAGATTTTATTTTTATCTAGATGAAGCTTGATGTAATTTAATATTTTTACGTGGTTCTACAGATGGTTAATTGCTTCTGACCTGTTGACTTCTTTTTAGTGACATATACAACCTGCGATAAGTAAATTGTCACTATTTTATATGTTTAATTTCGCATCAATCGCACCCATTATACATATATATACTTATTTATTATAAATTATAGTTTAGTCCATGTACAAACTACAATCTACTACAAAATTGTCCATTTTGTTTCGACACTGAAAGGACAATGTGACATTAAAAGAACAAGGAGATATTGTTCTTTCAATATCGAAACAAAATGTACAATTTTGTAGTAGATTGTCTTTGTACATGCTCTAAACTATAATTTATAATAAATATTCATTACTCTATTTTTATATTGAGCACTGTTTTAAATTAATGATTTGAACGCCGTAAATATTTTCTTCGTGTTTAATTCATTTGTATATATATCTAAACTTATTTATAAATAGAACTTTGTGTGTGTGTGTCTGTGTGTGTATCCGTTACCTATAGACTCCGAAACGGCTGAACCGATTTTCTTGAAAATTTACACAGTTGTACTAGAAGCGTCTGCGAGTGTTCTTAGCTAAGTTTTGTGTCGAGGTACCCCCGATAAATATCGAAAATAAATCGATAATCGAAAAAATCAGTTTATAAAAGGAGTAGTCCGATTTTAATCAAATTTGATATACTCATAGACAAAGACATAAGAAACGATATTCAGAAGTTTCAAGGTTGTTATTCTTACAATAGTGCAGAAAATCGATAATATATATATATATATATATATATATATATATATATATATATATATATATATATAAAAGGCAAGATGTTTGTGTGTGTGTGTCTGTCTGTATGTCCTTTATACAAGTCCACAATTTTTATCCGATTCTCACCAAACTTCACACAAATACTCCATAGGCTGAGTCTGAGCTCCAGGATCATGGATTAGTTTTAAAGCTTTCATTACAACCAAGCAACGCCGGGCTATACTGCTAGTATATATATATATATATATATATATATATAAACATGTGTGTGTGTGTGTGTGTGTGTGTGTGTGTATGTATATTTATATATATATATATATATATCCGAGTGAATAAGGAACGAGGAAAAATTTACAACGCCCAAAATATTAATTTAAAACAGTGCTCAATAAGAAAGGAAGGTAAAGGTCAATAACTTCATAATGTAAAAATAATTCACTTTATTCATAATATCTTAAACAATTATCTTTCGAGATTGTCAGATTACTTGTCAATGCACTTAATTCTCACTTGAGGGAAACATATCACTATAACTCTCTCACACTTTGTCCATATATATAATATGTATATATGTACAGTACCGGCCATAATTATTAGGCTACCCCAATTTAAAAAAATATTATGTATTTCATACTATTTTTAGTATTTATTGCCAAGTGGATAATTCTAAATGAAAATAGAATAGTTCTTTCGTTATTATTACTTTGGAAAATTTTACAAGGCAGCCAGGACGCCTTAGCTTCAGTCAGACAATGAGAAGAAGAGACTAGCATGGGGAAGAGAGCACAAAAACTGTATAGCAGAACAGTTCATTTGATGCAGATGTTATTGTGCAGTATTAACAAAAGAACCATTCTATTATCATTTAGAATTATTCGATTGGCAATAAATACTAAAAATAGTATGAAATACATTTTTTAAAACTGGGGTGGTCTAATTATTATGGCCGGTAGTGTATATATATATATATATATATATATATATATATATAGTATTGTCATCCTCAGACAGATGTGTTTTGATGCACACTATATCTCTCCCTAACACACATACGTCTCTCTTTCTTCCATACACCCACAATCATAATATCTCGCTCATATATATATATATATATATATATATAATCTCTGTTCATTTATATCTATCACCATATTAATCTCTCACTTTCTCCACACACACACACACACACACACACACATATTAAGTGTCCAACTATAAATATACACAAAAACAATTTTACTATTTTGCTCCTATATATGAGTGGGGTGCGCCCTTTCTTTTCTCAGCCCATTTTCTTATTTGAACATTTGAATCCCCTCCCTCAGCGATTCTTAACATCAGGATCGCCTATAATCTCCATCTGACTCCTCCTTTCTACATCCCCTTTCTTTTTTTTCTTTTTTTCTTTCACTCTTTTGTTTTATTTGCTTCCAATCTTCCCGCTACAACCCCACAGAAGCCACGCTATGTCACCGGCACTTGCTGCCCGTCAATATTGCGCAAAGCGACAGCGAGTGACGTAATCAATAATCGCCAATACTACACACAAGGTAGGGACAGGCGATGCCGACGCCATATTGAAAAACTGTTGGCAACACTTAAATAATTGTTTTCCATTTTCAGGGATTTTTCTCTTTGCCAAAATCACTTAGCGATTCATAGCTTTATTTAATAAAGCTGTCTTTATTTACATAACACGTAATATTACATAGACACATTTTCACTTATATAACGTCAGTTTATATATATATATATATATATATATATATATATATATATATTTGTGCACGCAAACGATGAGGAAACCAAAAGATCCGGAATGACAAGGAAAATATTTCCCTTGCCAACTCATTTCAACCGTCTTCTTCGAAGTAAGACAGTAAAAGGGTGAGATCTTGATGCCAATCTAGCACGCATAAACACAAATGGTCGGGCAGCAGAATAAAAAGCTCGTCAGAGCAGTTGCTAAAAACAGAGGAAAGCCACATTATGTCGGTGAAAATGTGACTAAAGGCGAGGTGCCAAGTCAGGACCGATTATATTGCAGATTTTGCTGAGAACCTCAAGATGAATAGCAGGAGCACCCGACCAGATATAACAACAGCATTCAAAACTTACCTAACAGTATTCACTTTTCTCTCTTCTGCATTTTTTATTTTTTATTTTTCGGTTTTAATTCTCCCGTATTGTATCATTAGAATTTTTCTTCAGAAAAGCGATATGTTTCATGGTTCTGGACGTACTTTTAATGGAGAAAATTTAAAAATTAGTGCATCTGAAATGTTTATGTCAGACCTATTACGACGAACGACTATTGCATTTTAACATATTAATTTGTGAAACATTTTTGGTTAGTGAATTCAATTTCTACGGCTCATCAGCCATTTAGTTTATTTAAAGACTGAAATATTTTATTATGGTAAGAAGTTTCTTTTTTTAGTCTTACTAATTAACTCATGTGCGTTGTAGTGCATTGGCTATCGCTCGGAACGAGAAATCGGGGAGCCGAGTTCGAATTCCAGCCGAATTCATTGCATTCACTTACGCGCAAATGCCCTTAGGAAAGGTATTAATTCGTATATTCCTTCCAGTTATGGGTTAAATAACAGGACAGATTGGGTTCTATAGCCTTAGTCGGCAACCATTCTGCCGCGAAAAGCAATGGCAAACTACTGCGGGATAAACTTCTGCCCAGTCAGTCATGTCTCTTTCGAGATATGATCGCCCAAGCGTGTATCACGTACTGATTGACTAAATTAACCCATAGATGGCGTCAAGCGACGTGGATTCATACGTTTCACAAGGGCATTTGCGCATAATTGAACAGGATCAATACAACTGTAATTGGAATTCGGCTCTCCGATTAACAGTTCCGAACTATTATCCATTACATCAGCCGCTCATCCAAACTTATCCTATCCGGTAGGGCAACGATGGGGTGTTGGAAAAAATTCAAACGAGAAGAAAACTGACAATAAATATCAGAAAGAAACAAATAAGTTTCCTGGGACACGTAAAGAGGAAGGAGGGACTGAAGAACTTGATACTCACAGGTCGGATAAATGGAAGAAGAGACAGGGGAAGTAGCGCGTAACGTGCTTGTTAGGTCTGAGCAAATGGTTGACGGAGCGGGGCTTGAAAGAGATACCCTCAGAGCCAAGTGGAACTCCATGATCGCCTCCGTCCTGAAGGGACACGGCATATGAAAGAGGAAAAGAAGTATCAAGCTGTCAGCTAAATAGGTACTGAACAAGTTCGACGTTGCTTGTGGCCGTAGCCTTTTTTTCTTTTCTTTTTTTTGAAGTCTATATCATTTTTTGTTTAAATTCCTAAAGGTTTCATATGTGTACTTTGGGGATACATTTTGACAATACTTTCGTCAATTTTAGCTTCATTTTGTAAATACCTGTTTAATATTGTTTTGTGTTGAACAACTTTATTTATCTATTTTTAGTTTTGAATATTTGTTATTAAAACTGAATCGATTATTTTTATTGATGATCGTTACTTGGTTGGTAGGTAGTATTATGAACCTCGTTTTGAGATTATATTTTCTTTGCCGTGAATTTTTATCAAGTTTTTAATATGTATAGAAATCATTAAATGTAGACATAGGTTTATGTATAAATAAGTGTATATAAGCACACGCACCCACAGGTATACAGTATGTGATAGATAATTTGTTTAAATTAGGAAAGAATAAAAATTCCAGGATCCGAACCTGTAACCCCTAACAACAATGTTCGAAACCTGCCGAATGATACATATTTTCATAACAAAATTTCTCAAAAAAATTTCAGGCTGGTAGAGTTATATATATATATATATATATATATATATATATATATATATGTGTGTGTGTGTGTGTGTGTGTGTGTGTGTGTGTGTGTGTGTACTTTTTAATTAAGAACATAATATCAACTCAAATATGAGTATCTGTTAAAGATAACGTTCAAACAAATAATTTAAATGTGTCAGTTGTTAATAAATTTTGTAAATCTCTGGAACTTTCCGATATATATCTATCTGTCTATATCTATATCTATATATATATATAAGAAAAAGTGCTAGGGTCTGTGAACGTTTTGTTTAAAGTATATAGATAGATAGATAGATAGATAGATAGATAGATAGATAGATAGATAGATAGATAGATAGATATAGATATGCTTTAAACAAAACGTTCACAGACCCTAGCACTTTTTCTTATATATATATATATACTTTAAACAAAACGTTCACAGACCCTAGCACTTTTTCTTATATATATATATATATATATATATATATATATATATATATATATATATATATATGAATTACAATTATCAGCTGCGTTAACCTACAAAACGTAGGTGGAATTCGTTGCTTGCTTAATAAATAATTTATAAAATTGGTATATGTAATGGGATGGTGTGAGTACGTAATACTTGCATGCCTCTATGTAAGTGTATTAAGTGCATGTGCAATAGATGCGTGTTCGTGTGTGGGAAGGTATATGCAATATATGTGTATGAGTAATAGATGTATGCCTCTATGTGTAATAAATTTGTGTGCGCAACTACGTAATATGTGCGTATGTTCAATAAGTACGCGTGTAATGTGTGTGTAATTAATATATATATATATATATATATATAGGTGTGTGTGTGTATGTCTGTTGCTTCTGTATATGAGCATGTAAAGAGAGAATTTTACATTTCCATTTGTAGTCCAGTGGGAAATGATCTTTCTGGAAGTAACGGCTTATTTATTTTTAACTACAAGCTTAGAAGCTTATCAGCGTCGAGCCTCGGCATCAATAGAGAGGCAAAGTTAGTTGGACACGGTAACAAAAGCCTGTAGCACTCTCTTACAAAGCCCTCAATTACCATCCATTAAAACAGGACGATAATAACCACCGAACAGAATGGATGTTGATAAGTGAATAGATATAAATAGAATAAAATATTCTGCGAAATGACCAAAATCCATAGGAATGTTTTGAAAAGACTGAAACAGTTTAAGAAGAGGTTGATGTATTATTGGGTTGTGTAGGTAATGACAACGAACAACAGAAATATAATAATAAATAAATATATTAAGGAAGAAATGGTATTTACAAAGTGGTTAGTAATAATACAGAAAAACAAGGTACTAATATGTACGTCTATGTACGTCGTAGAGTGCAATTATCACTTCCGGTTTACAACCTGAAATACACGACTGACTCGTAACTTGTCGAACTCCCGTCACTACCACCATTTATAGTGCCTGGAACAGTTCATTATACTTCAAAGGTGGAGAACGCCCTAACATGTATCTCCGTAGAAGAACCGATAGAAATATGTACAGTTAACTAAACAAATGGAAAAAAAAAAGTAAAAAAACGAATGTAATTATTATGGAGTTGCTTTTGTTGATCATTACTACTGAGTAATTCTCTATGTTCGTTGTGGTGCAGTGAATAACGGCTCGGAACGAGAAATCAGAGAGCCGAGTTCGAATTCCAGTTGAATTCCTTGCATTCACTTATTCTCAAATACCGTTGGAAAAGGTGTTAATCCATCTCTTCTACCTCCAGTTATGGGTTAAATAACAGAGTTCTATAGCCTTTACTGGCAACCAGTCTACCGCAGAAAGTAATGGCAACCTACTGCGGGATAATCTTCTGCCCAGTCAGTCATGTCTATTTCGACACATGATTGCCCAAGCCTGTATCACATATGGAACTTAACTGAATGACTGAATTCTCTATGTCATGTCTCTTCAAAACGTTGGCATTTGTGACTCTTTATAAAATATTATCTTTTGTAGTTGTAGACATTTTTTTACTTAATGTTCTGCTATACTTCCTTGTTACTCACTGTTTCTCTATGCCCATCTTGCCTTCAATGGGTTTGTCACTCTCAAATTTTCCAAACCTGCAATTCTCGTTATGCATCCAGAAATTTCAACTCTTTGATTCTAACTAAATAAAAGCTACATCTTTCTTTCCATTTTGTCCAAAATTTGGTTGTTCTTCAGTCCATAATATTTTCAGCATTTTTCTGTAGAACCACATTTCTCTTGCCTCAAGTCACTTCATCTGTGATGAGATTATCCAGTATTCACTGATATATATTAAATTGTTACAACAAAAATGACCGATTTTAGAAACATCATTTTTTTCTCGAAAAATTAACTGTAAAAATTTTGAAATTAGTCAAAATATGATCCTTGAGCATTTATGCACCTCTGCCAACAATCGACGAGATTATATATTCCTCCTTGATAAAAATATTTTTGGCTGCAATGCAACTACATCTTTGAAAGCAGATTCCACCCCATAAAAATTTTGTCATTTAAAAATGTGCTTAAAAATAATAATCAGTGGATGAAAGATCAGGAGAATATTAAGGATGTAGTAACCTCTCCTTTTCCAAGTCTGTGAATTTTTGCAACGTCATTCTTGCAACATCGGGCCGCGCACACCTTATTCACCTCCAAGGATCTGATCACCAGTACGGAACTTTGGGAAGCACTGGCGTACTTTCTGATCACTTGTGAACCCATCTCTTCATGCTCTGTTCAGCAGAATAGGACCACGTCGATTCACTAATACAGGTCTCATTTTTGCAGGTGTGCATACATTTCAGCAAGTTGATTGCATTAAAGATCTGCATTTAATGCCAACTAGGTACTGAACAAGCTGTAATGGGTAACATCCATTCTGTTCGATGGTTATTATCCTCATGTTTTAATGAGTGGTACTTGAGGGCTTTGTAAGAGAGTGCTACAGGATTTTATTACCGTGTCCAACCAACATTACACATCTATCGATGTGGAGGCTCGACGCTGATAAGCTTTTAAGATTGTAGTTAAAAGTAAATAATGATGGACTTCCAGAAAGCTGTAGTGGATAATACTAATTGCAGACTACCAGATAGTCACCATATCTTTTGCTGATGCAATTTTGGCTTTGAGAAATTTTTGGGATCAAACCATTGACTAGATCATTTACAGTTATCATAAAGGATCCATTTTTCATCACAGGTTACTATTCCATCAATAAAAGAATTATTGGTGTTACGCAGAAAAAACATCCATGTTTTTGTTTGACATAAAAATCAGGAAAACCCATTTATCGAGCTGTTTCACCTTGCCAATACTCTGCAAATGTCATGAGACTGTTGCAATGCTGACACCAAGTGTTTGAGACATTTCTCTGACACTTTGACGTGGGTTTTGCTCAACAACTACTTGCAATTGTTCGTTGTCAAGACTGCATGACCGTCCTCTGTCTTCTTCATCTTTATGGCCCTAATTACTGTACAGAATTTCTGGAACCACCTTCGTACTGTCCAATCACTTGTGGACCTATCTCCCCATGCTCTGTTGATATTGGCCGAAATTTGGAAGGCACTATGCTTAAGTTGTAACACATGCAAGAAAAGTAAATGAAGATCATTTTTTGTCATGTTCATAATTATGCTTTAAGAAAGTTTCTGTCAGAAAATAAGTTGAAAACTATTAAAAAGCACACAATGATGTATACCAAAATTCACCTAATATATACTATGAATACTATGTTAAAATGGCAAATCCATTGGGGAACCCATTTATTACCTTACTAATACTCTGCAAATGGTGGGAGACTGTTGCAGTGCTGAAAACCAAACATCTGAGACATTTCTCTGACACTTTGACGTGGGTTTTGCTCAACAACTGCTTGCTATTGTTTTTGTTTGTTTTTCTTTTTTGTCAAGACTGCATGATCGTCCTTTACCTTTTTCACCTCCAAGGATTTGATCACCAGTACGGAACTTTGGGAAACACTTTCGTACTTTCTGATCACTTGCGTACCCATCTCTTCATGCTCCGTTGATATTAGCAGAAGTTCGGGAGGCACTGTGCCCAAGTTTGAACTCATGCAAGAAAAGCAAAGGACGATCATGTTTTGCCATGATCATAATTAAAGACTTTTATGCTTTAAGAACATGTCTATATAAAAATAAGTTTAACATTAATAAAGAGCACACATTAATTATTATGTATACCGAAATTCACCTTATTCACCTAATATATTCCGTGAATACGATGTTAAAATAACTTTTCAAAATAATAAAAAATATTACCAACCATACCCTTGCAACATACAATTCATAGTATTGAAACATGATAGGTTTTGTGTAGCGATGTAAAATCTAAACGCTTTTAGCGATTTAGTTTCTTATAATTGGTGTTAGTTTCACTGTGATTAGTATTATATATATATATATATATATATATATATATATATATGGGATGAAGTTGAAATAATACATAGAGAAAGCCACTGGAAACTACATAAAGTTAAGGAATCAGCACATATGCTAGGCTACAAAAATCTCCAAGCCGACCAAACATAGAGATAAATACAATATGTGAACCAGTAATACGGAGTGCCAGAGAAAACCGTTAGTGTCAAAAATTGCAATATGAACTCTGGTAAAAAATACTAGAGAAAATCATTAACACTAAAAATGTTAGAGAAAACCATTAACATCAAAAATTCAGTAATACTTGTCCTTAGATGGTCCAGTGGATATAGACGTTGGTTAGTTCCAGTGACTTGACCCAAAGAGTTGTGAGTTTTATACCAGGCTACAACAGTGGTAAACAAGATAACTCATGACTACCAAAAGAGGCTTCGAACAAGGAATGAGAATGATATACCCCAGTGACTGTAATAATGGACTCGGTTAAAATATTTTAGCATCTGAAAAAGGCAGAAGCAGGCAAGGGTTGATGCGTCGTACAAATGGCAACAAAGATGAGCTCAGTTGCCTGGATAATGTAAACAAAGTAAGTACTACCTCATCTCACAAATATATACATATATATATATATATATATATATATACTAGCAGTATAGACCGGCGTTGCTCGAATGTACTGAAAGCTTTAAAACTAATCCATGATCCTGGAGCTCAGACTCAGCCTAAAGAATATTTGTGTGAAGTTTAGTGAGAATCGGATAAAAATTGTGAATTTGTATAAAGGACATACAGACAGATAAACAGACACACACACAAACATCTTGCCTTATATGTATAAATATATTATCGATTTTCTGCACTATTGTAAGAACTGCAACCTTAAAACTTCTGAATATCGTTTCTTATGTCTTTGTCTATGAGTGTATCAAATTTGATTAAAATCGGACTACTCCTTCTATAACCGATTTTTTCGATTATCGATTTGCGATATTTATTGGGGGTACCTCGACACAAAACCTAGCTAAGAACAATTGCAGACGCTTATAGTACAACTGTGTAAATTTTCAAGAAAATCGGTTCAGCCGTTTCGGAGTCTATAGGTAACGGACGCACACACAGACACAGACACACACACACACACACACACACACACAGAGACAAAGTTCCATTTATAAATAAGTTTATATATATATATATATATATATATATATATATGTACCTGCAAGTACATCCCATAACCAGCACACTTGCACTTTGTGTGGATTGATTTGTAAGTCCCTTGCTGGACTTAGATGTCATCAGAGGCTGAAGCATGGATGAAGTCAGAGTTGTCGGAACCTCATACGTCGAGATCGACGGGAGAGTCCATCATATATATATATATATATATATATATATATATATATGTACCTGCAAGTACATCCCATAACCAGCACACTTGCACTTTGTGTGGATTGATTTGTAAGTCCCTTGCTGGACTTAGATGTCATCAGAGGCTGAAGCATGGATGAAGTCAGAGTTGTCGGAACCTCATACGTCGAGATCGACGGGAGAGTCCATCATATATATATATATATATATATATATATATATATATGTACCTGCAAGTACATCCCATAACCAGCACACTTGCACTTTGTGTGGATTGATTTGTAAGTCCCTTGCTGGACTTAGATGTCATCAGAGGCTGAAGCATGGATGAAGTCAGAGTTGTCGGAACCTCATACGTCGAGATCGACGGGAGAGTCCATCATATATATATATATATATGTATTTCGCTCATGGAGAGAGACAATTCCTTTTACTACAAATAATTAAACTTTACTATCAGTTATTAAAGCTCTTGTCGCGTTTTTCCTCTTTAACAGTACTTTATTATTTTATTTTTTTTGCAATATTCATGTCGTCGAGTAGTGAAGAATATATATATCATCTCAATTATAATAAAAACTGTTCTGTATATATATATATATATATATATATATATATATATATATATATATATGTCTGTGTGTGTGTGTGTTTTTGACGGTACAAAAACGTATTATGGCGTTAAAGGCAAGAATTTTTTTTCTGTAGGCCATGATAACTTTTAAAACAAAAACCACCAGTCGACCAGTTTCGTCCTGTCTCACCAGTACTGTAAACGGGGAAACAAATTATGAAAAGAAAGTCTGTTGCGAAAGATGTGAATGCATAGACAGGGAAAACATAATAAAAGTTATAACGTCTAAAGATGCTAGAGACACCGCAAAGCAAATCCAAGCAAACTCTGTCTCTTTGTTTACAAAGAGAGGGTCGCCTGGACCAAAAGGAACAGCGGCTACAACACTTTCAGATGGAATAACGAGTGTGCTCTGGCCAAAACAGGGAACCAGTTCACACTGAAATCCATAGCACAGGTCGGACTATTTATCAAGTAATCCGCTATAGAAGACTCGTATGTATTTCGAATGGTATCATCAGACGAAAAAATTTTGTTGAGTATTTTAGCTTAATGATGCTTAATCCTAACATCTAAACACTACGTCGTTCTACCTATGTAGTCGAGTCCACAACTACATTTAAAATAATAAATAACAAAATTAGTATGGTAGGAGGGTAGGACGTCTTTGCGCGTAGATAGAAGGACAGACTTGGTTTGAAAACAACACGCACGTTAGCTGCATAATAACATTCACGTGAACTAGATGAAATCCGCTTGGCGAAGGACTCACTAATCCTACCAAACGACGGTAAATGAAGAGAGACAGGACATTTACTATACGTTGCACATTTAATTTTATTAAACCTCACAGTCTTATCCCGAATAACCGATTGAACAATGCTCAACGGATTACCATTATTCACAAGGATACTAATTAAACAACTAATTTTGTCTTACAAGGTGTTATCTGAACAAATCATTAACTCGTTACGGGTCAAAAAGAATCCCATCAAATATAGTGACCCATAAAGATAGAGTTCCTATAAACTGAAGTAATAACAGAGGAAGGTGTTCTATGAACTAGAAGATCTGAGAAGGGCAATGAACCATTGACCTCCTTATCTACCGTAAATTTAGGATCAGGATGAATACCGTTGGTCAACTTCTGATTCATGGTTAAACACACAAAATGTGTCATCCATATAACAAAAGTAAATCGTGGGACGGAAAGAACCTAAAATAAGTCTTTCCTTGTAAAATTCCACAAAAAATATTCGCCAAAACAGGACCCAAAGAGGAACCCATCGCTTTACCATCAATCTGACGAAACATGATATTATCGAAACTAAGATGGACAGACATATCGGCAAATTTCATGTGTTCAACAAAAACATCTTCAGATATAGTCGGAGGAGTTAAATTACCACGATATAGCAAATCGCTACAAATATTGATAGTCTTCGATAAAGGAACACAAATGAAGAGGCTGCAGATGTCAAACGAACACAAATCCATCAGTGGCCTCACAATTCCGAATGAACTGGAAAAAGTAAAAGAATCTTTAATACAAAAAATACTATAATGCTGCAAAACTGGTTGCAGCATTATAGCCAGCCACTTTTACAACTTTATGTTAAGACCCAATCATAGAAAGTATGAGTCTCAACGGGACACCTTCCTTGTGAATCTTGGGTAATCCATAAAAACGAGGACGAATGGAAACAGACGGTCTTAATTTCTCTGCCATTTCAGATGAAATAACACCACTTTTTACCCATATGACAAAACGTTTCTGAAATCGAATTTCAGAGGTCAGTGTAGAGTCATGGGTGTCAATGGAACCAAGACGTTGAAGGATCATTAAGTATACTTAATATTTTATTAATGTAATTTTAGAGGTCCATAAGGACAACGCCAGATCCCTTATCCGGTTTCGTAATAACTAAGGAGTTGTTATTCTTAAAGGATGTAATGATCCTATGGTGCTCACTTCTCTATTTTGATTCAGAGAATAACATAGGAGAACTGGCCTAAGAATGAGCCAAATCGTTCAATATATATATATATATATATATATATATATATATATATATATATATACACTACGTGTGTGTGTGTGTATGCACTACCGGCCATAATTATTAGGCCACCCAAGTGTTTAAAAAAATGGTGTATTTCATACTATTTTTAGTATTTATTGCCAAGTGAATATTTGTAAAGGAAAATAGAATGGTTCATTTTTAATATTGCACAATAACATGGACATCAAATGAATTTATAAATATTTAATAATTACCTATATTGCAGTTTCATCAATGACGGAATGAAGAAAATTTAGGGTAAATCGGACGAGTTCATCTTTGCTTCCTTGCATTGTAAAATTTTGCAAAATAATAGTAACAAAAGAACCATTCTATTTTTATTTTTTTATTTGGCAATAAATACTAAAACTAGTATGAAATACATCATTTCTTAAAAAAAAAAAACTGGGGTGGCCATAATTGGCCGGTAGTGTAATTATCTCTATTATAATAAAAAAAAAAAGGAGTGAAAAAAGAGTGAAAACATCATGACGGTTTCCTCACGAAACTTCGAGGTCGGCATGAACATGCTTAGTAAACGTAACAGACTCTTTATGCTTATCAATTATATATCTTCACTATAATATCGAGCACTTTACGTTAAAAACCTGCTTACAAAAATACATTTCATGAGTAAAACCGTTCAAAAAACAACAACCTTTGCGCCAAATATTATCGCAACTCTGTGTTTGATCTCTGGAAAATATAACTTTCATATTGAAATTAAGTTTCCTGACATTTTTAAGAATATTGACATGTTGGCTTTCATTTGAACAAAGCAAAAAAGTTAAAGTTCAAATGTAAATCATAATCCGACAGGATGATAATATAAAGAACAAATAGGAAACATTTATCGATCTAACCTGTTTATTAAAGCTTCGTCAGAGATTGAGATAAACTTTAATAAAAGCAAAACATTTTATATTGATAAGTTTTTTCTGTTTTATCTTTATCTTAGCGTACATGTTTTTTTTTTATAACTTAAACTTAGCTAGCCACGATTACTGACCCAAACAGACCACGGTATTCTTTATACCAACACAACACATTCTTACTTAGCATCCTTACGACAGCCCCCATAATACCCCAAAGTCTCTATGTAGTTCTAACTATTCACGTTATATACAATTTGTCTGTTGGAGTAGGAAATAAAAACAACAACATTTAAAATGTATTGCATATTATTTCCATATCTGGTTTGGTGCTCCTGCTAACATTTCGATATTCGAGACAAAATTTCAAGAAGGGTCTGTCTGACCAGGCATTTCGACTTCAGTGATGTCCGTATCACCCTGATGTGACTTCCTTCTGTCTTTTCTGCAAATATTTTCATGGCAACTGTTGTGATTAGCTATTTTTTGCGCTCGTGCTCCGACTACATGAACTGAAATCGTCTACTAGATTAGCAAGTAGGTCTCATTTTACTATGAGATGCAACCCCCACTTCAACTAACAGTTTCTTTTCTCGAACTTTTCATCTGTGGAACTATGTTCCGATTCTTGCTTTCGTGCTAACTACATTAGTCAAAAAATTTAAATGCAAAATTAATCATCATCTTCCGTTTTTTTTAACCATGTTCTTTTTTTTCTGTCCTTTCTCATATTTTTTTTCATTTTCTTTCACTTCCGGTAACTTCCTATTTTATAGTGGCTTTAGGGGAAAACGATTTTAAAAAAATGTAAGTATCAAAATATTATTTCAAAGAATTTTTCTAGGTTTTTGAAAGAGCTTTCTAACAAGTGCAGTATCTATGTTCATTTTTATTAGTCTAGGGCATAGGTTCCCAACCTTTTTGCTGCGATTACTTCAAAATACAATGTCTCTATTATCCATTACCCCAATGAACAAATACCCGTAATATAGGAAAAGAAGTAATTATATTTTCATACATCAAAAGCAGACAAAGTTAATGGAAATTATTCAGTACAATAGTATTAATCTATAATAACTAGAGGTATAGTAGCCGTAACCTAGCCATGATTCTTAATGTGAGTGTTGAGCTTGTATTGCCTGTGCCAGTGCCAGTTTATTTATTCTTGGCTTTGTGACTGAAAGGGCTATTCAGGCGTCGTTTGCCTCGTTGTCTGCTACGTTTCTTGGTCTTTATTCTAAGGACACAGTGTGAAATTACAAGCTGATTGCCTTTTCCCAAACCAAACATCCGTTACCCCCAAAATATGGGCTCATTACCCCACTGGAGTAATTTACCCAGGGTTTGGGAACCATGGGTCTAGGATCTAGTTTGATAACACTTGTAAAAAAAATGTTAAACGTTGTCGAGATACCAAACGTCTTTTTTAGCTAATTTGAGAGCGCTGAATCTGAAAATGGCCTTCCCCTTTCTTGTTTAGGTATCGTTTTTGCTGTACAGAAATTCCTCATTTTCGGGAAAAAAAAACAATTTTTAATTTGTTTTGTGTATATGTGTTATTGATCAATGGCAATATTTTCAAAGCAAAATCGTACAAATTTCCTTATTCGTATTTAAACCAACATATATTTGTCTGCTTATTGAGAAATACTATTTTTTCAATAACAATTCGACCCTACGTCTTGAAAAATAACACGACTGAATATATCAAGACCAACAAGCATTTTCATCAAATCATTTAATAAACTGATAATAAAAATAGAAGTTTCGAGAACATAAGAACTATGGAAAACATTTTCTCTTTCTTGATTGTTTGTCATTTTTGGAATCAGCACCAATAAATTAGCTAAAACATTTGTTTTGTTCTTTGGTACCAAAATAGTATCGACTAGTGTAATTAGTAATTGCCAATTAATTGGTCATCATTTTTTGTGGGGCTTACTGATTAATTTGTTTTTCCTATTGATCCTTGTTTATTACATTATAGAAACGTTTTCATCTCTGGTTTAGAGTTGACATCAGAATGAATTTAGATAAAATTCGAATCAAGTTTCATTACTTTTTAACTCTTTATTGCTATCACTAAGAGCAAAAAAAAGTCATGGCAATTTATTATTGTTCTATACAGACAGTTCAAGTCATTTTAAGCTCTTCACTCTAGCAACCCACGTCCTCAAGAGTCAAGTAAGCAATGATAAATTATGATTATACACTTTCTTATTGAGTAATCTACTGCATTCAGCCCAGTGACAAAATTAAAATTCAGTTTTCTTAAACTATATTAAATCTTTAGAATTCCTTATCAAATTTATTTTGTTTATTTTTTTTTTCTGTCTTTTCTCGTATTTAATGTAAATTGCCAGCCAAGAAAGGCCCAACTTGAAAACATGGGAGATGCTCAAAAATTAAGATATTTTCTGACCATTTTCTAGAAAAATATGGAAGATAAACTGAATTAGCCTCTGCAGCATATAGAAAGAACTAATTAGCTGATAAATTGGTAATCAGTAATCGATTAATTATGCCTGTCAGTACAATCCTATCATTAATGAGAATGGACATCATTAGTGTGACCTGCAAAGGAACACTGCAGATAATTAAAAAGGAAAAGTATTCTAAGGATAGAAACGAAAAAGAAATTAATACTGAGCATCAGAAAGAGACAGCTAAAGTTCCTGGGAAATGCAATGAGGAAGGAGGGCTTGGAGAACCTGATATTAACAGGCCAGATAGAGGGGAAAAGAGGGGAAAGCAGCGGATAACATTTGAAGAACCTGAGCAGGTAGATGACAGAACGGGGCTTGCTGGGTGTAACAGGAGAAAGTGTGATAAGAGCCACCAGGAATAGAGAGACGTCGAAGGCCATGATCGCCTACGTCCTGAAAGGACAAGGCACATAGAAGAAGAAGATTCTATTTTTATATTAGAAATTAACTGTATTCGTTTTTATAATTATGCAACAAAAAAAAAACAAATATAAAAGATGATATATCTTTATATTTAATATTACATTATTAAGCTGCGCTTGGTCGGGTGAATAGCTTTAGCTTTCCGACTATGAGATCCGGGTTTGAATTTCATCAGGGTCGATTGTCAAGAATGTGACTTTTTCATGTTATTGATTTGAGGAAGGCGATCCCACCTTTGAAAGTGCCCGAAAAACCATATCACGTGTAGAGTGAATTTGCATAGACTGAACTATTTGAGTGGGATGTCCATATTTTTGCTAACACGAAGTCTCAAGTCATTGTGACCGAGGGTTTGAGCGTACTAGCCCTGTTGATCCCGTCAGATAATGCGCTCCATCCCAGAAACTGTATCTAAGGTTCGATCGGCAAACTTGCAGTATAAACCGATGGTCTTTTTGGATGTTGAAAAATGTTTGCATTGGCATTGTAAAGCTGTTTTAGGACATACTCTGATAAAGCGGCCAACCATAGATCATACTGCAAAGTAAAGTTTTCCACCATTATGGCACAAACATTTCACACACACACACACACACACACACACACACACACACACACACACACACACACATATATATATATATATATATATATATATATACAGCCTTTAAGGTTTGAAAAAGATATCACTCGACCGACTCCATTTTCTTAATAGTCGCCTTACTAGCATGAATCCCTGATAGAAAACAAAAAATGAAATTTTAATTTAAATGTCGAACGTGTTAGAAAGAAATTAAAAATTGAAAAAAGAACAACAACAAAATTTGATCTTTCCTCTTAATAATAGCATTAACACTTTGATGATAAAACTTTGTTTCTATTAAGGTTGAGCCCTTTTAACATCATGATATGCTGTCTTTTTTTGTCTTTTTTTTTTTTTGACAATTGAGTGGAGGTATCTAATCGTAGTTTCTTTCTACAAATCTCTATCGACGATAAAAAAACATAACAAATCTGATGTTCTCAACGATTTTCTTGTGTAATTTGTTTTTTAGTGCGTGGTTGAAAAAAGTGTGCATATGTTTTCTTTCTTTTAAATGTTCGTTTTGACTTTTCGTAAGCAATCTGGGTGGCCGAAACAATTTGGCTCAACTCTGGAAGCATTAATTAAACGAATGTTTACACTGACTGGGACGATAAAAGAGAGTCCAAAGAGTTCAATAATGACATTGTAGGTCATTCTAATTCACATCTTCAATGACATACTTTTGAGTTGTAAAAGTTGGATTGGGTTTTTCTATATTTGAACGGACACCTTTCATTGCTAGATATTTAATCGACTGCGGGTGAGTAAAGCAATAAACTTTAATCACCCAATTAAGTTTTTAATCGTCTGACTCGATCGGGAGAGTGAAATCTCAAAGGCTACATATATATATATATATATATATATATATATATATATATATATATATAAATCCAGGTGAAGAGAACCAACACCCGAGTTTTCCCGCATTTAAATTTTTTTAAAGTGCCTAATACGACAAATATTGTAGAGCACAACATAATTAAATTTGTTTTTTTTTATTTTAAATTAATATGGTTTACATTGTGACACGAAAATTTCTATGTTTCGAGATTATTATCTCGTTATCAGGGGATGTTAGCTCATTCTTGTGAAAATGATTTTAATTTGAATATACATTGCCTGATGACGAGGTAAAAATCTCAAAACATACAAATTTGCTTGTCGCAATGTAAACTATATTGATTTTATATAAAAAACAAATTTATATATATTGTTAAATATAACAGACAATGAATGTCTATTACGTTTAGTCATGAGCCGTACTAAACATCGTATTTTATCTTTAATTTCAGGTGAAAATAAAGATAAAAATTGTCAAACATTTGGATATTTTTGTTATGCTGGTTCTAAGCTTTCGGTTCACATGAACCATCTTCAGAGAGGTTACAGGGATGTTAACATAAAGACATCCACCCACAAAAATTGCCCAGTAACCGCAACCGCCGGTCGCACTGGCCCCGGTGACGAGCACCGGTTCACCTCTCTGGTGGCGCGGCCTCGGCACACTGTTCCCCAGGAGTGGTAATCTCACATTATTATTTTTCTGAATTGCATGCCTGTCCTCAGACCTCTTCTCCTCACCAGGAAGTAGATGTGACACAATGTCGGAGTTTAATGTGGGTAGTCCAGACGCGTACGAGCGATCAAGGTACAAAAATTACCCAGTTCCCACAATTACCGGTCACGCTGGCCCCGGTGACGAGCACCTGGTCTAACCCTCTGGTGCAATGGGATGGCGCAGACTTGGGACACTATTTCTCGGACCGGGCATCTCACAGTATAATTTTTCTCAGTTGTATGCCTGTCCTCGGATAGAATTACAACTGAGCCGCACTCTGTCTTCGAGGAGAGAGGCGCAAGTGAGAGAGGATCTGGATCCCAACCCGCCACAAAAAGTATCACTCCACATTTATACTATATTTTAATATGTAATTTCAGGTGTACCGCATCTAGAAGGTAAGCCGATTTGCATCAAAATAAAAAGATCGGCCATGTCATGACAAAAATGAGCGATTTGATAATAAGATAGAATAAGTGTGTGCAACCATATCTTCCAGCCCTTCCCTATCCTCTCTTTTATCTTTGACCCACATTTTTGTTTTATAGCAAAATGAATATTACTTTCCTCTATGGTATCTAGACGTTATAAATTTATAGCCGTACTACATTGGCTACAAGTTCATATCATTGTACAAGTGAAACGACTACATGTAACCGTAAGTTCTATGCTAATAATTTCTGCTATCGTACTTCTGGCTTATGGAACACTCTCCCTGTTCTTACGTATAACTTCAGTTTGCATTTAGATTTATGAATATCAAATCTTGTTCTTTTATTGTTCTCTCTCCTGAATAATGTTTTGTTTTTCTCATATGCCAGAAACATTAGAACTTTCAATAGACAATAACGCTAACACTTCAATCAATGATTGTTGAATATTCGCTTACCAGGTATAGGTTTAATGACAAAGAAATCAATAATTTTTTTCAGATATTATTTCTTATTGTCTAAATGTCATTTTGAATAGACGTTCTTTTCGTTTTTTTGAAAAGTGTGAATATCTATCTAATGGTCTAAATATATCGGAATTCGGGAGAAACATAAAAAAACACGGCGTCTACTCAGACATGGGTATCCACAAAATAGCGACAAAATAGCATTTCAAATAGTAACAAATATATATATATATATATAGTGACGCAAATTAATATGCATATGCGATAGGTGTACATATATATAGTGTTATTATTCAGGTGTTAATAAAACAATGCATAAACTGAGCTGTATTATATATATTTTGATAAATATACAAATATCCCACGTCTATGGCACGACTCGGAGTTTCTTGCGTTATGCAATCATCAGGTGCATAATGCAAAGTAAGATAGTATTATATATATATATATTGGCCGTGTGTGTTGTGTTTTTGCTCCACCGTTTATATCTCAAAATGCAGACACGAAAACATAAAACTATTTAAAGATCGAAGGCTGAAAACGAACAAGTATTAAAATATGGAAACAAATTAATGAAGAACAAGTAAAAAATTAATACAAACAAATAAATGACTAAATAATAAACAAATTATCTAGCTTATCTGCCATGTAGTACGACGGATATTACATAACAATCCAGTGCTCTTTTCTTTGTTTCCAACAAAATCTTTCTTTCGCTCAATACACTGCTTAGCTTTTGAAATGCGTCCTTAACCACGCCAATGCGACTTCGGATCTTAGCTTCGCACTTTACAACCTCTGTCAGGACACTTCCCAAGTATTTAAATTTCTGCAGCTGTTTAATTTCAATAGCCTCGAACTGTAGTTAGTATTTTGGGTTCTTCTTTTTGCTTATGACCATGAATTCAGATTTCGTGAAGTTTATGAGTTTGGCATTGACGCACAGTTTATTTTATATTTTAATGTTTTAGCTTATTTTAAGCTTTAGTTTTTATTGTAAATGCTTGAATATATATATATAGTGACGTAAATTATTAAATATACATATGAGGAGGGTGTCCATATATATAGTACTATTATTCAGTCAGTTAAGTGCCATACGTGATACACGCTTTGGCGATCATGTCTCGGAAGAGACATGACTGACTGGGCACAAGTTTATCCCGCAGTAGGTTGCCATTGCTTTCTGCGGTAGACTGGTTGCCGACCAAGGCTACAGAACCCAATCTGTCCTATTATTTAACCCATAACTGGAGGGAAGAGGCGGATTAATACCTTTCTCAAGGGTTTTACTCGTAAGTGAATGCAATGAATTCGACTGGAATTCGAACTCGGCTTCCCGATTCAGGTGTTAATAAAACAGTAATCAATATATAAACTGAGCTCTATTATATATATATTAATAAATATACATATTATCCCACGTCTTTTACAAAATTAAAAACTTAGATATTCTACGGTTACATGTGGAAAAAAAAATTAATTTAAAATAAAAATAAAAATAATAAAATACAGGAAGAAAATCAAAGGGGCGTAAATCATAAGGGTTAAAAATTTAAATATTCAAATATCACATTTACATAAAATTGTAGGGAAAATTAAAATTTTAAATAAAAATAAGATAAAAGAAAATATTAAATTCAGAGGTAAAAGTTAGAATTTAGCAAAAATAAAAGGGGTTTAATCCATAATTGTTAAAGTAATACTGCGGGGAAAGAAAGAAAGAAAGAAAGAAAGAAAGAAAGAAAGAAAGAAAGAAAGAAAGAAATAGACAAACATAAAGAGGAATCTATATCAATCTGTGTTTAAGACTTTAAGCAAACATTTTTTCTATGACAGCATATGGTCATTAAATCATTTCTTTTATTAAACAAATTTGAATACCTGATATGGTTTAAGATGATAAGTTTTCCTAAAAGGCATAGATTATATTTATCTCCTTTTCCATTGTAATGTTTGGTTTTTGCTACTATATTCCCGGTAATAATTGGGTTCTTAACCACATGTAACAGTAGAATATTTAAATTTTAATCTTGTTATTAAAAAAGCAGTAATTTAACTTTATAAGATTTAATTCCCATGAGTATCAGTATCGAGTGAAATTAAATTAAAATCTATTAAACTGTCAGTTTGAAATATGCACCTGATGATTGCATAACGCATGAAACTCCGAGTCGTTCCATAGACGTAGGATCCTGATGATGAGAATCTATCTCGAAATATAAAAATTTCCGTGTCGCAATGCACAATTAATTCATAACTATATATATATATATATATATATATATATATATATATATATATATATGAAGCATACCTAGTGAGCCAACAAACCTACTAAGGTTTCACCTAAGCGGATCGTCAGGGAATCCTTTTGACTGATTTTTTTTTTTTTTTTAATCATTTCACCCCGAGCAAGGCAGAAACGCCACTGATGTGCAGGGGGTTACATAAATGTAGAAAGATTAATTAGAAAAGAGTGAGGAGTACAAGCTAGTTAGAAAGGAACAATAGAAAACTGAGAAAGCAGGTGCAATGACAGGTACATGGGCGGAGAGAAAGGGAAGGTTATACAGGGGAGGGGAGAGAGCTAGAGGCCAGTGGTTAGTAGGTGAGTATTAACTTTGCTTTTAAATTTCTGGAGGTCGTAGCCGTCAGGAAAGCAAGAATACGGGAGTGAGTTCCACAGGCGGGAAGTGCGAGAGAGGAAGCTGCAGGAGTAGAATTGTCGTCTGCGTTTGGCTAACCTGACTGTGAATGGGTGGGACCCAGTTGCCAGTCTGGTTGAACGGGTAAACACCTGTTGAGGAGGCATCAGTGACTTAAGCTCATCCGAGCAGAAGCCATGAAAGTATTTATAGAAGAGACAGAGGGAGGCCACATTTCGACGATGGGAAAGTGGCTGCAGACGAGTCGCCAGATCAGTACCTATCACATTACAGACTCTCCTTTGGAGCTT
Organism: Ascarosepion bandense; assembly: GCA_037127315.1. Classification (NCBI taxonomy): domain Eukaryota; kingdom Metazoa; phylum Mollusca; class Cephalopoda; order Sepiida; family Sepiidae; genus Ascarosepion; species Ascarosepion bandense. The sequence goes on from JBBBDQ010002397.1 coordinate 951,915, forward strand.
GTCAAGAACACTGAGGAGAACGGCAGGGGCACCTGACCATAAATGGCAGCAGTACTCCATGCACGGACGGATGGTTGACTTGTATATATGCAGGATGGATTCAGGTGGAAAAAACATCCTGGATCGACATAGTGACCCAATCTTCTTAGCAGTAGATTTTGCTATGGATTCAATATAGTGCTTCCATTTGAGGTCTGAGGACAGGGTAAGTCCGAGGAGGCGTAGTGTATTACTCTCCGGGAGAATCATCTGGTCCATGCTTATGGGAGGCAGAAGAGGTTGCCTGTAATGGTTGACAGACAACAGCTTGGTCTTAGATGAATTGAAGTTGACAAGCCACTTCTTGCCCCAGTTCACCACAGAGTGTAGATCCCGCTCAAGGTCAGCAGCGAGATTATGTCTGTCCGCCACGACAGGTTTCTTACTGGAGCGGGAGTATATTGTAGTGTCATCTGCGTAGATGCCTACTTGGGACCTGATCTCCTCTGGGAGGTCGTTGATGAAAATAAGGAAGAGCGTTGGGCCCAGGATAGAGCCTTGTGGGACACCAGCATTCGTGCTGTAGGACGAAGAGGCACGCCCATTCAGAACGACCTTCATTTTGCGGTTATTTAAGAAAGATTGGGTTAGGTCAAGCAGGCGACCGGTAATACCATAACCGCGTAGTTTGCATAGGAGGCCAGGGTGCCAAACCCTGTCGAAAGCCTTGGAGATATCCAGAGCAACCGCGCGAGCCTCGTCAGACTCATCAAGGGCCTGTAGCATGTACTCCGTTACAGTAGTTAGCAGGTCGGCTGTGGACCTGTCAAATCGGAATCCATATTGCCTGTCGGAGAACAGTTTATGGGCGGTGAGATGATGAACTATTTCAGCATTTATTATAGCCTCGAACACTTTCCCGAAATGTGCTTAGTTCTTGCCTTTTTATAACCATTTTCCTTCCACGTAAATCCACGGAGGGTTTTAGACGCGAGTATAGTTATAAGTTTGTCTTTATATATATATATATATATATATATATATATATAATGTACTTCATTTGTCAGATACAAGTTTTATTGCACAACTTCTAAGAACACATTCCTGCCCACCTTCACAATGCAGGAAAACATTTGTCGTCAATATCGGTACTACACCAAGAAAACAATGAACAAGGTTTTCAAATGTTAGAGGTCCGCTATATAACTTCTAGAAACTTATTAGACATCTGAAGAGGATCAGTATAAGAATATGTTTATATTATATAATGAAACACAACACGTACGCACGCGCGCACACACACACACACACACACACACACACACATATATATATATATATATATATATATAATTCGAAGTAATGAATAATGTTGGCTCTAATGTTGATTTACCCTTTAATACTTTCAGTTTAATATTTCCTCTATGTATATTGACTACACAGTGCGTTGTGGTGCAGTGGATATCGGAACAAAAGTCGGAGAGCCGAGTTCGAATTCCAGTTGAATTCATTGCATTCATTTCTTCCCAAATAAAATTCAGAAAGGTATTAACCTGTCTCTTCCCTCTAGCTATGGGTTGAATAACAGAACAGATAGGGTTCTATAACTTTGTTTGTCAGAAAGTCTTCAGCAGAAAGTAATGGCAACCTACTGCGGGAAAATATTCTGCCCAGTCAGTCATGTCTCATTCGAGACATGACGCCTACGTCTAGCACTCAACTAACTGACTGATATTAACTACCCTTTTTAAACCAGAAAAAAACATCGCTACATATTATCGCCCTTAGATAAGTAAAGACCAACGATCGCACCACTGAGAAAATCTACAGAATTTCACTTGTATTATAAAATAGTTTCGTTTCGTGTTGTTATATGTTCTACATGTCTTTTTAAATATTATCAAATATTTTTTTAAAAATCGTTTTACTTTTTTATCCTTTTTTTTTTATCACACACTAAAATATGGGAAAACAATTATGGAGTGAGCTTTTTTGTGCGTCACGTGGTCTGTTTGCACTTTAAAAGGAAGCAAAAAAGGCTGCATTTTTTGGCAGGAACTTAAAAAAATACATAAAGGGAATAATAAGAATAAGCGAAAATATATGGAAGCGAAAAAGACAATTATAGCGTGTGATGTTAGGTAATATTTTATCCTGGATATACAAGACAGGACTATGAAAGGGAAAAAAAAAAATGATGACATATTATGATGCAAATACGCATGCGCACAAAATCTGAGATCTGCAGCGCCCCTTTCTAAGAATTCAATTCACGGTGCGCAAACTTTAAAACGTTATATATATATATATATATATATAGGTAGCTGAAATGAGTAAAAAAGTATTTTCTTCGTCAATTGCATAAATATATGCAGGATGTCTTGCTGTAAAATAAATTTTAGCAAGCTTATATCACAGACCATAATTGTGTAAAGATTTACGACCTTTGCTATATTGATGTAAGTTTAATAAATTCTATAAAATATATTTCTACTATTTATATTTGGAATATTGTCCCCATCTTTGTTGTTGTTATTACACAATGTATTTACTTCTATGCTAAACCTATTAAGAACGTTCTCAGAACCATGAGTTAGACGTCTGAAAGAATCAGCGCATACGCTTGGATATGACAAATACAATTTCAGAGCAGCTAATAAAGAATGAATGTCAAATGACAAGTATTCAACTGAAGCAGCAGCAGCAGTTGAAACTTAATCAGCAGCCAGATTAAGTTTAAAGGCTCTAAGTTTACTACAGTAAATTGAACTATGTGGATTTGGAAATTTGGTCGCATAATGGTTGTGAATTCAGTTTCTGGTCTGGCAGTATGTACTTGCACTATGGAACAAGAACTGAAAAAATACTGAGTAAAAATATGAAATGCATGATCAGTGGATTGAGAACAGTATACCCCTGTAGATTAAATAAAGTGTTCAGTTCAGAATTCTCTGTAGCTTAGCTAGATGAATGTACATCTGGGGAAGACCAGGGTGTACAATGGCAAAATATTTCTGATAACAAAATCAAGGATGGGGACAGTAGTTTGAATATAATGAGCGTGAAAAAAAATATATATATAGTTTTAAGGTGTGCTATATTTATAGGATAAAGTGCTCAATATCAGAGATAGAGCGTAAGTAAATATAAAAGAGTAAAGATTGAAGTCAACATTCGGGGCGATAGACTGTTTATGCTAAGCGCAATCATCAGGCCACAGGTGTTGAGTTTTTCTTCGACTATTTATATAAATATATATCCACAGATATATATTTTTATATCCGTGAATCGGTATGACTTAGAAAGATAGTTGAGCCATCATTAGTTTGCTTCTACACAGTATCTAATTATGAGTTGTACTTCTCCTAGTCTGATTCCTGCACAGGACTAGAGACCTTAGTCAAACATTCTATTTAGCACACACACACACACACACACACACACACACACACACACACACACACATATATATATATATATATATATATATAATTTTATATTTATGAATTAATTGTACATTGCAACATGGAAATTTTTATATTTCGAAATAGATTCTCATCATCATGCAATGTTGCTGTTGGTTGTGCAGATGATTTACATTTAAATGACCTTTAGTTTGCTGTGTATGTATGTGGGAAGGGAAGATATAAAATTTACATTTGTACATTTTGGCTAATGTCATTTAAATATAAATCAAATGCACAAACAACAGCAACATTGTCTAATGATGAGAATCTATCTCGAAACAGAGAAATTTCCGTGTCGCAATATACAATTAATTCATAGCTATATAATTATATTAAACTCTATAATACTCATTATATTGAGCACTGTTCATAATAAAATAAATGCCAGAGCACTCAAAATAAATTTCTTGCTGATGCACCGTATTGAGTTAATATTTTGGTTAAATATGACGTTTCTGTGTTTGTTTTTTGTTCATTATTTTTCAACTTTGGTTTCACTAAACTACACTGATGTTAAGAGTGTAGTTTGAAAGGATTTAGACACATTACTAGCTCGATAGATAGATAGATAGATAGATAGATAGATAGATAGATAGATAGATAGATAGATAGATAGATAGATAGATAGATGTTCTAAGCAATGTCATAAATGGATCCACTCGGATGGAAAATAATCGGAGAAATCGCTACTGAATTTCTTTCTTAACGTCGATCCTTCACTTGCTGGAGGAAAATAATATATAACTGTTCCTTTACACAGCCAAGCAGCCCACCAACTAAACGTCCCGACCGACATTATCATATGATCACAAGAAGAAAGCACGGCAAGGTCAACATCTCTATTTTGACGCTCGACGAAATAGACATCATTGTATCCGTTAAGAGTTTTCTTGCACCAAGTGATATCATTGGAGCAGACGACAAAAACTCGAGTCCACTTCACCTGGAATTATATATATATATATATATATATATATATATATATATATATATGAGGAAGAACGAAGAATGAAATTGCAACTTTTAAAACATGAATTTAAAACTATACTCATTATAAAAATAGAGCAATAAATATTTATTATTAATTATTACATGAGAACATGCAAAAAACTACAACAAAATTGTACATTTTGTTTTGACATTGAAAGAATGAATAATATTTCTGTTTGTGTATGGGATTTCATTATTTATTTTAAATGCCAAAATATTTGAATTGCAACTTTCAAACTATACGTCAATATCTGTCTGCTAATTTTGAATTCTCCACTTTGAGCCGTTTTTCCATTGGCTCTTCTCCCTCTACCTTTTCTCATTTATTTTTCACCTCACTTTCTATTTCTTCTGTATCTGACCTTTTACTCTTTCTTTTCTTTTTTTGAAATTTCTTATCTTATTTTCTTCTCTTTTATTCCCTCTTACTTTTTTTCTTTATTAAACCCTTTTACCTTGTACGGAAAGTTTTTTTTTCAAAAATAAAGAAAAGTGTTTTCATAAAATCAAAACAATAGAAAATAAAATCACCATCTTATGAGACATGGTTCTTTCAATTTTATAGTAATTTTTTTTACATGTTCCCACGTAATAATTAATATATATATATATATATATACTATAGTAAACCGCAGACAGATCTGTTTCGCTGTATCACAGCTCATCAGTACAGCTTAGACTCCGATCACTTCCTAACCTAGGATTGAAACCAGACCCAATCGACGTCAGTCGGCGATTCTACCCCTTGGCCACGAGCGTCCGGTAGAAGAGGGCAGGCTTTTTAGCGCATATAAACACGCCCAATAGCTAGTGTGCTCCAATTCATTATCGAATGAACGATGCGTATATGGCGGAGTAGCTACTGTTTACAAAGTCTCCCACTCTTCCAGAATGCTCAATCAGAGTGTGAGAGCGTAAATATGCACAAGGGGCATTGGCGTTATCGGTGTGAAACGCAGCGTTGGCGTATCGATTGCAACTTCCTGATGAGATCCGTTTTACTTTTTACCATGATGTTAATCTTGTACAAGGCGCGAGAGCCATTTGAGGTAGAAGGCTACACAGTAAGAAGTACAGCTTATGAGGATATGTGCGGAAGATAACGCTTAACTCTAGACTTGAGAAGATCAATGTTGTACTGATCGGGAAAGCAGGGTTTTGGGAGCCGGTTCAACAAAACAAAGGTTCTTACGAAGGAAATGATGGTGGTACGCTACAGTGTGCGTGACATGGCGAGCCTTAGCCGTGAATGTTAGAAAATGGTGAAACCAAGGAGCGAGTTTCATCTGAACACTCTCCATGGAAATAGCGATAAAGCCGTGATTGACTCACAGCGTCCCCTGCGTTAGTTTTCCCACAAATGCCTTTGAAAATGCAATTAATTCAGTTCTTCCCACCTCGAGCTAGGGGGTTAATACTAGAGATACCAGATTTTGATAGTATTGGTTAGTGACCAGTTTAAGCTCTGAATTCTAAACCGGTTGGATATGGCGCTAACAAACATATTGTTTTTTTTTTAAAAAAAAAGCACATGTTATGGAAACAACAGGAATGCCTCGCGTAGTGAAGCTGTGATTCTTATATTCCATTTGTGGGATCTACTGGGTTAGCATATCAACACTATTATTTTTCTTACGTTTTGTTTGATCCATTCACCCAGGGAAGGTCAAAATAGTAACTGCTGTTTAAACAAAAAACAAAAACTAAAAGTCTAAAAGACTTTGTCTAGAGCTAACCCATGATCAGAAAAGAAAATTGCCTAAGGCCCAAGGGGCCACTAATCTTGTTCTACAGCACATCTCGTCTCTCGAGATTCACAAGACAAAAGCCTGGTACTCTCGTGTGAGCTTAACGAGATGTTATGCTTCGAAAGCAAATACGAAAGAAAGTAGTTTCTTTTCTCTGGCATAAAACCCAGTTAACGAAAGAACAAGGAACCGATCAGATCGAATCTTCCTTCTTTTTTTCTCTCCCTTGTGGGTATTAGCAATCGATCCAGAGCACAAAAGAATAAAACATAACAATCGTGCAAAAATAGCGGAAACACAAAGGGGTAATTGGAAAATCAATATCGAACAATTTGATTGGTTAATGGTGACAACGCATTTATCACGTATTGTCTATTTTATTTTTTTTTTCCTATATTATATAGCTATTTTTTTCTTTACTATGGTAAAAAATTAATTTTCTTTCGACAAGCTCTCACACTTCTGTCAGTAATTAAAGGGTAATTAATTAAATACTACCATTAATACTTATATTTGCGGGATGCTTTTTAAGTTTTTTTTTTCTGTCTTTATTGTTGTCAAGAGTTTTAGTAACTTGCGAATCGCGACTTCTCTATGCATTGTGTTATTTCAGAACGTTGGCGATTCTGGATCTCCACAATTTTCTATCATTTGTAGCTCATAATAAATATTATCTTTTTGTTCTATTTCTTAAAACTTATTCCACCATCCTTTTACACAAGCTCATTCTTCTTCTATGAGCCGTATTCTTTCAGAACGTTGGCGATTCTGGCTCTCCACAATTTCCTGTCGTTGGTAGCTCATAATAAATTTTAACTTTTTGTTTTCTCTCTTGAAACTTAATCCACCATCCTTTTCAACAAGCTCATTATTTTTCTATGAGCCGTATGCTGTCAGGCTGTTGGCGATCCTGGTTCTTCACAATTTCCTGTTCTTTGTAGCTTTTAACAACTTTTGTCTTTTGACTGGCAAAATGTTCCCTACAAATCATTCGCTCATATTCACTTACATTCAATCATTTCTGTGAGTATTATATTTTCCAAGCCCTCTTTCCTCATTTTGTCTCCATCAAATTTCGACTGTCTCTTCCTGATGTTAAATATATTTTTACTTACTTTCCATTTTTTCTGAAATTTTTCCGTTGTTCAACTGTCAGGTCAATGGTATTCTCATTATCCTTCTGTAGAACCATATTTCTGTTGTTGCAAGTTTCTTCATCTGAGAGGATATTTCCCACATTTCGTTGCCATATAGAAGAACATACAAGTTAAATTTGATTTTCTTTATTTATCCCGAGATTTTCCTGTTTCCTATTACTTTGCTTGGTTTATAAAAGACATTTTTAGCTATCCCAATTCGAATTCGGATTTCGGTATCACGCTTTTCGTTGTACTTGTTTGATTTTGGCATCGTCAATTTGCATTTTGGCTCTTGCTATGTATCTGTCTTGTGAGTATCAGATTTTCCAAAGCCTCTTTCTTTATATTATTTATATTGTTCGGGCTATTGTGCTCATCTTTATTGCCATGTTTACAATGTTTCGGCGGTTATACGCCCCGAGCTTCTTTAGGTGCTATAAACTTTGAACTGAACCCTTTATTTTGATTACTGGGGTATATAATTTTCATTCCATGTGCGATGCCACTTATGGAAGCCATTTAGTTATCTACCTTTAACCCAACTCTCTAAGTTCATCACTGATGTAGCCGGGTATTGAACTCACAACTCTTTGTATCAAGTCACTGGAACCAACCAACGCCTATATCTATTGGGATATGTAAATATGGCAACAAAGATGAGGACATCTGTCCGAACAATGTAAATGATGTAAATACTACCTCATCTCAGAAGTATAGACAAATACTGTGTTCCTTTTTGTTGTTGATGTCTCTAGAAGTTTTCGTTGCTCACCTGTTCAAGCCATTATATTCTCAACATCCTTCTGTAGAATGACATTTCTATTGCTTCGAATCTCGGATGAACAATCATCCGAGCGGAGATTATCCAAAATTAACTGTACTATAGAAATATTGATAATGTATGGCATTTCAGTATGCTTTTCCAATTCTGGTTTGGAAGGCACCTTTTGATACCCCAAACGCCACACCCTTTACTAAGTGCATGTTCTTCGAGGCTAGGGTATTGAGTGGAAGAGTCAAATATTCTGATGAAGTACTGCTGTGTACATCCGTTAGAAATATATTTAAAAAATTAATGCTTACGACAATATCTCATTAAGATGCAACCACGTCAAATAAAAAATCATATCGGAAATTTATCCTCAGAACAAATTATGGCATCATATGTTTCTACGCAATTTCATTTGGGATTAATTAAAATATGAAGAGAAAAAACTCAATGATCGTAGGAAAGTTTAAATATCAACAAATAGAAGTTTCTCTTTATATTTCTGATATTTCTTGTTAAATTTATGTAATGGTGTACAAGTGTGTACCTAATTTTTTCCCCCGCTTTTTCTCTATCGCAGAGGTCTGAAGTGTCATTGTTGTTTAGTCAGGGATTAATTATTTTCGGATTTAACAGATACGGTGTGTTGTTTACAATACAGCAGCAAACGTTTCTAAGCAAGGGAAACGGGGTTTAAATGAACATTAGTTTAAGTGTTACTCCACAATTAGGTTTACTGTTGAAATTGCTAAATGTAAGTTCTGTTATAATAGTTGTTAGTTTTCTCGCTTATGGAACACTCTTCTGGTTTCTTTCTTTCCTGTAAAATCAGTCATTTAAGTGCCATACGTGATTCTGACTAGGCAGAAGATTATCCCGCAGTAGGTTGCCATTGCTTTCTGCGGTAGACTGGTTGCCGACCAATGCTATAGAACCCAATCTGCCCTGCTATTTAACCCATAACTGGAAGGAAGAGACAGATTAATACCTTTCCTAAGGATATTTGCGCGTAATGAATATGTAGGAATGAACCAAAATGACCTCAGGTCAGATACTACTACCATGCAGAGAATACATTCTTTTACCCTCTCTGTCTCTAAATAACTCCCAAGAACTAAGATACCCAAATCTATTCCCTTTTCTTTCTCTGCTACTATTTCTCTTTCCCCTACTCTCTCTATCTCCCTGACCCATGCTTGATCTAAACTATTAGCCAGTCCCTCTCTAGCTTCTAAGCAGGTAACATGTGTTCTCTTGCCAGGAAACACTTGACACGAAAGTATGTAAAAATAAAAAAATAAAATATTCCTCTCAACGCTAATATTTGTATCCACTTCTTTGTCAATTATACCCACAAAGATACCAAATATTACAAATACAATGGATTCAACTGGAATTCGAACGCGGTTTCTCGTTCCGAGTCGATATCCACTGTACCACAAACGATCTCAAAAAATTCGGATACTTCATCAATCGTTATCTTCTATCTTTTTAAAACCTTTCTTTCATTCTCTTTTCTACCGGATAACGTTTACCCTCACTTGCGTCTTGGTGGTTTTATTTATTGACTTGCTTGGAGAGAAATGTCATCAAAATTCGTCAAATAAAATAATTTATTTTAACTCGATCCTAAATTATGAAATTAGATTTCTTATTTTTGTTTTAAACATGCTGCTTACTTTAGAAAATCTTAACACTTTCTCATTTCGCATAATTTACCGTGTTTTCATTTTCGTGTAACGAAATTAGACGCTAAGGTATTATTCCATCTGTTTTGATTTTCTCCTATATTTACTGGGTAAAATTCATTAAGAAAAGATACTTTTTTCCCCAGTCAGCTCGTAATTAAATTTCATGTTTTGGAAGTTTTCCTTTATCGAAGCGATAATGCTTATCATCACCAGTAATCTTTGGAATCAGTCCGATTCAGTGGATTGATCGAATTTTGTGTCGTAAGATTTAATCAAATTTATACGGAGCGAGCGTAAGCAAAAATAATAGATATGGACGCTGGGTAATGACGTCATTAAATTTTTTTTCGTTACGATGGAAACGACAATGAAGAAATTTCAAATCAATTAAATGCAAAATTCAGAGAAATATTAAAAATTGATAAACTGGTCGAAATCGTGTGGGAAATTATCGACTCTCATTTGCAATGTTTGCAGTGCGGAATCAGGTTAAAAAGAGGAGAAAAAAAAAAAAGGCTGGATATTCTTTTAAATGTGACGTGTCCTCTTATGATATAGAGGATCATGGCTCTCCAGAACTTCCTCTCTTCTGGAGGTCTGAATAAATTTTAGCATTCTGTTATTTTCCCTAAACCCTGTTCCGTCACCGATTTACTTAAGCTTGCTATGTTATGCATTGTTTTCCTCTGTGTCTCACACCTTCAATTTTAGTTGATTTTGTTTAGCCGCATATGAGCCCCTATAGATTATTTAATGTTGGAATCTAAAGAAGAGACTCTACGCAAGAGATGAGGATTACATACCCCAATGATTGTAATAAAGTGTTTGGTTCGAAATTCCTAGCACCTGGCGAAGGCTGGAGCGTACAACGGCCGAAACGCCGTACTAATGACAGAAAAGATGAGGACAATATCCTGAATAATGTAAATACTGAAATCTATTTTGAAAACAGTTGTAAGCCTTTATGAGTCACGTGTATTTTCACACAGCCACATTCACTTATTGTACATATACACACGCCACAATCACGTGATAATCTTGTTTTTCCTCTTTTTCACGGGATCTATATATAGTAGACACGTGGTACACCCAATCAGTTGGCAACAATTCACGAGCAATTGCGTGATCGCGTTCTTCAATATCAAGTAATTCTCTCACACACCCGCACTGCAAGGCGCAAGTAGATGCCTTTTTATTTCTTTAAACAACACTTGTACAAATTATTACAGTTGGCACAAGAAATCCTTTCACGCACTTCATGTAAAATATTAAGTCCAACTCACATTCTCTTACAAATTCATTCTTCTGTACACTACAAAGATGAACATAATTCACGAATTCTAACATTTGCACAATTCTTTTATCAATAAATTACCTATGACACTGATAAATCTTTCAGCGACAATGAACATTTCGGCTTACCTCAAAAGCTTTAACACAACTTCATGCAAATCATGGAAGACATTTTCAGATAGACACTTTCAATGTCTGTGTAATGTCTATATTTCTTGTTATTGTTAATGCACTTTATATTTACAATTGATGCTTTGTCAATTTCATTCAACTTTCCATTTGCTTGTGTAATGAATGATATCAACACTTATATAAAATAATTGTTGGTATGCAAGAATTTATTTATGAAATTCTTTTGGAAGTGGCCCTGTGTCATGTAAATTTCAAACCTAAATTAACCTTGCATAGTAGGTCCCAGCACCTTCAACTACTTATAATAAGTATTGCTGGTCATTCTACTTAAAATATATATTGTCAATAATTTTATTATAAATACGTATTTTAGAAGTTTCACTTTAAATTGGTATTTTTAGCTGGTTGGTTAGTTGATTTTTAAAGAGATATCACCACATCGAAGGCAGTAAATCCAACACAAGAGGCTACAGGGAACAGAAACATTAATAATGAGAGGAAAGGGAAGAGTAATCAATAAAACAGTAAATTGAGATTGACATTGCATTTTCATTTTTGCAGATTAAAGTTGGCTGTAAAACATGGAATTGGAAGAGAGAGAGAAGAAACTGTTATCATAGAACTTACGGCTACCTATAGCCAGCTCAACTTTAAATTATCGAAATCTTGACATCAGTCCAGTACTGCGCTGAAATTCAAAAAGTTCAGTTACCACAGGGAAGAGCTCGTCCGAACAATTACCATGAATGTATTTATAGAAAAGACACTGAGAGGCAACCTTATGATAGTGGGAAAGTAACTGAAGCCGAGCCGCCAAATAAGGACCAATAATATTGTAGATTTTCTTTGGATCTTATCAAAAAGCTCAAAGTAAATAGCAGGGATATATCTCTATGAGTTATTTAACATTCTAAATATTTTGAGTACATTTTATGCCTTCAGCTAAATATATACTATAAATATGTTTTGTCGATAATTCTACTATAAAATTTATTGTTGATAATTTTATTATAAACAGATGTCATTTGTATTTTTTAATATAAACATGCATTCTTATACTTTCAAAATGTTTTTTGTTTGAGGAGTTACTATTTTCCCATAGCTGAGGAACCTAACAGGTGTTCCCAGCCCCCCGTGTATCAAAGTGGACCTGGGAACAGCGGCAATTAAGTTGTTAGATGCTCCTCAAAACCTCCAATCTCTTGATCAGAAGCCTTGCTGATGGATGAAGTTGATCGTCTTTCACTATGCTCAGTGTGTATTACATTTTCCAAGCTCTCTTTCGTCGTTATGTACCCCAGATACCTAAACTGTCCCTAATGCAACACTATTCGGCGCTGAAGTGTAAAAAAAATGGGCAGAAAGACATAAGCATTGAAACGAATTATTTTTTTAAGTCGCTAAAACATAACGAAAATCCCCATCGGAAAAGGCAGACTGCAGGAAAGCCATGTGGTGAAGTTGGACAGCTGATTAATGGGCTTGTCTTTAGGGTACACGTTATCACAACACAGGATAGAATAGAGAATCTTGCATGAGAAAAATTAGGAAATAATAAAAATTTACTTAAGGAACAGCCTAGCAGACAACGGACAGGATCGCACTGTAGACAGGATCACAGTATAAGGGTTTGTTTGTGATTTAAAAAATTAATGACCCTGACAAAAGTCGAATAAGTCATCTGGTAAATATCTAAGTAGAAAACAGAATATCCTTGCGAAGGAGAAATATGAAATGATAAAATTTAATTAATAATCGCAAGTAAATGCGAACCCGAGGCAGTCGAATCAGATTAGTTGAAGGAGATACAAGGTGGCGAGTATAGATGAAATTCAAAGGAAGGTGGAGAAATTGCTCATACACCTTGAAGAGTTCTTTCATTCGTGTGATACGAATGAAAGAAGGAACAAGATATTTTGGTGGATCGATAACTGTGACCGGTGCCCATGAAAAAGGTAAACCCCCGAATAGAAAAAGATATTTAGTTTTCGAAAGCCAGATAAGAACGAGACTTGTTAAGATTAGGGAAACCACCGATTTGCCCAAATCAATCATTCACACACCGGTTTTGGGTGAAAGTTCATATATATGAGGGCCCAAAGTGGCCAGAAACAGTTCGGCCAAAGCTGCAGTTGAAATTGCAGTAGAGACGAGAGACCACGCCGCCTGATATCACGTGACTTCCTGCCTAATAAAAACTTGACTCGAACCTTGTGCCAGACTTAACCAAACCTTATTCTACAATGTTTGAATAACCAAGTATTGTACCAAAAGAACGAAAATTTAAACTTTGAATTCTATAAAGATATTTTTTCTCCTTATGACTTTGCTCAACCTGAATCAACCCATTACAGCAGTTCCTGAAGGTCACCCGGTTTTGCCCGTCTTATGGTCAACCTAATTACAACGTGGTGTAAGAAATTGTTTAGATCGAAGAGATCGATTTATCGATCCAGCTACAGAATTGGGTCATTTGAAGATCCAATGGATGTGCGTTGTGGTACAGTGGATATCGGCTCGGACGAGAAACCGGGGAGCCGAGTTTGAATTCCAGTTGAATCCATTGCTTTCACTTACGCACAAATACCCTTGGGAAAGGTATTAATCCGTCTTTTCCCTCCTGTTATGGGTTAAATAGCAGGACAGATTGGGTTCTATGGCCTTGGTCGGCAACCAGTCTACCGCAGAAAGCAATGGCAACCTAGTGCGGGATAATCTTCTGCCCAGTCAGTCATGTCTCGAAAAAGACATGATCGCCCAAGCGTGTTTCACGTATGGCACTTAACTGACTGACTGAAGATCCAACGGAGGGTAAACGTCACAATAAGTTTACTTTTTGTTTCTACTTTCTCTGAAACTTCGTTTTTGCTCACATATTCGGTTCATATTATCTTGAGCCTCCATTTGTAGAACTACATTTCTGTTGCTTCAAATCTCTTCTTCATCATTGGGAAGATTGTCCAGCACTCACAGTCATACAGAAAAGATGATATCACGTAACGGTTGGACACTCATTTCCTAGTTTCCAACGAAGGTTTTTTCTTTTTATTTCTTAGTTCCCAGCTTAGTCTTTGAAATGTATCTTTGGCTATCACAAGACGCCTTCGGACCTTTCCGAACTCTGTTAAAACACTTATCAGATATTTAAACTTCCACACTTGTTTGAATTAGGTTTCTTAGATTTTCAGTTTACACTTTGGGTTCATCATTTTACTAACAACCATGCATTCTGTCTTCTTGCAGTTGATGTTTAATCCTTTCTATCCGCGTTTCTTCACGACCTTCTATCGGCGTTTTTGTTGTTTTCTTTCTGTGTCTGCCGTCAACACTGTATCATCGGCATATCTTATGTTGTTACAATAGTGGCCAATAAAAAGCATGTTTTTAATGTGTCTTTTTTTTATTTATTTAAAAAAAGATGTGCGTTGTGGTACAGTGGATATTGGCTCGGAAAGAGAAATCGGAGAGCCGAGTTCGAATTCCAGTTGAAGTCCTTGCATTCACTTACGCGCAAATACCCCTGGAAAAGATATTAATCCGTCTCTTCCTTCCAGTTATGGGTTAAATAATAGGACAGGTTGGGTTCTATAGCCTTGGCTGGCAACCAGTCTACCGCGGGAAGTAATAGCAACCTACTGCCGGATAATCTTCTGTCCAGTCAGTCATATCTCTTTCGAAACATGATCGCCCGAGCGTGTATCACGTATGTCACTTAACTGACTGATATTAAAATAGACAGACCTAAAACTACATAAAAATATTAATTTTCATTTCATGTTGGAGTTTATATATTGCATTAAACATAAGCGGGGCTAATGGGTTTTCAATATATATATATAGTTGAGCCGTGATAGTTTTTGGCGCCAAAACTGTTGTTTTTTTTTCAATAGTTTTACTCATAAAAGTATTATGGCAAGCACGTTTTTGTATCGTAAAATTCTCAATATTAGGGTGGAGATAGAGCGTTGATAATTTTAGTGCAAATAATACAAACTTATATACGAGGGTGAACTGAAAAGTTCATAGTCTGACTAGGAGGAGATGATGATGCTAGAGCTATAAAACCTTGCATGCATTAATTTCTGTGTTGCTTCATAAAAGTCCACTTTTCTTGAAAACAGAATTTGGTCTCGTGGTGTCACAATGTAACCGTATAGAAAGGTTTACACGAGTGCATTCATGCTGACATAATTGCTACATTAGGGCATAATAGCCCAGCATTATCAACAATGTCGAAAATACGGTTATTATAAAAAATTACAAAACTGAAAATATATATCAGCTATGTAGATAACATTTTCATTTTTACTGAGAACAAAATCGAAATCGATAATCTTAAAACTACTTTCGAAAAACATTCTCTCCTTAACTTCACATATGAGCTTAGCCAAATAATAATAATAATAATAATAAACTCCCATTCTTGGATGTTCTCGTGGAGTCTAGTAATGATACTGTCACTACTTTACTATATAAAAAAAAACAGTAGTGAAAATTCTTGTCACATTAATTCTACTAGTCAATGTCCTCTTAGTTATAAAATTGGTGTCATTAAAGATTTCCTTAAGAGAGCGTACAAGATTCATTTTCACGGTCGCTTTTCTTCAAAGAACTTTGTAATGTGACACAAACGCATGTGAAGAACGGCTTCCCTAACCTTATTGATTACCATATAAAACATTTTCTTTCTAATGCAACCAGTAGCAACAACAAACACTCGGAAAAAATAGCATGAATATTTTCTACAAAAACAAATGCATATAAATTTTATACATGATGAATCTTCTCTTCAAAGCATCATCCGAAAATACGCAACTCCAGTTGACTCATATATATATATATATATATATATATATATATATATATATATATATATTACGGAAACTTGCGAAATCGAATTAGCAAATATATTTAATCTATTTGTTTGAACTTTATTTTTAATCGATACTCGTATTTGAGTAGATATTCTGTTTTCAATTAAACATTATATTTATATATACATATTTGAACCGGCCTGATTATTTATAGAAAATTTTGTTACAAAAATGTGTGTCATTCAGTAGGGTTCAAATAGAAGTATCGATTAAAAATAATATTCAAAGAAATATATTAAATATGTTGGTTGTTAATTTAATTTCGTAAATCTTCATAACTTACCGTAACATTGTATGTTTACATTTGTTTACTTTACGATACATTTCAGAGCAGAGATGATTATCTACGAAAAATATAAGGCATAATTTAACTTCGTTTAAACTGTGGAATCATTCGTGGTCGAGTGGTCTCAGACGCTCTAAATCAATTAGCGACTTTCCCTATGTTGTTATGGGTCGAATCCTGCCGAATGTCATTTTCGCAACAAAATTTCTCATAAATAACCAGGCCGCTAGAAATATATATATATATATATATATATATATATATATATATATATATATATATATAATTAAAAACAGAATATCTACTCTGTTACGAGTACCGATTAAAAAATAATGTTCAAACAAAAAAAAAAAAAATATATATATATATATATATATATTATGTCTCTGATTTCTCTCAACGAAGCTCAATTCGATCTCATTTAAACACACATGGAGACCTACCAAATCCTATACTTGTTTACATACTTGTTTACAACACAAATATCATACTATCATCTACATGCAAACAAAACTAAAAATAAAGGAGGCCTTATTAATAAAAGGAAAAAAAGCTCAAAAATCATATACTGCAACTAGGAAAACGCTAACAACATGCTTACCATGTTTGGTACATAACACATACCAATACTCCACATTATACATAATATCAATCACATTCTGTTACACGTAAATTAACATTCATTCTTGAAAATGGCTAAAGGTATCACCGAAAGCGCTCGGATAAACAAAACATTTGAACAATTTTTATATAATTTATATCCTCAAAAAAAAAAGAAATAAGATCACATGAAAAATTGCATAAAAAACTTAACCATCACACCTTTTTAATGAAACCTACACAAAAGAGAGATTTCCGCCCATATATATATATATATATATATATATATATATATATATATATACGTCTCGATAGTTCAAATGTAATATGATGACATCTTCCAGTACTGCTTTTAAAGTCGTCAAGTCGATGTATTAAAGAAGAAATGTTATCAGAACAATTACTATCAAAATATTAAAAAGGCACAGAGAAGCTGAGTTTGCTGTGGTATAAAGTTATTGCAACCGAGATGCCCGGTCAGGACTGATAAAATTGCAGATATTTTTCGGGTTTTGTCAAGAACCTCTAAAAACATCTCATGGCCAGATGTGGCAGCAATATCCAGTGCTTGAACGAATTGTGGATTGTGAATTTAAATTGATCATCTGGATAATTTATCAGCACATACTCACAAACTCTAACTATTAATCATATATTTATTATATAATAATAATATATTACATAATAATTATATATTAATCATATATAATCATATATTTTATTATGTAATGCATATATAGCTAAAGTCAGTGGCACGGATGCCGTTATAGCAGAAAAACGCATTGCTCATTAAACATTTGTTATATCAGCCTACAATTTTAACACAAAGTATTAATCTACTAAATAACACCAGAAAAGCTTAAACAATATCGTTCTCTTTAATTTTCATCACACGTCGAAGTCTTTCAGGAATGCCTATGATAGAAACATGCACATATATTTTCTCCCCTACTCTGTTCAGATTGGTCCTGGGTATGACAGTAAACTGCATCCGCAGCAAGGCCTCTGATATGGGGGTTGTGAATAGCATGGAACCACCTCTTAATTGCTGTTGTTCCCAGATCCACCCTGACCCGGAGTGGTAGCATCTGTTAGGGTCCATGCTATGGGAAAATAGTTAACTCCAAACTGGGGTCAAAACACTATGAAAGTATAAATAAACTTTTATAGAAATATATACATAAAAACAGACTTTTATAGAAAAATATACATTTTTGAAAGAAAATATTACCAACAATACATTTCTGAAGAAAAAGAAATACCAGTACTATATTTTTTAATATAAAACTAGAAGACATCTTCAGTTTTCTAAAATAAAAATAACAAAAAATTTTTCATAAAAATCTGACTAAATCAACTTTCTCACTATAACCGAACATGAAAAAAATACCTTAAACCTCCACCTTTTGGCATTAAATAACCCACGGATGTTGATATGCCGTTAAATAAAACTCAAACTCAAATCTGTTCAGTTTTGCCTTCAGATTTTCAATATTACGGTGTGAAGCAGAACAGAACTATATGCAAAGTGTACTCAAGTCTTTTGATATCTGGTGATGAAGGGCGGCAATTGTCCTTGATAAGGAAGCCGGTACAATTGTTTTTGTACCATTGCTCTGTTACACGTGCAGAATTACTCGTCACCCTGTCTTATTGAAGTGTCTAATTTTCAGCATCAGAAGTGGCATTACAGCACGGACTGAGTGCAACTTCCAAGATGTCCTCTATATACACCTTCTCTTAAGGCACAAAACAAGGAGACTATCCTCTTTCTGAAATACGTGCTTAAAATATTGCCGGTTATTGTGTTTTCAGTTGTTTTCTTTTAGCGACAGGATCTGATCGACGTCTTGAAAGAACACGGTGCACGTCTTAAAAGAAAGTTGACTAGCGGACATCTTGAAAAAACACGACCATTTTGATGATTAAAGTTCTGTTCAACAGTGAACAGTTTCTCATCTGTGAAGATGAAGTTTTGCAGCGCGCCATCAATTTCTGGCAACTGTTTATTTCTTTGAGCCTCTTGTGGCTGCTAAGATAAGTTATTCCTTGGTTATCTTGTAGGGCGACACCATGAGATCATTTCAACATAAGCTCTGCATGGTTTTCTACAATATTTCGTCCTCCTTAGCAAATATTTTCATTGACCTTCTTGGATTAGGCATGATTTTTTTTCACGTTATGGTAACAAAAGCAAAGATGAGAACGTTTCCGTTATACCCAATGGTGTGTAGGGCAGCGTTTTTACTGTTTCCGTAACAAACTGTTTTTTACGGGGCAGGATGGTTAGCCCTGCGCCCAACCCCCAAACCTGGAGGAAGGTGATTTTCTAAGCGTAGCTTAGACGTGACACAGAGCCGAAAGTAAGAGAACCCCAGTGAGGATCGAACTCACTACTCAATTGTAATGATTCAAGCGAGACAAGCTTGCTAACCATTACACCACTGCTATGTGCCCAAAGATGAGAACAATAGTCCGAATATAGTGTAAATAATGATAGATTAAATAAATGGTTCAGTTCAGAATTCGCTGGCCTTCCTAATGTGTATTTTGATCTAGGTATGTTACTGGGAATTCTGAACTGAAAGCTATATTTAAACTACGGTTTTAGGCAGTAGAAAAAAGAACAGTATATGTCTGGTGCCTATTTTTAGTACTGCTCATTTATTGCTAGCCCGTTTTCACCGTACACAATGCATGGCCTAGGGATTGAACTCAAAATTTCTTTAATCTACTAGACTATTAGGCATTTTTTAAAATAAATCTTTGAATAAATTGATTGTTTTTCCAATACAAAATTTTGATACACCCTGTTTAGATATATATGAGATTAAAGAAATTGCAAACAGTGTGTCTGCTTATTTTTAATAAAATCCGTTTATACTCACGGTAATGTTATGGTAAAAAAAAATAACAGAAAAACTGTGTTGCTAAAAATTACTGTAAATTTTTTCTGCTTCAAATATAACGGTAACCATAACTAAGACCCCCTGAAGATGATCTCGGAAGCAGATTGAAAGTACATAGGTACATTGAGAAATGAATGATAATGACATCTGTCAACGTTACAGCTCATTTCAATTATAATACGCGAAAGATTATCCGTGAGTTTTAACGGATTTTATTAAAAATAAGCAGACACAATGTTTGCCATTTATCTAATCTCATATATATATAAACAGGGTACATCAAAATTTTACGAACTTTGAGGGTGGTTTTTCTGACAACCAAATAAGGTGAAATGTCTATATAAACATATCCATCATTGTCCACAGCAACTGATAACAAATGTCCAGAATGTTTCTACACTCGTATGCACCCTGCGGATTATTGACAAGCGGACCCTTTCAAATACCCCCACACGGTGTCAATGGTTTAACAGGTTCTCATGACACGTTGATGAATTTTCCCTGCATTATCAATGTCTGCTACATAAACCGTTTGTTTTAGGCGGTCTCACAGATAGAAATTCAACGGATCGGATTCTACCTCTTCTTCTTTCATCGTAAATGTCAGCGTATGCATCGCCAAGAGTGTGACTAAAATATGCAAGACCACATCATGAATAAACCACATGCTTCTTCGTATTAGCAGGGATACATTCTCTAGCAGGTCTGAAAGTGTGTTTGATATAAGATCTCTGTCAAAGTCTCCTGTAAGACGTGCTGGGAGACCTACAGACCAAGCAGATAGTCATTTACAATTCCAGACCACATATTAACCAAAATGGTGCTGATGTCTAGCCTGTATTGTACCATGTAGATTCCGGTCCACCCATAAATGCTGGTTATGTAAATTTGTTATATTATCTCTTCCAGATGTTGCCTCATCCGTAAACAAGACTTAAGTGACAAACAATGAATGGGTAATTTGAGCAATAAACTATCGGTAAATTTCTCCCGTGATGAGTGATCAGAAGGCAAAAGGCTCTGCACACGTTGCAAAAGATACGGATACCGGAACTGCTCTTGAATTACCCTCCATAAGATGTTCGACATTTTAGAGACACTTGACATGTGTTGATACCTGGGTCGTCGTCCGACAGCCTGGAGAATGTGTTCTTCGTGGTCAGGTGTACATGCGGGTCTCGGTCTTCCTTGATTCATAGTTTGTGGTGTCTTGTCTCAGTAACGCGACGAAAAACAGGAGAAAAGGATGGATGACTGGCTGCGTTCGATCTGGAGACACAATCTGGTACAGCCGTACAGCCGTACAGCCTCGCGTCCATTACCATTGGCTCGATCGTATGTAAATATCGTGTCTGTCTGCTCCCGATATGCAAATCCTTCTATTGCTAAACGGAACACTTCTCACTTCCCACTACTAAGCACGTTAAACAGACTAGCCACAAATGGACTTTCATGACAAATTCAACTTAATTCTAGATGGCCTTATAGCGTCATCTACCGTAAAGTTTTTTTTACACATAACAACATAAAAGTATTTTTATACGCCCTCTCTCTCTCTCTCTCTCTCTCTCTGTGTGTGTGTGTGTGTATAATATACATGTGTATAATATTTTTCAGATACGAGAATATTCAAGTAGATTTACATCTGTACAAAGAGAATATGAATAAAGACAAAAAGAAAGCATATCTTTAATAACGCGTTTCGTCCTTTGAGACACTTCATCAAGCTTACTGCAAGGATTTTATTTTGCAACAAACACTTATAGTTAAGAGCAAAAATGTAGCAAGTTTTTCAAAAGTTTTAAATTTAAGAAACGTTAATATGTATTCATCACGTTAGCTGAAAAGCCTATAAGAGAGAAACTAACTTGGTTAGACGAAACTTCTTTAGAGTGCCGCTATGAAATCTTATAAACTTGCGCCCGATATTTTTAAGAATATTTTCTTTCCTAAAAGAATTATTACATTCCCAAGCCAGCATAAAAGATTATATAATTGTTAAAAACAACTAAAATAAAATAATTAAAGACATAATCTCGTATAATTTAAAATATACAAAACATAAATTAATCCAAAACTTAAATAATTTAGATAATAATTTACACATTCAAGAACATCTTTCTTAATTAATTTGCATTTTCAAGAACATGTTTTACTCTCTTTTGTTTATAAACATGAAATTGTATTAAGTTATGTTAGACGTTATCTTTCTCCCAAGTTATATATTTATCTACTTACCAAGATATCTACCTATCTACTCACTTACCTACCAAACTATCTACATAATACCGACCTTCCTTACCTACAAGCTACGTACCTACCTACCTTACCTACCAAGCTACGTACCTACCTACCTTACCTACTAAGCTAAGTACGTACCTACCTACTTTGCCTACTAAGCTATGTATCTACCTAGCCTACCTACCAAGCTTCCTTCCTACCTACCTTACATACTAAGCTACGTACCTACCTACCTTACCTACTAAGCTACATACCTATCTACGTTACCTACTAAGCTACGTGTCTACCTACCTACCTACCTACGTACCGACCTACATTACCTAGTAAGCTGCGTACCTACCTACCTTACCTACCAAACTACGTACATACCTACCTTACCTACCAAGCTACTTACCTACCTATCTTACCTACTAAGAGACGTACCTATCTACGTTACCTACTAAGCTACGTGTATACCTACCTACCTACTAAGCTACGTACCTACCTACCTTACCTAGTGAGCTGCGTACCTACCTACCTCACCTACCAAGCTACGTACCTACCTACCTTACCTACCAAGCTACTTACCTACCAACCTACCTTACCTACTAAACTAAGTACTTACCTACCTACCTTACCTACTAAGCTACGCACCTACCTACCTTACCTATTAAGTTATGTATCTACCTAGCCTACCTACTAAGCTACGTACCTACCTACCTTACCTAGTAAGCTGCGTACCTCCCTAACTACCATGATTGATACTTTTATTCCGGTTAAGTCTTTCGTAGCTTCTTAGCTTCTGTTATCGTTGTATTTTCTTTATATCCAACCTTCGTAGATGGCCAGTCAGCTATTAATATTTTTCTTTATTGCTTGATTCCGATGTTTCTAAATTTTACAAGTTAGAAAATGCTAATTTCTTCACCACAATTGTGTTTCTCTTTAGGTAGATACCCGATAATTTTTTTAAACCTAAGCTGAAAGTAAAATAGTGCAAAATGAGATTGTCACGAAACAAATGCAACTATTATTATACCATGCTGTAGATGATTAATTTCACAAGGCAAATCAGAAAAGAAAAAGAACTATTATTTTACGACACCTGGCTAATTAACACAATAACTGTTGCTATGACAGCTAGCTAAGGCTAGTAGGGTCACGTGACATGCAGTAATGGCGATTTAAAATGAAGTTATCGTGCAAGTGTGTGTTTGTTTCTTTTCTTTTCTTTTTTTTTTTTTTGGCATACAATAAGCAACTTTTTACTTGTTAGGACACAGGAAGTTCAAAATTAGAATATTATCGAATAGCAATTCTTTTATTGACGATTTTTTCGTAATTTTGAACCATTTCAATATTGTCTTTTTGAAAGCTATTGTCTGCCATTAACCCTACTGTTCTTCTGAAGAATCGAAAATTGGTTACATATTTGTTGATTTATGTCAAGACGTATTTAAGAGAAACGAAAACGGATATTTTACAAGTTGCGGCCAACGTCACTGAACAAATAATCAAATAGTTCAACAAATATATTTCATGCCGATTTGAAGTTATGATGTTGTCACTCATCGGGGCTTTTTTTCAACAAAACAATAATAATAATAATAATAACAATAATAATAATAATAATAATAACACGACCCTGATGAGTGAAGACATCAGAACGGTGTACTCACGAAAATTCGAAGTTGACATCAACCTGCTGAGATAAATGGACAAATTCTTTGCACTAGAATTATCGACGCTCTAACTCCTCCCCGACATCGAAAATTTTACGATAAAAAACGGGCTTGCCATAATACTTTTTGTTAGTAAAACTACTAAAAAAAACAACAATTTTCGCACCAAAAACTATCACGGCTCAACTATATATATATATATATATATATATATATATATATATTGAAAACCAATTAGCCCCGCTTCTGTTTAATACAATATATAAACTCCAATGTAGTTTTAGGTCTATTTTAATATATATTTTAATAAATACCATTAATACTTATGTATTTTGAATATAAAATACTAATCCCCGTTTATTTTAAATACCAAATATAAATCCCGTCTATTTTAAATGCAATATATATATATATATATATATATATATATATATATATATATATATAAACCCGTAATTCCCATATAATATATGGACTGCAACAGCATTGCGTTAATCAGGCATTTTTTAATGACAATTATGCAATTATCTGTTTCTACCAGCACATGAAGATTGCGAGTGTATAAGACTCTGGGTTGTGCTGCCAGTGAAGGATAATATATATGTGTGTGTGTTTGATGGACTCTCCAGTCGTCCAATTGCGTTTAATTTCGTCGTCGAGTTAGCTATAAGCAAAGAACATCAGAACTGTTAACTTGAAAATATCTATAGAAAAAGCACAGGGAAGATACGTCGCGGCGGTATGAAAGTGGCAAGTTCAAAATTAGAATATTATGCCAGGTCTCGATACTGATAACATTAATCATCTGAGAGACTCGTTCTTCTCCCCGGACTAACATTCTGAGGTGACATTAATTGAAATAATTATATTGAATCAATGGATATGTCTGCTGCTAAGAAATATATTCATTGTATCGCAATAAACAAATGTTCTAATCAGATACTTTTATATATTTATAAATCTGCCATTCGTCTATGTTTTGTATTTTGTTGCAACATATGGTCTGATGCTCCTGCTATAATTTTATAGATTCTTGATTAAATCCAAAGAAATCCGTAACCTAGCTTCCCTGTGTCTTTTCTATATATATTTTAAGATAACTGTTCCAGTTAACTTTCCTCTATGGTACCCGGACTTCATGAATTTAGGCGCAGTCCATTGTATTCACTTACGCGCAAATACCCTTGGGAAAGGTATTAATCCGTCTCTTCCTTCCAGTTATGGGTTAAATAGCAGGACAGATTGGGTTCTATAGCCTTGGTCGGCAACCAGTCTACCGCAGAAAGCAATGGCAACCTACTGCGGGATAATTTCCTGCCCAGTCAGTCATGTCTCTTTCGAGTCATGATCGCCCAAGCGTGTATCACGTATGGCACTTTAACTGACTGACTATATTGGCGTTGTGGTACAGTGGATATCGGCTCGGAACGAGAAACCGGGGAGCCGAGTTCGAATCCATTGTGTTCACTTACGTGCAAATACCCTTGGGAAAGGTATTAATCCGTCTCTTCCTTCCAGTTATGGGTTAAATAGCAGAACAGATTGGGTTCTATAACCTTGGTCGGCAACCAGTCTACCGCAGAAAGCAATGGCAACCTACTGCGGGATAATCTTCTGCCCAGTCAGTCATGTCTCTGTCGAGACATGATCGCCCAAGCGTGTATCACGTATGGCACTCAACTGACTGTATTGGCGATGTCTTACCATTTTACAATTAAAATGACTAGATGTAACAGTCACTTATATCGCACTTCTTGCTTCTAAAATTCTCTTCCGGTTTCTTGCTTTCTAGCCAACGTTGATATTCAAAAATGTAAATGCTGTGTTATTCGTTATCCACGGACTTCATGTTTCTTCTTTTTCGTTCTCGCTTTTCAATAATGTTTTTCATTTTCTTATTATTTCACACTCAGTAACCCCTTGTGTCTTAGTGGTGTTATTGCCTTCCTTGGGGTGAAAATATTAAAAGAATATCATTTTTTGGTTATTGTCAAGAATCTTTAAATACACTACGGAGCCACCAGACCAGATATGGCTGCAATATTCAATACAGAGGCGAATGGTAGACTTACAGATATGTAAGGTAGATTCTGGTGAGAAAAAAAATTACCTCACAACACGGTTACGCACACACACACACACACACACACACACACACACACATATATATATATATATATATATATATATATATATATATATAACTGTAAATTTGTCTTTGAACACGTCTCGAAAAATCCACCAAGTATAAACGCGGAGTGGGAAAAATGGAAACAAAAAAGAAACGAACTAAGCACTTGAACATTAGTCAAAGTACTAGTCGAAAAAAAAAACCGAGACGAATAAACTAACACGTAAAGCGCTCAATACACTGGTAGAGCAAATAAATTAAATATATATATATATATATATATATATATATATATATATATACACTGATGAGAAAATAGAATTGTTGTATACAAACGATTTCTTTAAGAGCTTACCAGTCACATATGTAAATATCAAAAATCTGTGTGCTGTGATAGAAAAGAGAATATTCTGATAGATAGACTTGAAAAGCTTTTTATTACGAAAGCAGAGGTTTTTCTAAGCCGAGCCAAAAATAAAACAAACTGCAAATCATTTATCTACGATCAGTTGACGTTTCATGATTAAACTGTGTCGTCTGATTTTGTTTCCGACACAACAGACAACCCCAACGCATGCGTCGTACAGTACACAATGGCGCCGAGATAAGCTCGTTACAAACAACTAACGAATAAATCTGAGACGGCAAGAGAAAGGCACTATTTGTAAAAAAAAGAAAATTTTAACACACGCACGTACGCATTCGTAGCCTTTTTTATGAGTTTTATAGCAAAGTAGAACTCTGTGAGTAGAGAGAGTAGAACGTTAACGTTTCTAAAAGAGAAATCAAAGTATAACCTACCTGGTGAGTTTTAGTGAGTTAATAGATAATTAGGGTGTAGGATAGATGGCAAAAAGACCAAATTTATAATGAAATACAAAAGACAGGAAATTGTGTAGCCCCATAATCGTCACCATCCTGAAAGAACAAGAGGATATAGAAGAAGACTGATTTTTGATAACTATTTTGGGGATATAAACACTGAGGCTAAAGTTATGTTTATAGCTTTAGGCCAGTTCATGATAAGCATTTAGAAGAATTTCAGCCCAAACAAAGTCACTACGGCCCAACTGTTTACTGGTCGTTAGAGACTATGACAAAAAACTACTATTAAGGAGAGAAGACAAAGGATACGAAGACAGTAGATAAAAAATGACATTTGATTACAAATTCTAAAGGTTAAAGTTGACTGGCAAACAAGATGCCGGAAGAAAGTTCCACAAGCATAGAAGAAAATGTTAGCATAGAACTTACGGTCACATCTAGCCATTCAACTGTAAATTGATGATACCTAGAACCTAAAAGAGTACCGAGCTTAAATTCATAAAGTCTAGGTATAATGGAGGGAAGTTTATTAGAATAATTACCATGGAAGTATTTACAGAAAAGACCCAAGGAAACTGTGGGAAACACTGAAGCTTAGATCCTGGGTCAAGACTAATAACATTGCAGATTCTTGTTTGGATTTTTTCAAGAACCTCTAAATATATACCAAGAGCACCAGACTAGATATAAAAGCAATATTCAAAACTCTAACTAATGGACGACTTATAAATATGTAAGAAAAATATAATATATCGACTGTGCCAGCCAGATATACTTATTAAAATTGACGGGAAAAATGACATAGTTTTTATTTTTAGCTGAAAACTTTGTTAGACATATCAGAGAAGAGTGCTCAGTTTTGGTGTTCTGTATTGTGTTTTATTTTTAATCATTGCACTCGATGCAAGGGTATAAAGCCACTATGACACAAAGTGTGAAAGAGCATTAAAGAGTTTGAGAAAAATATTATTGATGAGGATTCTAAGATACAGAAAATGACTATTTAAATTTTTGAAGGTCGAAATTGACAGAAGAGTGAGAACCCAGCGTGAAAATGGAAAGCAATTGACATGAAAAGGCACAGAAAAGATACGTTACGGTGTTGTATAAAGAACTGAAGACGAGATGCCAGATCAGGACCGACTGCGGATGCATTTTCGAAGTTTGTCAAGAATTTCTAGATAGATAGAAGTAACAGACCAATTTCGAGGGCCATTTTCAAAAACCACGCTTTGCATTGGTTAAGGATAAGAGAGTTAGCGGTTTTACATATAGGCAGTCTATGACACTCGGTTTTACGTATCGGTGCAATCTTCAGACTTGATAATTTCTATCTCAACTCTCTCTCTCTTATAATCAATATATATATCTCTTTTGTAGTCAATATATATATATATATATATATATATATATATATATATAAACAGAGACTTGTACCCACAGAAATAACTTAGACTTAATTAAAGTTGATGTCATAATGTAAGACCTCAAGGATCCTTTCAGCCAACATATTATCAAAGGTGCTCGTTGGCAGTATTGTTAATGACAGGGAGGACACGAAAATTAGTCACAGAAGGGAACATTGAAATCATTTAATGACATAATTTTAATCAATATATAATTGAAATGGAAGGGGGTATAAACACACAGTTCCACAAGTGCAATAAAATGAAAAAAGAAAAACTCACAATCCTTCCAACAATCGTAAACAGCGAATGAAATGATCTTTCAAGTCTGCACAGACAGGTGGGTTTTTAAGTAAACGGTCTCTAAAACACTTAAATGGTGGGCCAAGCGGGTGTTGCGCAAGACAGAAAACAATGTGTCTTCATACCTTAGAGGCACAGTCATGATTATCAGGTAAGTGCTGTCCAATATATATATATATATATATATATGTGTGTGTGTGTGTGTGTGTGTGTGTGTGTGTGTGTGTGCAAACAGGGACTTGTACCCACAGAAATAACAGATAGACTTCAATAAAGTAGACGTCATTATGTAGACCATAGGCTCCTTTCAGCCAACACATTATCAAAGGTGCTCGTTGGTGTTAATGTTAATGATATACAGGAGACGAAAATTACTTACAGAAGAGACAGTTGGAAACGTTTAAAAGTATAATTTTAATAAAAATAACTATATATATATATATATATATATATATATATATATATATACGTGTGTGTGTGTGTCATAGTTTTCTTGTCTATGACATATATATATATATATATGTCATAGTCTTTATCTCAACTCTCTCAGCAAATATCTGTGTCTCAACTCTCTCTCTCTCTCCCTACTATAGTCTCCATCACAATTTTGTTGTAGTCTCCATGTTATCTCTCTCTCTCTCTCTCTCTCTGTTATACTATCCATCTCTCTCTGTTACATTCTCCATGTCTCTTCCTCTGTTATGGTCCTGGGCATGACGGTAAACTGCATCCGGTAGCAAGGCATTTGATTGAGAGGTTGTGAGGAGCATAGAACCACTTCTTAATTGCAGTTATTCCCAGGTCCACCCTGACCTGGAGTGGTAGCACCTATTAGTGGCCCAGCTATGGGCAAATAGTTAACCCCTAAACTGGGATCAAAACATTATGAAAGCATAAAAATACACTTTTATAGAAAAATATACATTTTTAAAGGAAAAAAATTACCAACAATACATTTTTGAAGAATTATTATCATAACTCATTTTTCAAGAAAAGAAGTTTCTTTTTGAATACCAAACTAGAAGACATTTTAGTTTTCTAAAATAAAAATGAATAAAAACAAAAATTTTCATCTGACTAAATCAACCTTCTAACTTTAACTGAACATTAAAAAATACCTTAAAACTCCACCTTTTTGGCATTAAATAACCTACAGAGGTTGACATGCCGTTAAACAAAACTCAAACTCAAACTCAAACTCAAACTCAAACTCTCTCTGTTATAGACTCCATCTTTCTCCCTTTGTCTGTTATAGTATGGTCTCCGTCTCTCTCTTTCTCTCTATCTTTTTCGCGGTTATAATTTCCATCTCTATCTTTGTTATAGTTTCTATTTCTCTCTCTCTTTCTCTCTCTCTCTCTCTATTATAGCCTCCTTCTCTCTCTCTCTCTCTTCATGTTATAGTATAATCTCCTTCTCTAGGCTTCTCTCTCTCTCTCTCTCTATCACTAGTATATAGTTTCCTTCTCTCTTTGTCTCTGTCTTTCTCTCTTTTGTTGTCTTCGTCTCTTCTTTTGTTGTCTCGCTCTCTCTTTCTCTCTCTGTTGTTGTCTCCGTATCTCTTTCTCTTTCTCTCTCTCTCTCTCTCTCTCTCTCTCTGTTGTTGTCTCCGTCTTTTTCTGAGTTGTAGTCTCTGTCTCTCTCTCGCTGTATCTGTGTTATAGTCCCCGTCTCTCTTTCTGTTATAGTCTCCAACACTGTTTTTCTCTCTCTCTTTTATAATGTCCATCTCTCTATCTCTGTAAGAGTTTCTATCTATCTCTCCCCTCTCTCTCATTCTCTCTCTCTTTCTCTCTGTCTAATAGATACTCTTGCCGATTCCGACATCTGAGTTTCCAACAACTAAATCAGTTTAAGCGTTTACGCCTGACATGATACTAGAGTCGTGCCAATGATTTAGCAGACAAGGCCACAAATGATGTACGATTTAAGCTTTAGAGACAAAGTGGGTGTTAATGATGATGATATTTTTGACGTTGTGTTTGCTTTCCTTCGTCTTTGAAGAGGACGATGTTCGAAAGCATTAACCCCACTGAAACAGGCTCTGCAGTCCTTACGATCCAAGCCCACCTGCTGAAAAGTTTCAGATGTTGACTAATGCGCTTGAACTTAATTTTAAGCCTGCTTTCGCTTCTTTTGCCTGACTATCCATGAAGACCTTAGGTATCCTATTGCCTTAGGTATCCTATTGCCTTAGGTATCCTATTGCCAGTTGTTCTGATTACGTGGTCAGACCATCCTGAATTAATGATTAATTGAGAAAAGTTTTCTTCAAAATTTGATATATTTTTTCTACAACAGTCTGTTCATAGATCGTTTGAAGGCGTCTAGAGTTATGGAGTCTTTTCTTGCATTGCGAGCTATGTAGTATTTGTCTTTGTTTCTGGGATAAGGTGTTGTAATTGTTTACCTTATTCATATTGTTCGAACTGTTGTCCTCATCTTTGTTGCCATATTCACGACGTTTCGGTCGTTGTGCGATCTGGCCTTCTTCAGGTGTTTAACACTTTGAACTGAACTCTTTATTTCGATCACTGGGGAAGATTGTTCTCGTTCCATGAGTCATGCCACTTCTGGATGACTTAGTTATCTCCATTTAACTCAACTATAAAGCCGTGGTGAACAAAAAACTTAGTTGAGTTAAATGAAAATAATTAAGATTTGATCATTTTATATAGTGATTTTTCCACTTATGAGCGAAACAAATTTATGGATTTGGACCCCAAAAAAAAGCCCCAAAATGAGGTGAAATCCGAGAAAATCTTTGATTGTTTAATAGTCAGCTGGGCTTAGTTTAATTTGTAACGTAGATAAATGTAGGTAGAAATAAAGAAAATGTTTGTAAGTTAGCGAGGGTCGCATGGCGCTACCCGGGATCTCCAATCAGAATTCGGGGATAAAACGCAACGGCTTTGATCATAGTCACAAGGCTTCAATTGTTTTTCTTTAAGAAAAATGAATGGAAAACAAATGCCACCAATGTTTCTGCTCTCATTTTTTAGCAGTTATTGATTGATTTATTTTTTGCGGAGGATGTGGGACTTGTCAGCATTCGTACTATTTTTATAGTTAAGCGTTTCGGTATTTGATTACTTGTGATAATTAACGATTGTGGCGTCTCACCAAGATTGGGACAGACAAGTGTTTTCTTTGGTTGAAGACCAAAAACTACGATTCGCAGCAGAAAGAAAAGTTTAACTGCTTACCGTCTTCTTTCATAAAACTCGTTTTATCACGTTGTCAGCAGACGCACTGGTGACAAACAGCATATGACTGGCTGAAGACATCAATATACAACTATGCACACACACACACACACACACACACACACACACACACACACACACACATATATATATATATATATATATATATATATATATATATCCAAATGAATAAGGAACGAAGAAGAAAATATTTGCAACGTTCAAAACATTAATTTAAAACAATACTCAGTATAAAAATAGAGAAATGAATATTTATTATAAGTGATACTTTAGAACATGTACAAAATACAATCTACTACAAAATTGTACACTTTGCCTCGACATTGAAAGAACAATGTCTCACCAGGTAGTTAATGATAATGGTAATAAAATTTACTTTTATTTTAATTTAAAAAAACTCACTTTATTTTATTTAGGGAAATCTTTTCGTACGAGGTAAGAGGATATTAAAGAAAGGGAAAAAGGAAAAAGAGGCAGAAAATATGAGAAAGCAAAAAGAGAAATTAAAAATAAGGAAACAGAAAAATAGGAAAGAAAGAGAGAAGGACACAAGAAATAAAAAGCAAAGAAAAAGACAAGAGAAAAAGAACCGAGAGGATATATATATATATATATATATATATATATATATATATATATATATATATATAAAGCAAAGAAAAAGACATGAGAGAAAGGACCGAGAGGATATATATATTTCCTAATATTCAAAGTGTAAGTTTCTACCCACTCGTGTTTTAGTAAAAATCCTGATTGTTTTTTTCAACAGTTTAAATTGTCTCATTACGTCAATCGTCCTCCACAATCAAGAAAATGCATAAAGTGTATATGTTCCCTGATTCGAAGCTACGTTCCAACTTTCCATGAAAATTCAATATATAGCATAGTTTTACAAATATTTGTAAAAATATACTCAGTTATGATCTGAGATTGAGGACAGGATGGTTAAATAAAAAGAAAACTAGAGGAGAACTGTATTTAATTCGCCTACACGTTTCGTCCTGTGACGGATTTTATCAAGGCAAAAAGTCGAAATGAGCTTTATTTAAAATTACGTATCTATAAACAAACTATAAAAATCTCTCACAAATCATTTAAAAAAGATTAAGAGAATATTTTAGTTTTAGAACTTCTTTATGTTTAGTGTAATGTCACGAGATGTTAAAATGAAGAGAATTCAACCGTTTTCCGTGGACTTTTTATTATGTATGTGAGTCTGTTTCAGTATCATTTCCATCAGAAAAGGTGAGATTGGGAAAAGAAAAGGGGCTCAAATTGATATTTTGGTAATACTGGATGGCGGCGCTCTCGAGAACATTCCTTCTGAACAAATTGCTTACACTTTTTATTAGTGAGGCACTTTTTAAATCGAAATTGTGGTTGAATTTATTTCTGTGAATCATTAATGCATTTGTTAGATTATTATTAGTGATGTCTCCTTTGTGTTCATATGTATGTTTTTTTAGATTTCTACTTGTTTCTCCGATTTACACGGAGGAACAATTTTAGCAATTTATTTTGTATATACCTGATTGTTCATTATTACGATTTCGCCTTTGATAAAGCCCATTACAGGATAAAACGCGAGTTAAATACAGTTTTCGTCTTGTCTTGTTTTTATCTAACCACACACACATACACACACACACACATATATATATATATATATATATATATATATATATATATATATATATATATATGAACCTTGAATAAATTGTCGCTGATCTTTAATGAAAAGTAATGTTTTATTTACGAAAATTAGTCAGAGACAGAATTATTGTCCATCATTAGCCACTAGCTTTTTCCCATCTTTCTGGCAGCATTTGAATTTCACGTAAAAAAAACACGTCCTTTGAGGCTATCCACGAATCGACCTATCGTTTGGCGTCTTCATAAAAAGTGCTGCTCAGCCAGGCAATGTACCATCGATCGAAATAAGTGATGATCGAACAAAGCTATATCTGCTGAATACGACAGGTGTGGTAGGACTTCTCATTTAAGCTGTTCCAAGTAGGTTTTCATCCATTTTGCAACATGTGACCTAGCGTTGTTATGTTTCAAAATCACTTTGTCGTGTCTCTGCTCGTATAGCAGCTGTTTTCTTTTAATGCTAGCATCAATTGTAGACGAGACTAATCTCCCGTGATGGTTTTGGTCGGTTTCAGCAGCTCATAACAAACTAGAGTCAGCTGATCTCACCAGATGCAGTAAAAAACTTCGAATTATGTATATTAAGCTGTGCTGCCAATGTTGATACCTAGCAAGGCTTACCCAACAATCTTCTATGCTTAAGGTTATCGTAGTCTGTTTGCTTTTCATCACCGATGAGGATACGATGCAAAAAAACTTTCTATTTCTGCTGTTGGAACAGCTGTTCACTCTTGACAAAACACTGTTCGGCGTCTCTCAGCTTCAACTCGAACGGCACCCATTGTCCTTGCTTTTGAATCATTCCTAGTGCTTTCAAGCTTTCCGAAGTTGTTATGTGATCACCTCCTATGGTTTTGCAAGTTCAGCTTGTGCCTAACATGAGTCTTCATAAAGTATTCCCTCCAATTCTTCATCTTCAATTTTTTAAGTACACCAGAGCGTTCTTTATCTTCAACATCAAAGTTATTATTTTTTAAGTGTCTAAACCAATCTCTGTATGTTTTTTTCGGACAGAGTATGGTCGCTGTAAGTCACAACAAGAATTCCGTGCAATTTCTTTTGAATAAAGTAGTGCAGTAAAATTCACCACAAATAGACTTTCATTGACACCAAATCCGACATGTTTAACGCCATGAAAAACAAAGTTTGTTTACACTTCGGCGAAATTACATACATCCATACACTGGATTTCAAGCTTGCTTATAGTACTTCCTTATAGATGCGTTAACATATGAAACGACACGCACGCAATTATGTGAACGCCATCTGTTGGAAAACAACGAGAACTTTTTCAAAGTTCTAATATATATATATATATATATAAGCAAAATATGGTCTACGTGTGCTTCTTATAATATGTAGATTTAATCGGCCGGTTAATAAATTTTGAAGAATTAAAACCAACAAAATGATAATATTGTTTAATTTGTGAAATAATATCGTCAAGAGTTTTGACTCTTTTTGTATTGGGCGTTGGTAGTTTATTTTGGAGTTATCCACTAATATTTTGTCTTATGTTGATCGGTACATTTTGGTACTTCATGATACGCTGGTCGATGTGAGCACACCATGAACATGCAAAATATGTCCATCAACTGAAGACAAATATTAATACATAACACCAAATACACTACAGCAATGTAAGACTTAAATCCCTAGAAGCTATCATTATACAAAATCAAGAGCCCACATTAAAAAAGAAATCATTTACCCAGGAGATGAAAACTTGAAGTGTATAATATATAATTCATGTGAGCATATTAATTATTTTTGTGATAAAAGATTGTGGTGATACCGACCAGCGATGGACTGGATGTTTGCACATTCACGAGAAAAAGCAAATGACCAAAACTTGACGTTGCGCATCCGGGTTCACGCAGATATTCCGGTTGAAAAATAAAAATTAATCAAATATCAAATTTCCATTTCGCGAGCCTACGCGAATTTTTTTTATCAGCCAATGGGAAGCCCAGAATCAAATACGAGTGTGAAATCCCAAATGAGCTGCTTTTGATCCAAAAAGCAGATATAAAATACCGAGACAGAAAGCACCCAGCAGACAGACCGAACGAGACAGAAAGACGGACACAGACGAGCGTGATTAGTACCTACCTTGATCACGTCAAGCGGCTACTATGTTTACCTCCCTTCACCTCTCCTTACTTTCTTCCCTGTCTCAAAAGTACTTACTGACCTAAGGAGCGACTACATCAAAGACATTCCTTACTTACAACGCACCCAAATTCCTAAGCTTTAAATCTCTTTCAGCTTATTATTTGCCATGAACATTTAACCTCCGTTGGATCTATATTTCATGTATTACTTCAACTGTAAAAACATTAATTGACATGTGTATATATAAATGTTATTTTCAACTCAATTTGCTTTCCTTGATTTTATAATCATTTTATGACTTATAGGGGGCTATCTACCACAAGGCCAAATTCCATTAACCTGCAACAGTATACAATTTGCCCTTCACCAGAACGGACTCCCACTACAACTAGAAAAAAGAATAGATAAGCAACCAACTATAAGACCACATAAAATAAATCACCTTATTTTTCTGCGGCCTCATTCCCAATAGCAGTTACAAATGACGTCAAAAGAGACCAGAACAAACATCTAGCTTCTCAATGAATGCTAGGAGGGTAGGCAAGCAAATTTACACAACATCACACACCATGTTATTTCCTGGTAATGAGTGTGAAAGTCGAAAATACTTGAACAAAAATAGCACAATATGAACTTCGGACAATTCATTTACAACTTCGAGCAAAATACTGAACACTTTCTCGAAAACATATGAAAAATTAAAGGAACAGACATTGTCAATTGTTTTTCATCAAATTTGTTTAAATGACTATTTGCTTCTTAAAAACAATATATATATATATGTGTGTGTGTGTGTGTGTGTGTGTGTGTGTGTGTGTGTAATGTATTTGAAGATTATTTTTAATCCAAACTCGTATTTAAGTAGATATTCTGTTTTTAATCAAACAGTATATTGATATTTTTATTTCTACCGGCCAGATTATTTACAACAAATTTTGTTGCGAAAATAATTAGCCCGGTAAAAATAAACATATAAATATACTGTTTGATTACAAGCAGAATATCTACTCAAGTACGATTATCGATTAAAAATGATCTTCAAACAAATACATTAAATTTGTCGGTTGTTAAAACCGTTTCGTTAGTCTTCGGGATTTTCCGTAACATTGTATGTTCATGTGGCTGTGGCTGAGTGTGTGAGTGTGTGTGTTTAATTTTGATAATGTTTAGCGCAAAGTTTGTTGCTTTTTCAGTGATTTTATTGATGAATTTTCGCAAGCAGGATTTTTATCGTAAAGTGTTCGATATCGAAGTGGAGATAGAGCTCTGATAAATACAAAGAGTTTGTTTCTTTAACTAAGCAGATTCATGCCGACTTCGAAATTTCATGCTGGCACCGTTATGATCTTACTCGTCAGTGTTATTTGCCGTTAGGTCCCACTTTTTTCTTGTTTGTATAGAACATGGTTTGAATTTTGTGGGAGTGGTCTCGTTTGTGATTGGTAAATCTTTTTTTATTTTTTGTTTGTGATTGGTTGATTTTTATTTTTTACTTTTGTTTGTGATTGGTTTATTTTTATCGTGCAGTTTTGTTTGATTTATTTTTAGTTCTTGTTTTTGCAGTGCATGTATGAATAAGTGTTTGTTGAATTGGGTTGAGCTCTATTGTTGGATTGACCTCTTATTATTGGTTTGACCTCTTATTGTTGGATTGACCTCTTATTATTGGTTTGACATTTTCCTTAATATGTTGCTATGTTTCGCCACGTGACGGTTTCTTTTTTCTGACTTATGTTTAAGTGTTTTTTGTATATTTTTGTTTGCGGGTTTTACGTGCTTTTTATTTTTTTATTTTTCGTGTGGTGGTTGTGTTTTTTTCTGCTTTTGTCGTGATTAGCTTATTGCATGCATTTTTATTTTTCGTATCTATATTATTTGTATATTTTGTTTTTGTTTATTATTTTCCTTATTTATACTGTTTGGACTGTTATCGTCATCTTTATTGCCATGATTTAATATTATTATGTTACTTGAGTTCATAGATAGCCTAAAGACATAGGTTAATAAATAAGAAAATATGTGTTATTCGGCCGGAATTCGAACTTGCGACTGCAAACAACATGAAGGAAACCGTCAATTGATTAAGTATAAACCTATGGCTTTTGTCAACACAAAAACATAGGTTTATAGAGGGACCATGGACTTATACTTCTAAGAAACTGTAACGGTAAAACTACAGAAAATATAAGGACATAAATTATAAACATTTTCAGAACTCTAGTATTTACAATAGACATAAAAACAAATCTAAAAATAGTAAATTTCCTAGACATAACACTCAACTTAAGCAACAATATTTTTTAGAAAAGAAATATATATATATATATATATATATATATATATATATATATTTGAAGTAACCCTTCAGATATATTCATACATATATCTCTAAATATAAGACTATCTACGAGCTCAAGTAACATAAAACAATTTTAATGAACACAAAGAAACATATGAGTCAGCACTAAAAATAGCGGGTACTGAAATAAACTTGAATACGCAAACGAAAAGAAACCAAACAAATACAATAGAAAGAGAAACATAATCTGGTTTAATCCACTCTACAACAAAAATAAAAAATAAAAGTTTTGACATAATAGAAAAACACTTCCCCAAACACAACAAACTATCAAAATTATCAGCAAAAACACATCCAAAATCACTTACAGCTGTATGGAAAATATGGAAAAGATAAGCAAACACAGCAAGAAAATACTTAATAAAACTAATAACAATACAAACCAAAAAGACAATGCGAACAAATTTAACTGCAGAAAGAAGGCAAACTGTCCTTTTAATTATAAATTTCTAATCAACAGCATAATATATAGAGCTACTGTGGCAAATAACTCAAAATAAAAAGATTCACATAAGAGTAACAGAAATATCGTTTAAAAACGACACAATAATCACAAAACATCATCAAACACAGAAAAATACATAAACAATACAACGCTATCAAAATATATATA
Organism: Ascarosepion bandense; assembly: GCA_037127315.1. NCBI lineage: Eukaryota > Metazoa > Mollusca > Cephalopoda > Sepiida > Sepiidae > Ascarosepion > Ascarosepion bandense. The sequence goes on from JBBBDQ010002397.1 coordinate 990,326, forward strand.
GAACCAGAAAGAAAGAAACATTACCACAAAAATTAATAGGAAATAGTTTAAAAAACAAGCAGCACCACACAGCAGTAATAGCAAAAGTTGCAAATTACGTCTGGAAGAGAACCTATTAATAATCCGCTTTAAAAATCAAAGTAAAATATTTAACAAAAGAAACGAGATACTGTGAAAATGTAGACATGCGAATAAATACCTGCAAAAACAACAATAAATAACACCCAAATCAAACAAAAACAAAACATACAACAAGTATAAATAAAAAAATACAAATATACAAATACTCAGTTACGATAATAAAGAGAAAATAATAAAAAAATAGAAATGATATAAATACGAAAAATAAAAATTCATACAAACACTCAATTACGACAAAAACAACAATCACAACACACACACACACACACACACACACACACAATCGTAAAGCCCACAATTACTAATATATACAAAATCACCCTACCATGACTCAGAAAAAATAAACCGTCATGCGGCAAAACATACCAACACTTTAAAGAAAACGGTCAAACCAATCAAAAAGAGATCAACACAACAATAGAGCCCAATCCAATTAAACAAAAGCTCTTTCCCACAGAAATAAAGAATAAATTAAACAACTACACAATAAAAATCAAAAATGAAAAACAAACGAAGAAAATATAAATTCAACCAATCACAAACCAGACCACTCCCACAAAATTTACACCACATTCGATATAAACAAGAAAAAAACCAGACCTAACAGCAAATGGCCATGACGAGTGAATTCGGCTTGAATCTGCTCAGATAAAGAGACAAACTCTTTGTAGATATATATATATATAGATATAAATATATTATTTTTGTACGTTGAAATGCACCATCATTGACCCCACCAAGGCAAGCATACAAAAGTTCTGACTAAAGCAAATGATTGAATCTCCGTAACGAGATGACCAGTCTATAAGAAATTTTGAGGATTGTGTAAGTTTATATTTATATATCTGTTTGCATTTTTCTGCTCCAAGAATTATTTTCTTTACTAATTTCTTACTTGTGTGAGTCTGACTGTTGTCCATGAAGAACTCGGCTCCTAAGTTTAAACCGCTTCTAGAGTAAAATACAGACAGCATGAAGTACTAGTTAAAACATCCTTCTTTTTTATTCTAGTTGTCCTGCTTTTCTTTTCTTTTCTTTTTTTTTTTTGTAAGAACAATAAAGTAACATTTAACCATTTTTTTATTTTCATCATTCCTCGCAAGGATCTCGAAACAAACAACAAATGCGGTTTCTGACCATTTCATCGTCTTTTCATTCTTCAAATTTTTGCAAGTCGCTCGCTTCAATGGCCATTGGAAATGCCCGATACAATTTCAACAGTTGCTTGAGGAGAGCTCTGAGATTTTCAACTGGACTAAAGTCAGGTCAGATGACTAACCTGTTTCTAAGTCCACGTTTTCGGAAAAGAACAAGATTTTGTAACATATATGCGACCCACGCAGAGAGTTTCTTTCAGCGATGCCTCACACATCAAACTCTTTAAAAAAAAGTGAATCATTTTTCTCAGAGCATGCATGCGGAAAAAATGGCCACTTATAAAAAAAAAAGAAAAACCAAGAAAGAAACTGTAGTAGCTGTTTTTTTATTTCTTCATCTATTTTCCTTATGAAAATAAATGAACACAGCTATAGAAAAAATATAAGGGTAGACAAGTCTCTCTAACATTTAAACCTGTCTTAAGAGAAAAAGAGATTGAAATCTAAATTGTGACCAAGGATGCGTGGCAGTTCCTAAATAATTAAAAAAAAAACTATGGCGAATCATCATCAGTCCTGAATTTGACCTTTAACGGTAGCCCTTCAATAAGCGGGATTTACGAAACAACTTGAAAAATAACTCTCCTTTCTTTGCCGAGGAGTTTACAAATAACAGAGAAATAAAAGATATGAAGGTCCACGACTGACTATGTTCGGACGGAAAATGAAATTTATTTTAATGGCTTACGGCCATATCACATCAAAACATCGGTTCATCGAAGTTAAGCAACGGTACTTTCGACAGTATGGCACATGTAAGCTATTCTTAGAAAATCATTTAGCCACTTCAGCGTGGTGTAATGGCTAGAAAACTTGTTCCGCCAGATCAATTAAGAGCGAATGTGCTGGATCCCGATTTCGCAGCTCAGATACAGTCACTTTCTCACCGGCGGAATGTGGCGTCCATGTGTCTACAAATAATTTCACGACTTCTGCTCCGATGAACTTAGCTCACTCGTGCCCCCTATATATGAATTTACTCGAGCCACAAGATTAGCAACTAGGTTCCACCCTTTTACTGTAAAACCAATAAAATATAAACGCAAATTCTACTCCACCAGCTTCTTTTCTTGCACTTCCCGACTGTGGAATTCCTTTCCGTTTACTTGCTTCCCCGACAGCCATAATAATTTAAATATAAAGTCAACAGACATCTCCTATCTCAATAACTTGTATCCTCTCTCTCATGATCCTTTCTCCACTCACTCCACTCTCATCAGTATTCTCATACTACTCTTACCCACTTCTTGGTACCCCCTATAACCTGCCACTCTTTCTCATAACTTTCCTCCTATGTAACCCCCCGCACACCAGTGGCAGTAAACAGCCTTGCTTGTGGCGATATGATTATTAAAAAGAAATTGATCTTGACTGGGTGTTCCACACTTTCGGCATCTAAGATACGCTTAGAAAACCATTTAGGACATTCGGCGTGGTGTAATGGTTAGCAAGCTTGTCTCGTTAGATTAATTACGACTGAGTAGCGAGATCAATCCACACTAGTACCCCATACTTTCGGCATCTAAGATACGCTTAGAAAACCATTTAGGACATTCGGCGTGGTGTAATGGTTAGCAAGCTTGTCTCGTTAGATTAATTACGACTGAGTAGCGAGATCAATCCACACTAGTACCCCATACTTTCGGCATCTAAGATACACTTAGAAAACCATTTAGGACATTCGGCGTGGTGTCATGGTTAGCAAGCTTGTCTCGTTAGATTAATTACGACTGAGTAGCGAGATCAATCCACACTAGTACCCCATACTTTCGGCATCTAAGATACGCTTAGAAAACCATTTAGGACATTCGGCGTGGTGTAAGGGTTAGCAAGCTTGTCTCGTTAGATTAATTACGACTGAGTAGCGAGATCAATCCACACTGGGTGCCCAATACTTTTGGTCTTGTACCACACTTAAACTACGCTTAGAAAATCACTGTAATGAAGTTGAGCTTCATTTTTTTCTGTTTTCTTTTTAAAATGCAGCCGTCAAAACCAGCGGCTATTTTTGGTACTAAAAAAAACTGATAGCTTCAAAGGCGTTACTTGAAATTATATTTAAAACCTTAGAAATTTTCACCCACTGCCTGAATCTCTGAATTTGTGAATGTGTTAATCCACGTGGTTGGTTGTCTGTAAATGAGTTACTTCAAAGCGCCTTGAATCTAAATAATTAGTAACCAACAGAGATAGCGCGTATTCACCAAAGGTCATCGTGCGTAACCGACTTGCCGGCTAAGGTTGCACAATGAAAACCTAACAAGGCGGCCGTGGATTTGGCTTAGTATAATCCTAAACATTGTGGTTATATTACTGGAACAAAAAAAATGTGCGTAAAAAAGAAAAACGAATAGAAAAAGTATGAATGGTAGAGGCGAAAAATATAGTTTAAAAGAGAATAATGAAAGACAGTAAAATAATTGGTGTCATCTTTCTCGTGGCTAAAATAGTTACATTTTTTTCCGCCGGTGCAAAAAAAAACTGTGGACGAGCCTCGATAAACCCCAGTTTTCGGCTACTTCGCATATGTTCTCCTTTTGGTATTGCCTACCATTTTTTCCCAACCTAATCTAAACGTGTACCGTCGTGTCTCTTGTTAACCTAGGTTGTGTAAATATAGCACGTAAATAACCGTTGAATATATATATATATATATATATATATATATATATATAGCAGGTAAATAGCCTTTGAATATATATATATATATATATATATATATATATATATATAGCAGGTAAATAGCCTTTGAATATATATATATATATATATATAGCAGGTAAATAGCCTTTGATATATATATATATATATATATATATATATATATATATAGCAGGTAAATAGCCTTTGAATATATATATATATATATATATATATATATATAGCAGGTAAATAGCCTTTGAATATATATATATATATATATATATAGCAGGTAAATAGCCTTTGAATATATATATATATATATATATATATAGCAGGTAAATAGCCTTTGTATATATATATATATATATATATATATATATATATAGCAGGTAAATAGCCTTTGAATATATATATATATATATATATATAGCAGGTAAATAGCCTTTGAATATATATATATATATATATATATATATATAGCAGGTAAATAGCCTTTGCATATATATATATATATATATATATATATATATGCAGGTAAATAAATATTTGAATATATATATATATATATATATATATATATGCAGGTAAATAGCCTTTGAATATATATATATATATATATATATATATAGCAGGTAAATAGCCTTTGAATATATATATATATATATATATATATATAACAGGTAAATAGCCTTTGAATATATATATATATATATATATAGCAGGTAAATAGCCTTTGAATATATATATATATATATATATATATATATATATAATATAAATAGCTAGAATAGCCTTTGATATATATATATATATATATATATATATATATAGCAGGTATAAATAGCCGCCTTTGAATATATATATATATATATATATATATATATATATATATAACACGGTAAATAGCCTTTGAATATATATATATATATATATATATATATATATATATATAGCAGGTAAATAGCCTTTGAATATATAATATATATATATATATATATATATATATATATATAGATGCATGGTAAATAGATTTGAATATATATATATATATATATATATATAGAGTAAATAGCCTTTGAATAATATATATATATATATATATATATAGCAGGTAAATAGCCTTTGCATATATATATATATATATATATAGCAGGTAAATAGCCTTTGATATATATATATATATATATATATATATATATATATAGCAGGTAAATAGCCTTTGAATATATATATATATATATATATAGCAGGTAAATAGCCTTTGATATATATATATATATATATATATATATATATATATATATAGCAGGTAAATAGCCTTTGAATATATATATATATATATATATATATAGCAGGTAAATAGCCTTTGATATATATATATATATATATATATATATATATATATATATATATAGCAGGTAAATAGCCTTTGAATATATATATATATATATATATATATATATATATATAGCAGGTAAATAGCCTTTGAATATATATATATATATATATATATATATATATACTATTAATTTACTTCCGACTTCTGTTTAAACAACATACCCAAAAGATTTACTCGCATCTATCGTTTACCTACCGTTTTCTTTTCTTAAAGCGAAAAGGTTTTCGTATACTGTATTTTCCGGCTTACAAGATTCACATTTTTTTCTAAAAACAACCTGAAAAATACGTATGCTTCTTCCAAAACGAATTTATCATTTACCACCATGGTTACCACGACGGATGGTAGTGAGGATCATTTATTGTACATGACTGATAGTAATTATGACACTGCAGATGCTAGTTTAGAGCTTTTACATGAATCCAGCAGTGAAGATTTTTGGGAATTTGAGGATGAATAAAACTTATTTGATTGTTTTAAATATTTATATACGCATTCTTATAATTTATAATTCATCTTTATGAAATAAATATCCTTGGACAATAAATGATGTATTTTTATATGATGAAATTTATTAACTAACAACTAGTATGCCCTTGGCATAAAAACAGAATCGGATGAGGGATTAATGTAGTCAATGCGTGGCGCCAGTAAGTGAGACACACATGCTGAATGTGTTGTTCTTTGAGAATGACTTTTTTTTTTCAAAGATATTTCTTTGCAATATTAGGATGTGTCTTCCAAGCCGGAACGTATGTTAGTTTATGGTGTTCCCTCATTCAAATTTGAAGGCTAAACATTTTTTTCTTTTTCTTTTTGCATATAGTTACTTATTCTCTGTGTGTATGAATACATATTCCTAAATCAAATTACTAAATAGAAAGTTTTACAAGGAATGAAACGCGCTGACATAAAATCACACACACACACACACGCACACACACACACACACACACAATTGAATTTACATATATATATATATATATATATATATATATATATATATATATATATGTAAATTAAATTGTTTAAACATTATTCTTAATAGATACTCGTATTTGACGAAATAGTGTTTTTAATTAAACAGTATATTTAATTAAACAGTATATATACTTACTGTTTAAAAAAGTTAGAGATTATGCTATTCGCAAGCAAAAACGAACTATTGAATGAAAGAGCGGAAATTATGACTAAGTGTAACCAAACTAAAAAATATCTCTTAGGTTCATACAACCATGGATGAAAACGCCATAATTTCTTGTAATTTTAAAAATTGCGCGTTCAAAATTTCCTTGCCATGTGAGCGTTAAAAAAAACATCGTTACGTGAGCGCTCTTAAAAGAAAAAAAAAGGGTAAACGGTAAAATCAGTTATTGCAAATCGCCTCATGGTAGAAACCAAGGTCGCGTAATAACTCGTTAAAAATGTAATATATATATATATATATATATATATATATATATATATACCTAAATGAATAAAGAACGAAGAAGATATTTCCAACGTTCGAAACAATTAAAACGGTGCTCAATATAAAAATAGTGCAATGAATGTTTATTATATATTATACTTTAGAACATGTACAAACTACAATCTATTACAAAATTGTACATTTTCTTTCGACATTGAAAGAACAATGTCTCATCAGGCAGTTAATAATGAGGGTAATAAACATAATTTTTTAAAAATTTAAGAAAACTCACTTTCTTTTATTTTTGGAAAAATTTTCGTACGAGGTAAAGTGAGTAGAAAAGATAAGAAAGCAAAAAGAGAAATTAAAAAAGGGGAAAGAAAGAGGAAAGTAGACACAGAGAAAATAAAAAGCTAAGATGAAAACAAGAAAGAAAGAAAAATAGAAAGAAAGAAAGAAACGAGAGAAAAATATATATGTGTGTGTGTCTACCGACCTGAATAATTTTGTTAGGAAAATATGCTTCATTCATTAGGATTCGAACCTGCGATCCCAAACAACAGAAAAGAAGGCGTCAATTAATCTGTGTTGTTAGGTGTCGCAAGTTTGAAACCGAAGACGCATTGGGATAGCGAAACAATGCCTTCGGAAAGCAAAGTATTATGAAAAAGTAAACACAAAAGATTACTAAACTTTTATATAATATCTATCTTGCTATATGAGAGTGAATGTTAGCAAATCTCCTCACAGACGAAGAAGAATTTTGAAGCAACAGAAATGTGTTATATATCGCCGTACGACGACAAACAACGAGAACACGCATATATAAAAATATAAGGTTATATCTTTATTCCTGACGACGAACCCGTGTGGAACAGAGAATGTGAGAGCGCACATAGAATGGGTCGACGGGAGTGTAGTCTTGTCTGTGGTGTCTCTCTGCTTCCACTGGCCGTTCTCGCTGGCGAATCCGTGTGTCGAGGTCTTTTTATAGTCTTCTAGAACCGGGACTTTTCCTTCCGCTTTTGCCTCGCCCACGCAACGCCCACGTAATTCCAAGAGACACCTGTTCTGTTTGCCTCCGTAGTCATTTCCGCCGCTGTCGGAAGTAAGGTCAAACGAGCCCGACTCATAACCCTGCGACATCCGCTTCAGGCCCCGACAGGATGTATTTCTCAAACACCTGTCTTGTCGTTCGCCGACCCCTTCACCGACGGGAAACACCATCGATTACATCAACCTTCCTCGGGTGGGGCCAGATTGCTATATTACAAATGCTGTTCTACAGAAGGATGCTATAAATACCATGAAATGAACATGTGAGCAACAACGAAAAGTTAAAGCAAATAGAAACAAAAAAAAACACTTGACATCAAGAAGTGACAGCTGAAACGTCTAGGGCACATAATAATCAAAAATGTCTTCAAAAATTTCATACTCACAAGACAAACTCGAAGAAAGAGGGACAGATAATTTACTTTATAATCTTACATGAGTAAATGGGTGGCAGAAGAAGGTCTAGTTTATCGTCATGTCGGAGGGATAGTAGACGCCAGGTACTTATCAGAGCGGTACAGGGAGCCAACAAATTTTCTATTATCTTTATCGATTGATCATCTGAACGAGCTCCACGTGACCAGGGTTGAGTTAAAGTCCCAATCAGCGCTCAAAGCACAGCGCTTCCTCGAGAGTCCAACCGTTCATCTAATAGATAAAAACTCAGGGTCCGCTCTGAGATGTATTTTCACCTATTAAATGAACGGTTTCTCTCTCGGGGACGCACTGTACTTTGAGTGCCGATTGGGACTTTAACGCAACACTGGACTCACGGCGATCGTACAGACGACCAATTACTAAAGATAATGGGAAATGATCGGTTCCATGTACCGCTCTTGTAAATACATGTCACATGTTATCCTCTCGTCATGACGATAAACTATATCCAGCAGGAAGGCCTCTGATGAGGAGATAGGAGGTTTGAGGAGCCTGGAACCAACTCTTAACTGTTCTCTGTTCCCAGGTCCGCCCAGGCAGCAAGATTTTGACAGACCGCACTATCTTTTTTTTTTTTTTTTTTTCAAAAATTACAGTTCGTTACAGTTACAGTTGTTCAGTTTAATCCAATGGTTCCTGTCAAATCGTAAAAATGAAGATCGTTCTGAATGGGCATACTTCCAAACCCATTCATGTAAACGTGGGTGTCTCTCAAAGCTTCATCCAATGTCCTACACTCTTCCTGATATTCATCAATGATCTTTCTGATGTAGTCAGTTCTCTAGTTGGCATCTACGCAGATGACACCACCATTTACCCCCGTCTAAATAATAAATCTGCCTGAGCTGACAAAGTATATCTAGCCTCTACTTAAGGAAAAGACATACAATCGGTGATGGATTGGGGTAAGAAATTACTTGTGAATTTTAATGCATCAAAAACGAATCTGCTCTTCTTTGACCACATTAGGGAAACTTTCATACCTCTCATTAATATGGATCGCACTAGTCTCCCCGAATGCAATATATTTCACCTCCTTGGTCTCACTCTCTCAGCCGACCACAAGTTGAATGAATACATTGAATCAATATATACATCTTCTGCTAAGAAGGTTGGGTCACTGTGTCAGATCAGGGAGTTTTTCTCGTCAGAATTCATCTTGGAAATTTATAAATGTACCTTTCGTGCGTCCATTGAACACTGTTGCCATATCTAGTCAGGTATCTGTTATTCATTTCGAGGTTCTCGGCAAAATCCAAAAGAGGATCTGCAATGTAATTGGTCCCGATTTGGCTTCTAAACTTCAGCCACTTTCTCACCGACGGAATGTGGCTTTCATCTGTCTTTTCTAAAAGTATTTTCACGGCTTCTGCTCTGACAAGTTTTATTCCCTGGTTCCCCACCCTCGTCAATTTACCCCCGCAACTAGA